>JACDOX010000336.1:451136-469534 GCA_014549065.1 Cardinalis cardinalis
CAGGAGGAGCTGTGACCCACGGGCAGTGGGATGGGCACCCAGGAGGAGCTGTGACCCACGGGCAGTGGGATRGKMMCTCTSGTGTGGTGGAACCTCTGCTGCTCCCCTCTGACCTTCCCAGCCCGGTCCTTGCTGGGAAAGCAGGGCTGGACCCTCTGCTCCTTCTTGGAGCCTTCCCAGCCCATTTCATCACGGAATTCCAGAGTGAGTTGGGATGGGAGGGAGCTTAAGGATCCTCTGGTTCCATCCCCTRCCAGGGGTGTTGGGCACCCTGTGCCAGGGCCTCGTTCCCTCCACAGGGAGGAATTCCTGCCCAACATCCCATCCATCCCTGCCCTCTGGCAGTGGGAAGCCCTTCCCTGCGTCCTGTCCCTCCTTGCCCTGATAAAATCAAAAGGTTGAATGAAGCCACATGATCTGGGTTTAATGTCTCTGAATTATCCCCACCTTTGGAGATAAATGAGCGTCCTACCCACACATTTCTTTTTGTTTGTTAGTTCAACCTCCTCACTTGCAGACTCCTGTTATTCTGGGCATTAATTTAATTTAATTTAAATTTTAGAAAGGAAAAAACTAATTCATAAAACCCATAACAGGACGACTTCCTGAAACAACTGATGACCCTTGTAAAAGCTTCTCTCATTTTTTTTTGCAGATGAGCCATCAGGCTGCAATCTGGCCCAATGTGGAGAGCCTGCCCCCCTCAGCAGCGCCAGGCCCTGAGTGGCCTCACACGGGGATGTCACTGTCACCGGGCACGGGAATGGCAGAGCCTTGTCCAGCCCTGCCAGGGGACATGGAGCTGCCTGAGTGTGGGATAGCAGCAATTCAGACCTGGAGCTGCAGGAATTCAGACCTGGAGCTGCAGGAACTCASACCTGGAGSTGCTGGAGAGAGCCCAGARGAGGCCCYGGMGCTGCTGCAGGGCTGGAGCCCCTCTGGAGCCAGGCTGGGAGAGCTGGGGGTGCTCCCTGGAGAGGAGAAGGATCCAGGGAGAGCTCAGAGCCCTGCCAGGGCCTGAAGGGGCTCCAGGAGAGCTGCAGAGGGACTGGGGACAAGGCTGGAGGGACAGCACACAGGGAATGGCTGGAAGCTGGAAGTGGGAAGGTTTAGATGGCTATTGGGAAGGAATTCCTGGCTGGGAGGGTGGGGAGGCCCTGGGATAGAATTTGCCCCTGGATCCCTGGCAGTGCCCAAGGCCAGGCTGGATGGGGCTTGGAGCAGGGACAGTGGGAGGTGTCCCTGCCATGGCACTGGATGATCTTTGTGGTCCTTCCCAACCCAAACCAGTCTGGAATCCCGTGACTAAAACAATCCCAGCAGCAGCTCTGGCTCATCAGCCCCTGCTGGGGTTCAGGCTCCATTAACCTGAGCRTTTGTGGGGTTTATTTTTGGTTGCCACATTGGCAATTCCTGCTCCACACTCAGGTGGCTGCTGGGCAGAGCTGACCACCAGCCAAATCCCTGGATTGGCCCCTTTGTGCATCCCAGTCCAGCCCCATTCCCTGCTTGAATTCAGGCTCTGGGCTCAGCTGAGCAATCAAATCAATGCATCCCCACAAAGCAGCTCCAAACTTCCATGGATTATTAATGCTGTCGAGTGTCCTAAATGCAGGCAGCAGTTCCAGCTGCAGCTGGATATTGGAATCACTTTAAAGCCCTTAATGGGAATAATTGTGTGTCACACAGGGAACGCACTCCGGCCGTTCCAGCCTCGGGGCACGGGTCCCCAGCACCCACAGCACTCTGGAGCTCTTGGATTCAGGGATGTCCATAAATATAAAGCTCCTCATTTTAGAAGCAAATGGTCACGAATCCTGAAGCTGCTTCTTGAGAAAATCCCATTTGTCCTAACAAACGCTGACACAGAGGAGTCATTCATGTATGTGGAGCTGTGAGCTCATACAGAATGAATGAAATGCAAAATATTCCCTTTTTTTTTTCCTGACTTCTGGTGCAAAATGGGCAGATTTACACAAAGCAATGGATAAAATTTCGGGGATGATTTAGTCTGAGCCCCATCTCCGAGGGAAGGTGCAGCTGAAGGAGGCAGTGGCTGCAGCTGGCCCTGGGTGACTTTGTCCTTTCCATAAGGTCACCACAGAACCCCAGCGTTGCATAAGGCAGCCACCACCAGCAGCCTCCCAAAGCATCCCAGGGCTCGGGAAGGAATTCCTCCTRTCCAAACACCATTCTCCCCCTCCCCGCAGCCCTTTGAAAGTGAAAACCCACAGAGGGAAGCTGTGAATGGGGGCAATCGGGCCGCCCTTAACCCTTCCCCAGCCCCACACACCAGCTGGGGACGCGTTCCTTACCCAGGAAGGTGTTGGAAATGTACTCGGACACTTGGTTGCCGGAGCGGCTCATCTCGGACAGGTGGGTGAGCTCCCGGTTCAGCATCCTCTTGAACTGCGAGGGGGAGAGCACAGGAAAATGGCATTTTTATGGAATCCTCTCCCAAATCCGCGGTAGCGCGGGAGGCTCCCCCAGCACGCAGAATTCCGGGGATATTTGGGATGGAGCCGGCGACAGATGGTTTCATTTCCACCCTGCTCGGCACCACCGTGACTGGGTATTTCTTTTCAGCCCACGGAATTAATTTTCCTCTAAGGATGCTCATTAGTTGCTACTGTCACAAACGAGGAGAGAACGTTTCAGATAAACCYCTCTGAAAGCTCAGATTTTTATCTCAGGTTGAGATTCCCCATCCCTAAACCTTCTTTTGTTCTGGATTTTCTAAATTTGCTCCATTTTGTATTAAAAGGCTGCATATCCAGAGGAGAAATACGCCCTAAACCTGAAGATCACACAGAAAAATGTGGGATTCAGGCATGATTCCCTTGGATATTCGTGCTGAGATCCTGCTGATTTTATAATTCAACATTTTCACTGCTGCATCATTTTAACCTGCAACACCGAATTCCCCCCCCCAAAAAATGACATCCATGGACTCTGCATGCACACTACACACATTATTAGCCAAAACACACAGAAATCAGCATTTATAAAGCATCTTTTCCTCACAGAGGCTTTCTCAGAGCAATACAGCACAAAAAAAAGCAGCCGTTAACAATTCGGTAATTAATAATCARGAATCAAACCCACCTTAATGTAACCCCAAGACACAGATAACAAATAATTGGCTTCAGGCATTTTGGAAAGCTCCTGGCAAGCCAGCACAAATCCTCCCGGAGAAATCGCCGCTCCGACGGCAGAGGAGCCTCTCCCAACCCCAAAAATTCAGCGTTCATCCGAGGCAGAGAYCCCGCAGGAAGCGGCAGCCGCTAATCCCGCTAAACCGAGCCTGGCGGCGCATCCTCCGGGCTGCCCGTGGGTGGATGCGAGGGCTGGGATCCGGGAACGCACAAAGGAGCGGGGATGGATGCGCACGGAGCCGGCCGCGTGCCGGGAAGCGCGGGCAAGCCGGGATGCGGTGGGCAAGCCGGGATGCGCTGGGCTATCCGGGATGTGCTGGGCTATCCGGGATGCGCTGGGCAAGCCGGGATGCGCTGGCAATCCGGGATGCGCTGGGCTATCCGGGATGCGCTGGGCTATCCGGGATGCGCTGGGCAAGCCGGGATGCGCTGGGCTATCCGGGATGCGCTAGCAAGCCGGGATGGTGCTGCTCGCTCAGCTCCTGGAGGGGCTCCCCGCTCCGCAGGAGCCCGGCTCAGCTGAGCCGCGCCTGGGAGGTGATGCTGGTTGAGCCAGCCCCGMTAACACAGCCATGTTTTATGGGAAAATTAAAATGGAGGAAGCTCCGGGAATATTTAAATAAAGGAAAAAGCAAGCAGCAGTCTCCTCTCCATTCCTGCTTTGCTTTAACCCTATTCCCTACAGGCACTTTCAAAACATTCCCAGCTGGATTTTTAAAAGCGGTTTCCACATTTTCAGCGTGGTCGGGTTTTTCCTCCTCTGTGGTAAAGGGCAAAATGCAGCAACGCAGCAAAATGTCCCCTCACAAACTGAAATACCCTTCAGATAAGGGTATAAAAAATAACCACCTTAAATCTGTAACTGCAATTCATAAATTCATACGCTCATTCTTAAAAGAATGCATCTGTCATGTCCCTGCCCAAGGCAGGGGGAGGAACAAAATGAGCTTTAAGGTCCTTCCCAACCCCAGCCATTCTGTGATTCACAATCCAGATCTCAATATTTAATCAGTTCTGCAGTTTTTGTTTCARACAGACAAGCAAGCCCTTCAGGAGGAAGCCGGAGCTGTCCTTGACACGGAACCCAAAGAARATCCCCTTGTGCCGTGCTCCCAGCACGGGATCAGCGGGATGTGCAGCTCTCCCGCTGCTCAGGACGTCCTTGGCGCGATTGTGCTGGGAATGCAGCACATGCCAGAGGCCAGGATTCCCAAAATAAAAGGGCCATCTTTGCTGTGAAAGCCTCTCCTGTCTCCAGCTGCCTTCCCAGCCCCTCCTGGGGGGGTGGCACGAGGCTGCCCCGCGTGCTGAGGGACACGTGAGGCGTGGGCACAGCCCAAAATCCTGGTCCTGCTCCCTCTGACAGCCCAGGCTGGGCAAGGCAYAGCTCCAGAGCCTCCAGATGGGATTCCAGCTCAACCTTCGGCCATGTGGAGCACAGGAAGATGTGACCCATCTGCTCCTCTCCTGAAATTCAGGACTGGCAGAGGTGGGAAGCTGATGGCACCTCCCTTTCACCTGTGCAGCCCAAAGGTGAGGTGTGACCTGCTGGGACAATGCAACCTCTGTCCCTGCTGTGCCCTCCCACAGCAACCTGCCAGTGCCMCAGAAACAGGGAATCCTGGAATGGCTTGGGTTGGAAAGAGCCTTAAATCCCACCCRGTGCCCCCCTTGCCATGGCAGGGACAGCTCTCACTGTCCCAGGTGCCCCAGCCTGGCCTTGGGCACTGCCAGGGATCCAGGGACAGCCCCAGCTGCTCTGGGCACCTGTGCCAGGGCTGCCCACCCTCCCAGCCAGGAATTCCTTCCCAATATCCCATCCAATCCCACTCTCACCATCATGCAGTGAGACCTCACATTCCAGGCAGCAGCTCAAATCCTGTCCCATGGGATACAGGAAGGACTGGGATGTGGAGGTTGGCATCCCATGGGATACAGGAAGGATTGGGATGCGGAGGTTGGCATCCCATGGGATACAGGAAGGATTGGGATGTGGAGGTTGGCATCCCATGGGATACAGGAAGGATTGGGATGCGGAGGTTGGCATCCCATGGGACACAGGAAGGATTGGGATGCGGAGGTTGGCATCCCATGGGACACAGGAAGGATTGGGATGTGGAGGTTGGCATCCCATGGGACACAGGAAGGATTGGGATGTGGAGGTTGGCATCCCATGGGATACAGGAAGGATTGGGATGCGGAGGTTGGCATCCCATGGGATACAGGAAGGAGAGGGATATGAAGGGTTCTGGCTGCCCAGGAACACACCCCACAGCACTGGGCCATGGATTTTGTCCCACAGGGTCCCCACTCCACCTCCTGCCAAGCACGAGGGACAAAACCCCTTTGAAAGTGCCCCGGGAAGGCTCGGGGAAGAGCAGCAGGGGCAGCAGGGGAGGGAGCCGGGGCAGGGAGGGAGCCCTGACCCCATCTCTGTTCCCAGTGAGGTCCGTGCAGGGCAGCAGCAGCAGCAGCAGCAGCAGCAGCATGGGGACACGTGAGCCCTCCCTCCCTCGCTGCCACAGCCTGACAGCCCCGCATGTGCTGCAACATTTCCCCGCAGCCCGGCCTCCGCCGGCACCAGGAAATCGCCGTCAGCAGATGATGACCACACAAACCACTTCTCATCTCTGGGCTTTCCTCACAATGGCCCCTTTCTGGCCAAGGAGCCCGAGCGCTGCTGGCCAAACAGCTGATAAAAACGTCTTTACCTCACRAGCGGCCTGACAGAGCACAAAGGGCGGCCACTGCCTTCCCACAGAGGCACGCAGCAAYTGAGCGGCCGCCACAAGGTCACCCGAGGCATCTGCAGCAGGGAAAAACCCTCGGGATTCTCGTACCCCATCTGGAAGCAGGAATCTGCCCCCCACAGCCTTAATCTCCYTCACTTTTCCAGCCCTTTAATCAGCAGCTTTTATAAACACGGGCAGCAGAACCACAGCACTGTGAGGGTCAAACCAGCTGAGCTTCCCGGAGCTCTGGGAATTCCCACAGGATTTGCAAACTTTATTGGGATTTATCACCCCAACGATGCGGGTACCTAAGCAGGATTCGCTTTATCACACCCTCCCTTCCAAACCCGCCGAGGCAGGCCGGGTGTTCCGCTGCTCCTGGCGGGTTTTTGGGATTTTCCCTCGCTGCCAGGAGCGGCGCTGCTTCCCGGGAATGGCTCCGCAGGGAGCAGGCACGCTGCTGCCTCTGCAGGGATCACCGCTTTGTGTCATGTGCAACCCCCCCGCAGCAATCCCGACCTCAAACSCGTGCGACAGCGACGGGGAAAGCGAACAGATTGCAGGGAGCCAGGAGAAAATTCCAAGTGGAGCAAACGCAGGGATCGGGGCTTTGGAGAGCGCCGCCCGCAATTACGGTAACGCGGTAATTACGGTACTGCCCAWTGCGGCACGGGGCCCGCGCTGCTGCTTTCATTAATTTTCCTAATTAATAATCATCCCCGCGCCCTTTCCAAAGGAAAACAKCACCGATAAACTCACCGAGAGATGGGATTTAGGAGTGTAGGGATGAGGAAGGGATGCTCACCCCAAATCCGGGGGGTTTCCCTTAAATAGGAGAAAATCAGGAAAAGCTCAGTGCTCCCTTCCCTCCACCCCAAACTCCGGCCACAGGACCTTGCAATGAGCGCCTTTAACTGATGGGAGGAGTGCAGATAACACCAATAAGATGAAGCCCAGGTGCCATTTTCCACATCCAAGGGCACAGCCAACATTCCCAGCGGGTCTGGAAGCATCCGGAGCCCCAGCATCGTGTGGAGCCTTCCTGGTTTGCCTGCTCCGAAGCAACTSCAGAACCCATCTGCACCAAATTAAGTCTCCCAGAATCGAATCATTCTTGGATTACCAGCAGYGACCCTATTCCATGCATCCTCTGCTCCAGGGAATCACAGCTCCTCYCCAGCTCCCTCCCAGCCATGTGTGCAGGTGGGAATTTCCCTGATTTCCAGTGGCAAAGTTCACTCCCAGCTCCCTCCTGCTGCCCACAGCAAACSCTCCCTGCTCAGGGCTCCTCCCCACCTGTATTCCCTTGCTGAGCTCTGGTTCCAGACACAGAAATGCCGGGAGAGGGGTCCTGGCAGGGTGGTGACGTTGGCACCAAGGGCATGGAGCCGTTTGGCAGCTGCCCTGTCACCCCTTCCTAACCAGATGTGCTCCACTTTTATGCAGAGGAAGAGAATTTGGCCTAATTTATRWTTGMATTTGAYAGATTTAGGGGCCCAACCATAYTGGGGGGTTTGGGGTGACYCTACCATGACCTTCCAGMRSCTAAAGGGGCTCCAGGAGAGCTGGAGAGGGACTGGGGACAAGGCATGGAGGGACAGCACACAGAGAATGGCTGGAAGCTGRAAGTGGGTASGTTTAGATATTGGGATATTGGGAAGGAATTCCTGGCTGGGAGGGTGRGSAGGGGCTGGGATGGGATTCCCAGAGCAGCTGGGGCTGCCCCTGGATCCCTGGCAGTGCCCAAGGCCAGGCTGGACATTGGGCTTTGGAGCACCTGGGATGGTGGGATGAGATGGGCTTTGGRATCCCTCCCAACCCAAACCAGTCTGGGATTCCRTGACATGACCCCGATGGGGATTGGGAAACCCCCCCGATGATTTAGCGTGGAAATTCCCACTTTTCTGGCTCTTTATGGAAAGAACAACTCTGTTCCCCTCCTGGGCAGGGCCCTGAAGAAGCACCCAGAGCCCTSCCAGTCCCACAGCGACCCCAGGGATGGATCCTGCTGCAATTCCTGCTCCCGTTCCCTCTGGAGTTTGGAGAGGTGCTCCTGGCGCAGCACAGGGAGGAGAATAAAGACAGGAGCAGGGATCTGCTGCTGATGGAAATCCTTTGAAGTCGATCTGGCCCAGCTGGGGCTCCCCGAGGCCAGGAGTCCTTATGCAAAGAGGCTGCCGAAACGCAGCCGGAGCCATCCGCAGGAGCTGAGGGCGATTTGGAGATAAAAGAGCGGCTGGGATGCAGGAGAGGCTCTGCAGAGAGGGATCCTGCCCCGCACTTTGATGGAGGAATCTCGCCGCACATCTCCAGTGTTTACAAACCCTGCTCCCGACCCACCCTTGTGACGCAGAGCTCCCATCCCCGACACGTCCCCGGGACAAAAGGGCTCCTGGGCACACGGTGACTTTCGCTGAGGCAGCCGGGCTGAATCCTCCCCGCCTAATTACCCGCGTAATTAGTGCAGGTCCAGAGGCGCAATCAGGCCCTGGTGGGGCCGCGTGGAGCGGCTCTTTTCCCGGGATTCCCGGGATTCGCGGCTCTTTTCCCGGGATTCYCGGGATTCGCGGCTCTGGGAGCCGGGAAGAGCCGCCCCTCACCTGCCCGAGCCCCGTCGGAAATGATTTACTCACAGGAGGGAAATTACTCATCCGAGCCATCGGCAGCGGGGCAGACAGGGAGGGCGGAACGCTTCTGTCTGGGATGCGACACTCCACTCCAGGTTAAAACAAAAYGGGATTAACGCCACCCCGCCGAAGGGATATTTGCTGTTTGCCCAACCCTTTCCTCCTGACATCTCATTYCTCCACACCAAACTGCTGGATTTTGGAATTGAGGAGCATTTCTTCCAAAGCTTGGAAGCCAAGAGTTAAAATTCCTGTCTTGGAGCAGCAGTAACCCCGCTTATCTGTGTTTTCCTGCTGTTACATCACTTACAGAAAGGACCGTGGCAAACAGATTTGCAGCTGTCCTTGTTACTTCACAATTCCCATCGATTTTCCTTGCTAGGTACTCCATGGAGAATGATGGGAGGTGCATTTAATGCTTAAACAAGAAAAAAAAAAAACAAATCCAAAAAGCACGAGCCTGTTTCACACTAAACAGCACAAAAGGAGAAAGTTTTCAGCCATATYTCAGTGCCTGGAGAAAAGTGGAATGGTTGCAGTCAACTATCACTCATTAAAAAAATCAAATTTCTTCTGCAGCTCTTTCTAGATCTTATTTCCTAAAACAATATCGCGTTTAATGCGCTAGAAACTCTTTTTAATGAGATACAAAGTACTATTTGTTTTTKGGGKTTTTTTTTGTTTTCCCTTCAGCTGATTTTGGAAACCCAAAAGTAAACACAGGCTTATGAAATCTCCAATTTCACATCAAAGCAGCCTTGATTTATAGAGATGTTCAAAGGAAAACTTTAAAGGAACAACATCATGACCAACTTGTTGGCCTGATGTTATTAGAATAATTTAGAAATCCACAATGTAAATGTTGATAAATAAATAGCAGGTTGCCATAAATCAGCATGTGGCTGCTCATGAAAGCGAGAACATCTATCTGATGTAGACAGAACAATATTCAGATTTTCCCCCCGTGAAGTTTAGCATTTCTGAGAGCGGCAGAACCTCCCTTGGGTGGGACGGGATTTACGCAACACGGGGCTTTAAAAAAGTGATGAATTGGGAGCTGGAGCTGAGCGTTCGCAGCACTGGGGCATTTCCAGCTCGTTTCCAGCCAAATGAGACTCGAAATATGCAAATTGCTCCGAATGCCGGAAAGGAAAATCTCCCTGCAGGAGCCTGCCCAAGGAGAGCGCCGGGGGTTCGCGCTGCTCCGCAGCCAGACCGGATTGCTCCATTCCCGAGAACTGCGGGGTTACTCAGCGCTGAGGCAGGAAAATCCCCTCGGCCGCCGCGGGGAAGGGCTCGGGTCATGGAGAAAGCGGCGCTGTGCTTCCCTGAAAATCCGTGTGTCATGTGTGGGATGGGGCTGGCACCTGGAGAAATCCCCGAGTGCCCTGTGGGGCCGGATCTGCTCCTGCCCGCTCCTGGAGCCCCTGGATCCCAGTCCTGGAGAGTCCAGCACCACTGCCCTGAATCCCAATCCATGGATCCCAGTCCTGGATTGACAGCATCACTGCCCTGGATCCCAATCCATGGATCCCAGTCCTGGAGAGTCCAGCACCACTGCCCTGGATCCCAATCCATGGATCCCAGTCCTGGAGAGTCCNAGAGTCCAGCACCACTGCCCTGGATCCAATCCATGGATCCCAGTCCTGGAGAGTCCAGCACCACTGCCCTGGATCCCAATCCATGGATCCCAGTCCTGGAGAGTCCAGCACCACTGCCCGGGATCCAATCCATGGATCCCAGTCCTGGAGTATCTAACATCACTGCCCAGTGATCCCAGTCTCAATATTCCAGCATCACTGCCCTGGATCCCAGTCCTGCAGTGTCCAACATCACTGCCCTGGATCCAATCCATGGATCCCAGTCCTGGAGAGTCCAGCACCACTGCCCTGGATCTAATCCATGGATCCCAGTCTCAATATTCCAGCACCACAGCCCTGGATCCCAGTCCTGCAGTGTCCAATACCACTGCCCTGGATCCAATCCACGGATCCCAGTCCTGAAGAGTCCAGCACCACTGCTCTGGATCCCAATCCATGGATCCCAGCCTCAGTATTCCAGCACCACTGCCCTGGATCCCAATCCATAGATCCCAGTCTCAATATTCCAACACCACTGCCCTGGATCCCAATCCATGGATCCCAGTCCTGGAGAGTCCAGCACCACTGCCCTGGATCCCAATCCATGGATCCCAGCCTCAGTATTCCAGCACCACTGCCCTGGATCCCTGTCTCCAACACCACTGCACAAATACTCAGGCTGGGTTTCCCTTTGTCTGGATTGATGTGAAACAGCAGGACTGGCAGAGYTTAAGATTCCAGAGGAGCCCACAGYGGTTTGGGTTGGAAGGGACCTGGAGAACCGTCTCCTTCCACCCCTTCCACCATCCCAGCAGCTCCAGGCCCTGCCCAGCCTGGCCTTGGACAGTTATTTCTCRCTGTGTGATGGGACAAAGGGCAGATTGCTGCTCTCCTTGGGTGGAAGAACCGCAGCAGGGAGGTTTGGCCCGGTCTGAAGCTCTGGGATCCTTTGGGGGAAGCTCAAGCGGGTTTCTGCTCCATCCAAAAAAGCATTCCCAATATCCAGAACAGGTCTCTCCTACGCAATTCTTTTGGCAGCTACATCAGGAGTGTACAGCTCATCTGGTTGGGTTTTGTATGGATTTCCTCTCTCTCCCCCACTGAAAGGTGCATTTTATAGCACAAATGGCTCTGCTGGGAGGAAGAAGCACACAAAAGGCACATCCCAGGCCAGGGATAACTCCCCAGACCTGTCCCACCTTTCCCAGAGCCGCACGGTCAGWGCCCACACCAATTCCTCATCCCAGCACTGCTTTTATTCTTCCCTCTAGGGAGAGGTGAGTAAACAAAAGCAGAAACAGGCCCGAACACTGGCTCTGCAGTGTCATTTTTAGACTTTTACCAGCTGGAAGAACGTTTGATGTGTGGAGAGCAAAA
Organism: Cardinalis cardinalis; assembly: GCA_014549065.1. Classification (NCBI taxonomy): domain Eukaryota; kingdom Metazoa; phylum Chordata; class Aves; order Passeriformes; family Cardinalidae; genus Cardinalis; species Cardinalis cardinalis. The sequence continues at coordinate 462,608 of JACDOX010000336.1, forward strand.
GGAGGCTGAGGATGAAGGGGAGCTGCCGAGAAGCAGCAGCACAGACCTCCAGCAGCTCGTTTGCTGCCACCAAGGTGATTAAAGAAAGCCCTGACAACATCTGTGGCCCTGAGAGCAGAGAGTGCTGCAGGAGCTGCAGATCTCAGCCCCACATCTTGTGTCAGTCGCACCCTGCAAACCACAGCCSGGGCCCGGGTGCCAGAGGAAGCCGAGTGACTGCGTCAGGAGAGCCACAAACCAAAGAGCCTCCCCTGGCTGACGGAGCCAGCCCTGCTCCGCTGGGAACCTGGGGTGGGACAACCTGGATTATGTCCTCAATCAGAGAAAACACCCCCAAAATAACAACTAACAGAGCATTTGTCACTGAACAAGAGAGCAATGCAATTAAACATGGGATTTTGCTAATCGTATGAAGCAGCAATTTAAATTTAATTTAAATCTGAATCAAGCTCTGCAGTCATCATTTAGGCAAATCCAGCTGGGGTTTTACCTGAGTAGGAGAACAGGCTTTGGAAAATTCAAATAACTTTGTGCCCTGAGAAGACTTTTCCAAGATGTCTGTGTTGGAAAAAAAAAATTCTGGCAACTTTGAATCAACAGAAGTTTGTTTTCTTCAGAAAACASGGGTTAAAGAGGGAGTCCTGGGAAGAGGGCACTGAAAATCCAGGGAAGTAGTTGGTGTAGCTCAGCATCCCCCCAAAAATGTGGCAGCTGGTCCTGCCAAAATGAAAATGAGCCTAATGCAAGCATCAGACCCATACAGAAGGCACTAATTAATGGAGATAAAATTAAATGAAAACTCCTTCTCACACAGAGATAGGCAAATGCTCCTCAGAATCCTTTTGCTGCCGTTGGCCCAGCTGCGCTAAACCAGCAGCAAGGTGAGGCACTTCTGGTTTGTTTGCTTTAAGCCAGGCTTTAATCGGGGGAATCTCTCCCTCCCAGAGCTCTGAGGGTGAATCTCCATCCCAAACCATCTCCACAACTTGTCCTGCCTCTGATAACTCGACATCTTTCAATTCATTTCACTTCATGCAAATATTTGGATCAGCCCTGTGGAACACAACTGGGCAGAAAAGGAGGAGTTTGGAGTCAGGCTGTCCACAAAAGCATTCCAAGCCAGGATGAGGATTAGCACTGCCCTGCAGTCCTCCTCAGCTCCTTCATCCCGAGTGATGCTGCTCCTCTGGGATGCCACCAGCATCCTCCACTCCAGAGGGGACCCTGCTCCCCGCATTTAGTCACTCTCCAGTGCTGCCCTCAGCTCATGATTCATTTTGAACCTGCCTCTGAGCTATTATTTATTTAAGCCCCACCCTGACGTGTTATAACGTAAAAGTCTGAGAATGCTGAACTTATAAAACCCCATCACTTCCCAGGAACACCAGGATTGGGTAGAGGACACGCCAGCAGGTCCTGGGCACCCTTGTGGCTGGGAGGATGGGTGACAGCYCCCCAGAAGGCTCCTGAGGAGGAGGATTTGAACCGAAATCCTACTGCCAACRCCCTGATCTCTGCACCAGCAGTGGCCAAGGGATCCCCTTGGTTGGGCTTTCCCCACACATCTTCCACAACATCCCAGATGATGGGAAAGCATCCAGCACTCAAAATCCCTTTGCYCCAGGAGGGTATCCCAGATGGTGACCTTGTCTCCTAATGCCCACACATCCCACAGCCAATGCTGCAGCCCTCCAATATTTCATTTTTTAAAATATCTGAAGCAGTTTAACCAAGACATCAGGACAGACAGCCCAGAGGGCTGGCAAGGATGAAATATCACATTACTAATTATGGACGGCCCCGATATTCCACCCTGCTTTTGGGGCATATTTGACACCCCCAGAATGATTTACTTYAGAGGGCAAGAAGCACGGGAGGAGGACACAGGGACAGCCACCCTAAAGTCCATTTATGATGGAGAAGAGACTGACACACAGGAGCTGACTGGGACCCAGCTCCCCAAATCCCAAGGGGATTCCAGCCTGGGTCAGGGCCAGCACCCGGCGCTGTTCCCTCCTGATCCAGCAGCTTTCCCTGGCAGCTCCCGCTCACCCCTCCGAGCGCCGGCGTTGCAAACCCCGCTCCCGCAGCGCYGGAGGAACGCGGCGCGCCGTCCTCTAGCGCAAGGACATCCCGACACGGACAAACCCCGCCAGACCACCCCCGCCCGGGGGGAACACCGCAAACCCCGCCAGAAGCAGCTCCTACCTCCTGCAGCATGCCGACGGCGCGGGGTCCCGCTCGGCAGCGCGGCTGCCCGGCCAGGGAAGGGTTAARGAGCGACGTCAAAGCGGCGCGGGGGGCGCGGGGCGCTGCGGGAGCGGCGCTGCGGGAGCGCGGCCGGCGCGGCCCCGCCAGCCCGGGGCGCTCCGGATCCCGGGAATGCCGGCACCGCGCGGGGCTCAGTGATTCATCCCGCCGCGGAAAAACAGGAGACCTGGAAGCGTCTTTGTTCCGCCGGCTGCCGCAGCGAACAAACCTCTCTTTGTGCGGCGATTAAACAAAGGAAGTTCCAGCGCAAAGCCAGGCGAAGACTAAACAGCTCGGCACCACTTAAGGGAAACATCACGTAGCAAGGGGACAGGGCCGGGGGCTGCCGGGCCGGCCGCGGGGAGGGGACGCTGTGCAGCCCGGCACATCCACCGCTGGCACCGGGCCGGACCTCCAGCGCGGCCCCGGCAGTTTACATTCGTGGCCAGATGTTTATTTAGCCACCCTCTCCCGAAAGCGAGGCGCGGCCTCGCTCCGCTTTTCTGCCCGAAATGCCCTTTGAAATCCGAGCAAAACGAGACCGGTTGTGTTTATCTTGCGGCTCGCAAGCGAGAGAGGAACACGGAGCAGTTGTGCTGCAGTCCCGGGCCGCTAGCTGGACAAGGCTGGAGTTATCCAGCACTTGGGAATAACAGAAACATCTTTAAGAGTTGCAGTAAGAGAGTTTAAGGATTTGCAAGGAAGAGTCCCCCAGGTAACAGTCTGGGTAGAGGCAAGGGGGTTTGCAAAGTCATGAGAGGACACCACTCACCCTCTGCCTATTYAAACCTAGAATATCCCCAGAGAGCAGAAATTCTGTTCTCTGGACTCCATGGACYGCAGAGAGCCCTGAACAAGGCTGGTCTCATTTAAGGAGAGGCAGAGGTGCAGCTCAGGTCCMTGCAGGTTTCTCTGTTTGGGCTGCATCCTGCACGGACAGGCAGCTCTGCAGGAACAATCCTCGCTCTCCATCCCTCCATTTTATGATGTGATGGCCCCACAAAAGCCTGGAGCTGGCAAGGCCAGCATTTCAGCTGGGAAAARGAGCTGCTCCTTCTGATGATCCAGGGGATGCACTGAGCACATCCTGCCCCAGAYCCCAAATTAGGGACTTGAGCAGGTCCCATCTGCAGCAAAGTGAGGCTAAGGACAGCTGCCTAATGCCAGGACAGAAAATAGCCCCTTTTTTATCATCACTGACTCACAAACCCTTCTGACACAGCAGCTGCCTGAGCTGGAAGCTGGACATGGTGATAAACGCAGGAAAAATTGAATATACGTGTAGGAATAATGTAAATAAGGGTGGTTGGGTCTCTCAAGCAGCACCGAGAACCTGCAGAGCTCCTTCCAGGTTATTTTTTGTCAGTGCAAAGCTGCAGGGCCCTATCAGCTCCCTGCAGAAGATGTTAGGAAATTCAGTGTTAGAAAAACAAACTCCCTTCGTGGCAGCTGCAAACAGGTATTTTTGCAGGTTATTTTTTTTTCCCTCTAAACTAGAAAGACAAGAGCGCTGTGCAGGGTTAGTTCAGCAGAGAGCCCGGGCCGCTGTGCGCTGGAGATGCCTGGGTGCCAGCATCAGAGGGAGCAGCGCTCCCTCCCTGCCAGCTTTCCGCGGGATCCCTGCGGGCGGGCGGGCGGCACTGCAGGGCCCCCGGGCGCCCCGCTGCCAGCGCCGCCCCGCAAGCTCAGCCGCGTTAACTCCCGGCTAAACGAGCAATACGCACATGTTTCGAGCGCTGCCTTCCGAACCCCATCAGCTCAAAGCCCGGCTGCCGTCCCGCATGGCTCTTCCCCCTCCGCCGCCTCCTTTATTATTTTTTTTTGCCGCAGCGCTCCCGAGAATCCCCCTGCGCGCAGGGATGCCGAGAGCCTCCCTCTCTGCCTCTCTCGGCGCTGTTGTTGCAACTCTGGATTTTCTAAACTACGTCTGTCAGGAAGGAGACAGGAAATTCGAGTCACACTTGCAACAGCTGTGCCATGCCTACTATCAGGCTCAAATGACGTAGTTTGGCTGGGGTGGCGCGGGGCCAGGAACTGGCGAGAGCGGAGGTCAGGAAGATAGGTCAGTGTTTATTCTGCTGCTGCGCTTGGGAGCATGCCGAGCCGATTTGCTTTCTTCCTATCTAGACTGTTTCTCTTTCCGTTTTTTCTTTAATAACGCGCAGCCCAAGCATCCTGTTTTCAAAACATCTGCCGGCTTCGTGATTCGCCGGTGACAAATGGAGGTGCCTCGGAGCGGAGCCGGCGCTGGGACGGGATGCTCGGAGCGGGGCAGGGCGGCTGCAGCCTCCCCACTCCCGGAGAGGCAGGAGCGACCCAGCACTGCCAGACTCCGCACGCTGTTTGCCACCAAACCCCCGAATCGTCCGGCACTGAAACCAAACTTTCCAACCCGGACCGTRCCGTGATTTGTGACAATGTTTACAGCCCCACAGCAAAGGCAGGCGAGGTGTGAGGCCATTTTACGCTTCTCTTTCACGGCTGAAAACTGTGAAACTGGAAGTTGACCAAAAAAGCGCAGACATTTCAGAAAGGGGTTATGAAAGAACAAAGTTTCAGGAAGTTTTTCTCGAGCCAGCTGCAAGCCATCTGCACCCCGAGTAATCGCAACTTTAAAGTGCTACAAAAGCAATTTAGTTTCACCTTCACGAGGCCAGATTTGTCAGTCAGCAAAAAAAAAAAAAAAAGTAACCTCAAATTGAAGGGCGCTGTGTTCACAATGGAGTTCACACTGGAGGCGCAGCCTGAACCCTCCTCAACTTTCATCCAGGGTTCCCTCAACACAAACTCAAACGAATAAAATAATATTTATTTCTTGAAAGCTCGGACTATAAAACTTTTACTGCTTCCTTTGCCCCTACACATCGTGGTAATCACTACCAGAAGAGGAAGCTGAAACAACACTGGATTTCTTTGCTCAACTTTTTCCCATAAATTCAGTTTCTGATTCAGCATTTCTGATTGCAGTCATTTCCAATTAGGAAAAAACAAAAAGCAAACCAACAACATCGGGGTGGTGCAGAACTGGGTTTAAAACCATCGCAACTGGGCAGGGAYGTGGATGCGACGGGCGCTGGGTTGGGAATTTGTGAGTGTGACAACTCCAGCGGGCACGGCGGGGCTGGAAGCGCTGTCCGGGAGCCCTGGAAGGGGCAGGCGCGGGCCGGGAGCTGCCAGGCTGTGCCCGGGGCTGTGCCCGGGGCTGTGCCCGGCTCCGTGCCCGGCTCCGTGCCCGGGGCTGTGCCCGGCTCCGTGCCCGGCTCCTGCAGCCGCGGGCCCGGGGCGGGGAGAGCCGCGAGGGACCGGCGGGCTCCCGGAGATGCTGGAGCATCAACTCCCAAAAGTTGCTCAGAACTCGCGTTTTGCTCTCTGCTGCCTGTCAGGGTACTCCAGGCACTCTGCTCTCCCCCTGCTTCTCTGACTTTAAACATCACGGTCTTTTCTTGCTTTACTTCAGCGCTTTATTCTGTGCAGAGAACCTCACAACTCCCCTCTGGCTCCCAGGAAAGCTCCGCGGAGCAGCAGCCCCCGGAGCTGATTCCCTGCCACCATCCCTGCCTGCCCACCCTCACCATGTGCTGCCAAGCGGTGCCAGCCCAGCGCATTAAAATCAAATTAAAACGCCAGCGAAAACCAAAACAGCCGTAAAATACCGGACCCACAATGTTTACAGTTCGCCGTTATTATTATTAAGCAATGAAGTTAATTGACTTCTGGCGTGGTGATTTGCTAAATGCGGGCGTTTGCAGAGTGTTCCTGCTCATATCGGCTCCAAGGGACCGGCGCTAATTGAAACCTCTTTAATTTTCGGAAATGAGCCTGCGGCAGCGATCGGGCTCTCCACGATACCCCGGATCGCGCCCCCCAGACTATCCCAGATAACTCTTCCCGACCCATCCCAGATCCATCCCGGATCGCTCTCCCCGAACCGACCCGGATCCATCCCGGATCGCTCTCCCCGAACCACCCCGGATCCATCCTGGACCGCTCTCCCCGAACCGACCCGGATGGTTCTCCCTCCTCCATCCCGGATCCATCCAGGATCGTTCTCCCCGAACCGACCCGGATGGTTCTCCCTCCTCCATCCCGGATCCATCCAGGATCGCTCTCCCCGAACCGACCCGGATCGTTCTCCCTCCTCCATCCCGGATCCATCCCGGATCGCTCTCCCCGCTCCATCCCGGATCGCTCCCCACGCCGCCCGCCGCGAGCCCTCCCTGCACGCGTCTCCGCGGGGGAACGCGCAGTCCCTTCACCGCAACTAACTCGGAGCTGCTGTCCTGGACAGCCGCGAGGACGGGTCGGGATCAGGCTCAGAGCCCCGCGCCTCTCCACATCCCCKTCCCGCATCCCCGTCCCGCATCCCCGTCCCGCATCCCGGTGCCGCACGTGGGCTCACCTTGTTGGATGCCATCTCGCTGACGGAGCGGTAGGTTTGGATGGTCTCCAGCTGATCCAGGCACCAGTCGAGCTCCTCCAGCGTCTCCATGGCCAGCTTCTGGTAGGGCTCCTCTGCGAAGAGGCACACGGACATGTAGTCGGGCTGGCGCTGCGGCCGCCTCTCCATGGCGGGGCCGCCCGAGCCGCCGCCAGCGCTGCCGGAGGTGCCGCTCCGCTCCCTCATCACGCGGCCGCCGCTGCGCTGCCCCGGCCGCCGCCAGCGAGTCCCCGCCCGCC
>JACDOX010000336.1:477473-490002 GCA_014549065.1 Cardinalis cardinalis
GGAGAAGGAGAAGGAGAAGGAGAAGGAGAAGGAGAAGGAGAAGGAGAAGGAGAAGGAGAAGGAGAAGGAGAAGGAGAAGGAGAAGGAGAAGGAGAGGGTGCTCCGAGTGATTTACCAAGGCACTCACATGGCCATGGCTCAGACAAAAGTCCCACAGATCCCTCTCGTTCCCCAAAAGAAAATGGCTATTTCACCTCCCCAACACGAGGTTCATTAGCAGGAACATCACCCCACATTAATTACTAACCAGTGTCAGAAAATGGCTCTTTTACCTCCCCAACACAAGGTTCATTAGCAGGAATATCACCCCACTTTAATGACTAACCAGTGTCAGAAAATGGCTATTTCAGCCCCACAACACGAGGTTCATTAGCAGGAATATTGCCCCACGTTAATTACTCCCAGTGCCTAGCATCACTCTAAAACCCCAGAGCATGTTGAGTAAAACAGGTTTATCAACAAAGGACGTGCCAGGACTTGATGGAAAAGGGCCCTGTGCAGGCTGGGAGCCGTTCACCCTTTGCCTTCCCTAATGGAGCTGTGGTTGCTCACGGATCGTGTGGACATGTTTACATATTTATCCCTCACAATGCCGAGGGAATAACTGACACCGGGTGATTTATTTGTTTAATGTATCCTGTTAGTGATTCTGAGAGCCATTTCCTTGAATTAAAGCATTGTTCTACCAGATCCAGAAAATATTCCTGTGGAAATCCTTCTGTTGGACAGATTTGGAAATTCACATGGAAAACAATCAAAGGCACAGAGCACAACCCCTGGGATTCACTTCAAATCTGCAATGAAATGTCCAAATCTTACAGCACCRCCTCCCAAACTACAAGCRCTGAAAAAGTCCTGTAATTACAAGTTGCTTTTATAGATCTGATGCCWTGTGCAGGCTGGCCTAGAAGAAAAGCTGGACAGAGTTCCAGAATAAAGCAAGGACATATTCAGAGGATCTCCTCCATGGATCCACCTTGGGCAGCACCAGAGCCCAGCCAGGGCTGCACCCAAGATGAACCAAAATGGCCCCAAAATGCACCAGCGGGCACGGGGTCTGTCCCTGGGATCAGTTCTGCTCCATTTGCACCTTGCAGTTCATTGTCCCATCCCAGCTTTAGCCCTGCAGTCCCACCCTGCTTGTTTTTCTCTCTSCAGCCCACGGTGTTTGTGCTCTGGGGCTGAGATTGGGATCATTTGTCCTTGGTGCCCAGCTGGAGCAGGAATTGTTTTGTCTCCCTGCTCTGTGCACAGAGCTCAGCACCCCCTCATGTGAAGCCCAGACCCACACACTAAAGCAGCACAGAATGTGAAAAACAGAAAAGCTAAGCTCTGAGGCATCAGATGCCCCATGCACCTTCCAATACCCAGCGAATCTATGAACAGATTTTTTCCCAAGCACAAGAGCCACATGAGCACCCAGGGAAGGTGTGATTGGAAAGGTGAGATTGGAAAGGTGAGATTGGAAAGGTGAGATTGGAAAGGTGTGACTGGAAAGCAAGCTGCATCCAGCAGCACCACCCAGCCCCACTCTCTGCCATTCCCAACACGCTCCCTGCTGCAGCTCCTATGGACACTCACGCTCCCGACCCGCCGGAGCGCGGGGCTGGAATGAGGAGTGAGCAAAATCCATGGGAACCACGGAGCCACCAGCTGCACTGCCCCTCCTCCCCACCCTAATTATATCTTTTGCAAAGATAAGTGCAGATGTGCTAAGAAAGGCTCAGAGCCCCAGCGCCCGCGGAACAGGTGGAGCCACGGCGCTCTTGAGCAACTCCCCAACAAATGGACGAGCCTGCCCTTCTCCCCTCGCCGTATTTTTGGGACTCCAGTCCGACCAGTCACTCGAGCTGTCCCCTCTCGGGTTTCTCACACCTGCAGCCTCCCTCGGCGTGCAGGGGAGGTGGCAGGGAGAGGAAGGGCTCTTTGTTGGCTGCGGAGTGGGGCCAGCGGGTGCCCGAGCTCGGCAGGAGCCGGGGAYGCTGCAGCCAGAGCGGGCACGGGCACTGCATGCAAATGAGCACAGAGTTGTCTCACAGTTATTCTTTCAACAAAAAAGTACTTTGGAAATGTAGATTTTTTCCTCTGCTAGCCAGCGTTAACACAYGAGATGGGGGCAGAAAGGCCTGGGAAGTGAAATCCCTGCGGAGAGAGGAACGGGATGAACTGGCAAAGCCACTGGCAGGGGGTCACTGAGGAGGTGGCACTGGAGGAGATCCAGCTGTGGGGGAACGAGGATGAAATCCTAACAGGGGCTCCAAAGCTCCAGGAACAATGGGGCCTGTATTCAGGCTGGGTTCAGAGATGAGAGGGGAAGATAGAGACAAAAAAATKAAGTGAAAGCTTTCCACTGCTAATTGCGAAAAATGCCAGGAAATGAGTGAGCTGGAGCTGCCAGGAATAATGTGGGAGACTGAAATCGGGGATGAGTGTTTGACATCAGCCACAGCCTCTGGCAAAATACAGCCAAGATTTTGGGGGGCATTTTTATTCTCTTTTCTCTTTTCCAAACAATGGCGAGCGGGAAAAAGGAACTGTTTGGTTGGATTGCTGAGGAGCCTGGCATTCTAAGTTCCCTAATTAAAGACAGGTCCTTTCTGGGACACACCATTCCAGCTGCTGGGAAAACTCAGCCCCAAGAAAAACGGCTCCAGAGCTGCTGAAGACGTCATGGCAGTGATTAAACAGCACTCGCCAAGAACATCCAGGACACATCCAGGTTCAAACTGGAAGATTCTGGGAAGCAGAGGAGATGTCTGACCAAGAGAAGGCACAGGGAATGAAAAGGAGAAGGGAAAACCTCCTGGTTGCAGAGAATGCCACAAAAATGGTTGCAAGAAGGAAGAAGCCCAAGCCTCTGTCAGCACGGGGAAAGAAAAGGAGAAGGGAAAACCTCCTGGTTGCAGAGAATGCCACAAAAATGGTTGCAAGAAGGAAGAAGCCCAAGCCTCTGTCAGCACGGGGAAAGAAAAGGAGAAGGGAAAACCTCCTGTCTGCAGGGAATGCCACAAAACCAAAGGGCTGGAGCATCCCAAGAAGGAAGAAGGCCCAGCTGGGAAGCAGAGGCTCCCAGGGAGGGGAGGAATTCCTGCAGTGTGACTCGGCTGGGCCAGAAGAGCAGCAGATCCGGGCAGTCCCCCAGTGCCATAGTAGCAGTGATGTTTCTGAGTCAACAGCCCTGAGCCCTGAGCCCCGGGCCAGCTGCGGGTAACCCGAGCAGGACCCTGAGCCGGCAGAAATGTCACTGTCACTGCCCGGGGGCCCAGCTGGCCTATCTTTAGCCAGCCCGAGTTAATCACCTAAGCTCCCCACACCGCAGTGGAAAGCGGCTGGGAGCTCCAAGGGGTGATCCTGGTCTATTCTCAGTACCCTGGCGTGGGCTGAATCACCCTCCGGAGGTGCTGCCACTCTCTGCTCGCTGCTCCTCTCTGCCCCAGGCACAGGAAGGGACCCCCAGAGGTCACCTCCCACCCACGGAGGGACCGTCCCAGCTGAGCAGCAGCACCAGCAGCTGCAGGGCACTGTTGGACACCCCACAGCCCCCCTGTCCTCAGCCACCAGCAGCCCTCACCCCCAGCCTGCAGCCTGGTGCCCAGCCATTCCCAGCCCTGCCAGCAGCTGCCATGTGGGAATGCTGTGGGAAAAGGTGCCCAAGGGCTCTCTGCACACCCACCCATGGCCCTCCACGTCCCCAGAGCCWGGCCACCCTCCAGCCCTTGCAGGAGGAGGAGGTGGGGCCTTTCCAACACAACTTGCTTTGGCAAGTCTGCACCCACCATTCCCAGTCTTCTTGTCTTTCATGTGTTTGGAAATAGACTCCAGAGGAAAACCTCAGTGACCTTGCACTGATGAGAAGAGTCTGACCAGTCCACAGTTCCCCCAATCTGCTCCACCCTTCTCAAAGATGCACCTTTTTCCTGTTGTCACCTTCCTAAGCACCACAATTTTCATGGGCGACTCACATTGACCTCACAGCTTTTCCAGCCTGACCCCTGTCCAATGATGTGGGCCTGGACACCTCCTCCTCCTCTAGGCTGTCCCCAGCTGGCTGCTCCCTCCTTGTCCTCCATTCCTTATCTTCCCAGGCAGGCTGGGGGATGAAGACTGAGACCAAGAAAACACTGACTCTTTTGGTCTTTCCTGTACCATTACCATTAGGTTGGTTCACCCATGGACCAACACTTTTTTCTGTATTTTCTTTCCCTGCTCCATACCCCCACTGGGGTCCCCTCACCACACACAGCTCCATCAGCCTTTGGTCAGCCCCACACATGCCCCAAGTTTTCCATGCCTCCCTTGTTCCCAGTGTTTCTCACTCTTTGCCTGCTCCTTTCTTGCACTTTGACTCTCTGAGAAGCTCCTTGCTTCACCAAGCTGCCCTCCACTGGAATTCCTGATCTTCCTGCACAACAGGATGGTTTGCTCCCGAGCTTTTCTTCAAAAAGCAGCCATCACTTAAGACTGGTCTATAATTTTTAGGTGGCTGAAGTGGGATGAAATTAATCCTATGACAATGACAGAATCTTGAGGGCAAGTGGGAGTGGAAGGCCTGGGCAGCAAACAGAGGAGCTCGTGCAGAGCCTTGGTGCTGGCCAGTCCCAGTTTGATCCCAGTTCCTGTAASCCACCCTGGGGGTGAGCAGCAGGACCTCAGCCATGGGGGCCCCCATGCTGTTTGGGAGCAGAAATGAAGCATTTCCAGGGAGCTGAACCCCAGAGGTCAGCCTGGAGCAGGAGCCAAGCCAGAGGAAGCCGGTTAGGGCAGAACTGGACAAACCTGACTGTACCCACCAGCACTGGCTGGGGTGGTGGATCACCACCCAGGTCATGAGAATCGGGTCACAGAGGCCACCAGCAGGGGCCCACTGACTGTTAGAGGAGCCAGGATTGCCCAGCAATTAGCGCACAGCCGGTGATTGCGGTTCGTTATCTCCAGAGCTGGAGAGGCCGCTGCGTTTGGCCAGGCCTGGTGGGAATGGTGCTTCCCATTGGAGCCAGCCCTTCAGGGCCATCAGCCAGGGGCCCTGGGATGGGCAGAGCCAACAGCATCACCCCCTCCAGGAGAGGATGGGGATGCTGCTTGTGGCAGAGGAGGGTGACATGGAAGAGGCAACAGGAGCCAGGAAAAGCCCTGGGATAAGCCCAGCAGCTGGATCCAAAAACAGTTCAGAAGTTCTGAACTGATGGAGGGGTCGATGTAGCTTTTCAGGGAGACCCTGGGATAGCTCCACAGACATCTTAAAAACAAACTGAAAGAGGCAGAGATGGGGCTACTCAAGTATTGTCTTTCCAAGATCCCAAATGTTGCTGGGAGTGAAGGAGCTGAGCTTCCATGGGCATTGCAGAAGATGTTTCACCAGGAATCATCATTCCCACACAATAAACAACATTAACATCCCCAACASAGCATTGGGAACTCTTGGAAAGCAGCAGCTAATAAAAAGTCTTGCTCCTGCATTAAACCCAAAAAGCACTTTTATATCCATTTTGCGTGTTTTAATGTGTCCGGTTGTACATCAGCCCTGCAAAGCTCAGCTTTGAAGAGCTACAGGAAGAGATGAAAGCTCCAGATTCCCAAAGCCCAGCTCCACTGCACCTTTCTCATGACAATGAGCTGGAAAAACGAGGTGTGAACACCAAGAACACCTAAAGGTGGCTGATAGAAGTTGATGAAGCTTCCCAGAGAGGTAATTTCTGATGTGGAGATAAGCCTAAAGGTTTAATCTGAAATGCTAACGAGGAAGGAAAACTGGAGACATTCTGAGGAAGGATTTCAGGAGATAGCATCTCCTGTCGGGTGGGATGGTTTTACCACAGGGCAATCCCGTTTCCCAGTGTCCTTCCCCCTGCAGGGAACAATGCAGCCGAGGTGCCACAAATCAGAGGGGTAAGTGACAGTGCTTTTATGGTGCCAAATGGAAGTAACAAAATGCAGGAAGCATCCTGTCAGATGTCACTTAGCAGCGCTATCACCGGGGAATCTGGGAACGGGATTTGCCTGCATAGTAGGAATTCCTCGGTCTCGGAGAGGGAGAAGCAGAAATGGCAAGAGAGGCGGAATCTAATCTTGGCCTGCGAATGAATGAAAGATTCCTCAGTTCCAACTTTATCTCAGGGTTTGGCACATTATCCTTTCACTGACCATGTCGATTCCTCCTTGCCCGGGGGATTCTTGCCTTAATCACAAGACAGAAGGAGAAACAGGAAGCAAGAGAGGAATTCTCCTACTCAGGGTCTAACAGTGAGTGCAGGAGGTGGATGGTGCACACAAGGGAGGGAGCTGCAAGGAGGACATGGGAATGATTTAGTAGGGAACGTAACACACTTTGAACACATTCCTGAAAACAGAATTTCCAAGGTCATGATGGATTTTCACATTAAGTGAAGCCCCATCACAGCTCTGCTCCCCACAGTCCTCAAAGAGCAGTGGGAAGAGCCCAGGGAGCTGCAGGCTGGGATGGAGATGCCCATTGGTTTGGATGGGAGGGAAGCCTCCACCCAGCCCTAGAGCTGAGCCTGAGGATTTCAATCCCAATTTCCTGCAAATCACACTGTGCCCATATTGTSCTTCTGTTTCTCTAACTAAATGAGGCCAGGCTGGGTCCCAGCAAGCACGTTTTACTGTGTGAGCAGAAGTGTTTTCTTCAAGCACACGTGAGTGCAGGAGTGTGAGAAAGCCCTGGAAAACTCAGGATATGATGATGCAACGACCTGGGTACCCACCTAGGATTTACCTGGGCACTGCATTATCTCACTTGCTACAAGTGGGAGAGCGCTGGGGAGCTCACACGTGCGGGGAAACCAACTTGGATCCTGGAAGCAACATCCTTGTGCTAACGAGGTGCTCCACCTAAACTAATTAGCCCTGCCTTTCAACAGCCTTAATTAGGTGGGGCACCATCCTGGGCTGTTGTGGCTGGATGGCTTCCGGTTCTGGAGCTGGCTCAGCCACAGCCCGGCCGAGGATTCCTGGGGATTCCTACCGGGATCCGGCTGTGCTGGAGAGGGGCTCTGCTTGTGCCGGCCCCCGGCCTCTCCCCGTCCCAAACCCCTCCACCCTCACATCTGTGCACAAACACCTCCTGCACCCCTGCAGGCGCCCCAAAACCTCCTCCTCTGAAACCTCGAGCTGACTTTCACAAGAGGCCCACGGCACGGAAGGAACTCCCCAGCCAGACCACACAGCAACGATCTCAGCTCAACCAGAGGAAAAAACAACCCCAGAGTCTGAGAGATGCACAGGATTAACTGTGCTCTGTGTCACCGTTTCACAAGAGTTTGACAAACCACAGGCAGAAAGGTCCTTGCTTGGATCTTACCCCAAACCCAGGTGCTGCTTTCATCCCCTGACCCATCTGGAGCCATTAAATCASGTTTTAACCTGGACATAATAAAACTTCTGGTCTAAAGAGTCTGTCAAGAGTGAAAGTCTTTTGTGGTGGGAATAAATGCTGGAGTAGGAAATGGAGGAGGAACCTCAGGGATGAATCCTGGAAGTTCAATCACAATCCTGGATCTACCTGAAAAGCTCCACTTGGCCACTGGCACTGGATGCAAAGACAAAGTTTATTAATAATCCTTAGCTCTTCATGAGGAAAATTATTCAGAAATGTTACAAACAAGGGGCAGAGCAAGGCTGCCCACGTCACCTGAGCCACGTAGAACAGGCCACTGCTAAAATGTTAGACCTGCTTAAATCAGGTTCCTTGGCTCCTGGGAAGGTTAAAAGGTCACAATTTAGCACTAAATTTGCCTCTATTTCCTCTCAATTTAATTTCCTGATGTTTCTCAATATGAAAGTTAAGAATGTGGTTTCAGGAAGCATCCCATCTRTAATCCATAGGAATTCTTTATGACACACAGCACCCTTTGTGTCCCCATGCCTTGCTTGAGCCATGGAAAGACAGGACACAAAGTCACCCCTTACATTCTGAATGAGCATTTCCATGATATTAATTATGAAATATAACGAAATGGTGTTTTTTCCATGGCTAAATGTAATTACTTGAAAGCATTATCCTTTAGGATGGCAGCTTAAAAACCCGCTTCAGTCTGGAATTTTAATCTGTTTTCCTCCAACAGGTATTTTATGTACCCAAGGGGAAACGTCAACCCCGCCGATTCACCTCAGCTGAACTTTGTGCCCTTGGTTTGCCTCTCACCGAAATGCCTGGGACTGTCATCCCGCAGCTGAAACCCAGGGATATCTGCAGGGAGCAGAGTCACCCAAGAATGCAGAATGTTGCAAAAAATGGCCTGTTTGGAGCAATTGGGATGCGAAGTGAAGCCGTGAGTCAGCGCTATCGGCGGATCTGCGATTGCAGCGCGGGACACGGCGCGAGCCCGGGGAGCAGAACCAGCACACAGAGCCTGGACAGCCTCAGTTTCCTAATCCACGACCCTCCAGCTTTTAAAAACGCAGAATATTTCTCATGTCGGCTGGGTGGTGGCTCCCCAAAACACACAGGTTTTGTCCACCCCCACACCATAACTCTGATTTTGGRGAGAGCCTCAAGCCCCAGACTCAAACTCCTCAGAGGCTGAGAGCAGAGCTGAAACTTCCCCGTGCTAATCCTGGGTATTCATCTCCCTCCTGCACAGCTCGTGACTCACTGGCCTCTCTGTTTCCCCAAGTGCACGCAGAACTTATGGAATAATGTGCTGAAAATCACGGAGTGAGTCCCACGGGGAACGGGGTGGGGAGGAAGAGGGAGATGGCAGGAGCCTACAGAGCAGCATCATTTGTTTTGACAGCTTTTAATGTTCCATATTAAACCCTGCACGTGCTCATCTCCACCTGGGAGCTGAGGCCAGCACACCCTGGCTGTTTAAAAGGTGTGTTTGGGACATGGCACCACATTTCCCCTGAAATTACCAGGGAAACAACATCAGATTCACTCCCTGGTTATCCATAATCAGAATTTGATATTATAGAACACCAGATATTAATTTATTTGTAAGTTTTTTTCTAGATCTGGACTATTTTAGCCAAATTCTGAGTCCTGTATGGCAACATTCCTTAAACCTGGGGTCMGTCCTGACCCAAATCAGATTTTTTATGCCACAGAGATGCCTGGAAGGGGCAGATGGGGACAAACATGACCCAGTAATGACAGACAGACTTGAAAATGTAACCACTCCCCAAATGGCTGCAGCCAGCAGAGCTGAGAACAGCCTTTCACTCTCAAAAACCATTTGATTAAAGCCCTCCAAATACATTGAATTAAGCACCTCAATCTGAGTTCAAAGAAATCAAAATGTCAGCACTAAAAGCACCTCTTATTAACAATTCCAGTTCAAATATCAGATTGAATGGACATGGAAATGGAAATGTTCCTCACTGAAGGTCAGCTATGGCTCAGCCTGCTGGAGATTATTCCAGGGCTTACTTTTCCTGCTCTAAGTTTTATAGTCTGAGGCATTTTCCAGAATTTCTTAYATTTAGCAGCATAAGAGGCACCTGGTGTCAGGCTTGGCCAAGGTCTCTGTGCTGTCACTGTCACTGTCAGGAATTCTGTGCAGGAAATTCAGCACAATTCCCASAGTTTTGGTGGATTTCAGGCTGATTTCAGCACGTGACTCCTCACTTGAGGCAATGTGCACCAGGAGCTGTTCTAGCAGCACTCAGAGCCACATTTGGAAGTGCCACAAAAGAGGGAGTAGCATTTTTCCAGCAGCTGCTGCTGGAAAATGTGGTGTGAGCAGCATCTCTGCCTGGATCCCTCCTTCCTGACCTAGAGAGAGTGAGGAGCAGCTTTTTGGCTTTTACCTGCACAGGATGATCCCACTGGAAGGGGATGGAAATATTGAAAAGTTCTGTGCAGTAGAGTTGAAACCCAGGAAGCTGCAACAGGAAATTTGGGAAATACCCTCCCCAAAGAGCTGGAATTCAGGTGGAGGCCCAGCAGCATTTGAGGAGGAGCCAGGTGGGATCCTGTCCTATGAAGTCTAAACCAGAAACACCCTAGTTGAACTGGAAACTTCTCCCTGGAGTTGTCTTCTTCAAGAGGATCTTTGGGAAGAAAAGGGAGGAAAGCATTTCACAGCTGTCAAATGCCAGCAAAGTCCATTTCCAACMAACCCTGCACTTGTGTGTGTTTATTCTTGGAATTCTCTTAGCAGGACGGGCCCCACGCTGCGCTCAGTGACAATCCCCACAGAACAGACGTTATCCCACATCCTCCTGGGCTGTCCCAGACCAGCACAAATGCTCCCAGCATGGATCCAAACGTCCTGTTCTCGAGTCAGCTACAGCAGGGACACGATTTTGGGTCACTTCTTGTAAAATCTGTACAGGGAATGAGGCGGGGAGGGAGGGAAGAGGCGCAGGAAAACAGGCTGGCTTTTCCACTTCYCAGAACTCTCCCCTGGTTTTTCAGAGAACACAAAGATTGCTCTGATCAACTCCTGCTTTTGTCAGCCTAATATCTGGTATTTGAAGAAAAAGACACTGCTTGTAAAATGTGACATTTCAGAAGCATTTTGGTATGAAGTGCTAAGCCTGACAAACCTCCCTAAACACAGGCTTGAGGCACGAAAGGTCTGCCTGGATTGGACCCACTTGGAATGGAAACTTTGGGGTGTCTGGAATATGCTCCAGGGGACCTGGCAAGCCGCAGCCAGAGCCTCTCTCCAAGTGCTTGGAACCTGCAGCCTTTGAGGTCCAGGGAAAAAGTCTGTTTCAGAAAGCTTTTGAAGAGTGTGAAGGTGTGGTGGAGGAGTTTAGCATGCACAGATGATTAATTTGCTCCTGGAAAGGGAGATTTCTGACAGCAGGATATTTATACTGGAATATCTACATTAAAATGCACAGTCCCTGTAAAATTCAATTTAACCATGGAGTTCCTTAGCACTGAATAATGATCTTGGATCCCAGCAAACCTTGGGTCAGATCCTGCTCCTGGCTCATGTTTATCACCTCCAGAGGCACAGTCCTGATTACAAAATCAAAAGATATTAATTGTCAAATCAACACCCTGCAGGATTTTGGAGGGGTTTTTTAATTCCGAATTCCTAAAATGATTCTGTGCTCCAACGCACAGCAAAGCCAATCAATGCTACCTTTGGATGTGAGAAATATACCACAGGGAGAGGTGTATGTAAATAGTTTTTAAAGGCTACTGCTTAAAACATTTAAATGTTGGTAATCATACATATTTACAGTGAACTCAATGAACTTTGAATAAACTGACAGGTTTGATTAATAACCATAAATAATTAGCAGCTGTTTCCTTTCTGTCAAAAAAGGTATTGCAATTATAGCATCCTTAAGGCTGTCATTTACAGGCACTTCTTGGAGCAAATATTACAATGAAATGTTTCATTAACTCTTAGTGTAACATTCCTCCCCGCTTGCACAATGATGGTTACATTAATAAGCACACCTCGCTTGGCTACAGAAATCACTTTTAGTTCATCAGGAGATGAAATTGGTGATAAAAGCAGAACATTTCTGGGTGATTTGAACATCGAAACGATCAATATGTTCTTTATTCAGTGTCACTGTTTGGCAACTGCTGAGCGTGAATCAGAATGGATGCAATTCCATATGGAATAGAGGGAAAAGTTCCAGAGCAACCCTTTGCTCCCTCTTTTAATTCTACCTTGATTTTTAAAGCTCTGAAAGTTTTAATCTTTGTAATTGTTATTTTGTAATTGTAGAGTTAAGTTTGGTGAGCAGACTGTCCCTACAGAGGACAGCAAATTCCTATTCTGCCCTTCAGGAACAGCCCTTTCGCCTCCTTATATTCCCCTCCAACCTGGAACCAACCCCTGCTCCCACCAAGACTAAGAAATATAAAAAARTATTTGGGAATTCCTGCCCGACTACAGACCAAAGGATTTGGCTGCTGAGAATCAGAACACAACGTTCCAAACACTTTTTAAAACACAAGAAGAAAGCAACTTCCACTGGGAATCAGGTCCTGCAGGAGGACCAAGGTTTGGCCTTTGGGGCTGGCTGTGGGATTTGAGCAGTGCATTTCCCTGGGAATGTCTCCACAGGGATTCTGGATGCAGCTTCTCCCATGGTGTGTCCAGGACAGAATGCTCTGCACTGAGAAACTTCCCCAGAGCTGTGGGGCTGAGCTGCAGCTGGGGGCTTTGGGGAGGCCACTGCAACTCCCAGCGCCTGGAAAAGCTGTGACATGGAAGCGGAAAGGACTCAACTMGCAGGACAATGTTCATCCCCCAGGCACGCACACACTGTGCCCTGCGACCTAAAAAAAATAACCCGGCCTGCCAGAGGTTTGGTTTGGGTGGTTTTGTTTGGTTTGGGCTGTTTTTCCCTCTGATCCAGGACACAGCTCTCATTCTCATCTGGAACTGATTCAGGGTGCCGAGGAGTGCGCTGTCAAAACCTCCCCCAGCAGCCCTGATGGCTGTGTGCAGCAAACAAAGGAGACACAGATTTTATCAGCGCTGATATCAGCGATGGCAGAGCCCAATTGTCTCCGCAGGGCCCTTGCGCAATGCAGCGGGACGGGAGCTGGGAACGGGACCTGACCTGGCCCTAAAGAGCAGAGCCAGCC
>JACDOX010000336.1:506727-521721 GCA_014549065.1 Cardinalis cardinalis
GGGAGGGCAGAGCGGGGAGCAGCGGCCGCTCAGCACCGCTCCCCACGGGCCGCGGGGCAGCTGCAGCTCCGCTCCCCGATCCCTCCGCATCCCAAAGAAGCCAGGATCTCAGGGAAGCGAGAGGAAGGAGACGGCAGGTGGCAGGAGTTAGCTGCGAGCGGGCACCGGCCCCGGACCTGTGCAAAGCTGCGCCTGAGCCGCKGTAATGAGCAGACAACGGCGAGCCAGGAGAAATCATTGTAAAACACAGCGAGGCTTCGTGAGTCACTCTGCAAACAAAGAGGATTCATAACAGCAACCCCCAGCCGCTCAAATGCTGCAGTGTTACTGTAACAACCACAGGATCAGAGAGCCTCCCGAGCTGGAAGAGACTCACAGGGACCAYCGATCCAACCCSTGCCCTGCACAGACACCCCAAATCCCACCCTGGGCATCCCTGGCAGCGCTGCCCAAACGCTCCTGGAGCTGCTCTGGCAGCCTCGGGGCCGGGACCATTCCCTGTGGAGCCTGGGCAGTGCCAGCACCCTCTGGGGAAGAACCTTGCCCAAAATGCAAGCTAAACCTCCCTTGACGCGGCTCCAGCCGCTCCCTGGGATCCTGTTCCGATCACAGAGAATAAATTGGTGCCTGTCCCTCCACTGYCCCTCGGGAGGAGCTGCAGGCCCTGGTGAGGCTCCCCTCAGCCTCCTCCAGGAGGAACGAACCAAGGACCCTCAGCTGTTTCCACTCCAGGCCCTTCACCAGCTTCAGGAACCCATGGCCCTGGATTAGCATTCCCCACCAGCAGTGGGATGTGGCAAAATTTGGCACGAGGATTGAGAAACAGGAATGCGCCACGATGTGGATGTAATTCAGAGTCATTCGAGTCGTCATTGCCAGTCAAGTGGTTTCCATGAGAGCTGCACAGCCCCACAGTTTGCTCTGGAGTATGAAACACAAACACATTCCAGCCCAGCAGACCAGGCAGGCTCGAGGATTTTTGTTTATGTTGGGAATTTACACTTTTCCTGAGGATGATAGCACTGACTCTCCAAGAAGGTTCACCATCTGCTTTGCCTTCCCAGAGTCACTCCTGAGGACATTACTCCCCATCTCCTAACTACAGTACCACCTTCATGATATCAAATGTTTCCAAAATATTTCCAGAGGTTTGGGCAGGCTTTGTTAATTATAAAGCTCCTTTCTGAGATTCCTGAGCCTCACCAAGACATCCCTCAGGATTCTCAGAACCACGAACAAGGAAAAATGCTGCTCCTTGCACTGCCTGGCCGCTCTCTAACGCTGTGCACCTGCTCCCCATTACCCGAACAGCTTGCTGCTTTTCCTAAATAGTCTCCCATGTGGAAAGGGCTGTGCTTGAAACCATCAGCACTTAATGGCCCAGGATGGGACACATGGAGCCGAGCACAGCCCTGGCAGGGGCACAGGGCTCCCTGGGCTGACAGCTCACAGCTCCACAGGCATTACTGACCTTCTCCCACTTAGGGAAAACACTGCYACTCTTAGGAACCCCTTAGAAGTTCAAACCCCTCTGCTGGGTTTGTCCCTCATGTGGCTCCTGACTTTTTTTATCCAGGTGAGGCCCCACCTGCAGAGCTGCCTCCAGCCCTGGGCTCCAACACCAGGAGGACCTGAAGCTGCTGGAGAGATTCCAGAGGAAGCCCCAGAACTGTTCCAGGCCTGGAGCCAGGCTGGGACACCTGGGGGTGCTCCTCTGGAGAGGAGAAGGATCCAGGGAGAGCTCAGAGCCCYKSCAGGGCCTGAAGGGGCTCCAGGAGAGCTGCACAGGGACTGGGGACAAGGATGGAGGGACAGGACCCAGGGAATGGCTCCCACTGCCAGAGGGCAGGGATGGATGGGAGATTGGGAATGGGAATTGTTCCTGGCASGGTGGGCAGGCCCTGGAATAGAATTCCCAGAGCAGCTGGGGCTGCCCCTGGATCCCTGGCAGTGCCCAAGGCCAGGCTGGACACTGGGGCTGGGAGCAGCAGGGGAAGGTGTCCCTGCCATGGCAGGGGTGGAATGGGAGGATTTTTAAGGTGCCATTGAARCCAACCTGGTCTGTGGATCTGTGATGCCACAGTCTCCAGAGCTCAGTGTCCCCACACCAAGGCAGCAGCCCCTGCAGCCCCTCCCTGTGCTGTCACAGCTGCCTGGCACAGGAGCCCGGCAGCACTGACTGGAGTGTTTGTAACAGAAGCTGTCAGCTGCTGCTAAACACATCATTAAGCCTCTGCATGTATCCAAAAGCAAAAATATGTGTTTACTTGACTTTGTAATCTCTGAATAAAGAAGTTCAAGGCCAGGTCGGACAGGCCTTGGAGCAAACTGGGCTGGTGGGAGGTGTCCCTGCCCTGGCAGGGGGTGGCACTGGATGATCTTTAAGTTCCTTTCAATCCAAACCATTCTGTGACTTTAATTCGCTCTCTGTTCCTGTTCTCCTGCTCAGTGGGTACAACAGAGACAGAACAACCAGAGCCCCTGCCCTGCTCACAGCCAGAGCCCAAAACAGACCYGAGAGCTGCTGCTGCTCCCTCTGCAACCCAAACCCACCTTCAGCAGAGCCCCGAGGTAAAAATAGAGGCCCCAGAGCCCTCCCAGCTCTCAGAGGCCAGCCAGCAGCACCCTGGGGAGGCTCCTGGTTTGCACAGCTAGTGTCAGGGATTGTATCCAGCACCGTGCTGGATTGGAGCAGCCACCAGGAGATAGCTGGAAAAGTACAGCAGGAGCTAAAAATTAGTTTGGATTCTCTCTTAGCACAAAGGGTTCCAAAAAACGTAATCCTTTTAATGTTTACTACAGATAAGCAGCTCGGCGTTATCCTGTAACAAGTGAACATCATGGGGTTGTTTTAAGTCCCCCAGAGAAGGAATCCTGAGCRCTAAAATCCAGTTGTTATTTTTCCAAATGTACATCCTGGGCTATTCTATCCTCTTCCAATGGTTCTCTGCCACTAATCTCTGAAAAATGCAAGGCACAGTCAAACAAAGCAGACACCCCACCTGTATTTTTACTTCCAGAGCTTGGAAAGACATATGGATGTGAGTGTGATCATTCCCAACATGGGCAGCAGTGCCATTTCCTAAGGGCTTTTTCCTCCTGAAAATATTCCAGCTAACAACTGACGGAGCAGTTGCTTCCCTTCCGACCCAGGTAAGGTAYACCAAGGCATGAGTGGCACAGGGTGCCCAGAGCAGCTGGGGCTGCCCCTGGATCCCTGGCAGTGCCCAAGGCCGGGCTTGGAGCAGCCTGGSACAGTGGAAGGCGTCCCTGCCCACGCCCTCTCAGCCCAGACTCTCGCAGGGCTCCGTGGTGCTGCTCCCTGTGCAGCACCGACAGCTCTGCTCACCCTCCAGGCGTYTCTGCCCAGCACCTCCACCCACCCACAGCTCACCAGCACCGCATCTCCAGCACCAGCTGTGCCTCTGCTGCACGAAGAACCCAGCTGAGTCTCCCCAGGGGAAAGCTGCCCCTTTTCCCCGTGGGAAGTGCTGCGATGGCTCGTGGCTGGTGGGACAGCCGGGATTTTGGCAGCATCTGCTCTGTGACACGCTGCTGTCCCATGGCACAGATGTTCCCATCCCAGCCACAGGGCAGTGTTTGCCCCAGCCTGGCCTGGCTGCTCTGCTCTGTTAGCGTCACTTCAGCTCTCCCAGCTTTCCCAGCTCCAGCCAAGCCCTGTAGCATTTCTCAGACTGTCTCCCCCAATCCACAGCACACGGATGTTGGAGGCTGCCTGTGGTGGCCTGGCTCATGTGACAGGGACACTGGTGTCTTCTGGTGGGGCTCCAGGACACCCTCCAGCCCTTCTGGACAAGCCTTGATTCCTGCCCAGAACCAGCGTGGGGGGATAATTCCACCCAGCAAGTGGGAACACGGGGTCCAGCCCTGCCTTTCCCCACTGGGACATTACCAGCAATGGAAGGGGAATTCCAGTCCTATATTCCCTCTTTTATTGATGCATCTTCAAGGATCTCCTACCCCTCTAAAGTGCAATCTGCACTTAACTCCCTTCCCAGAGCCAACCTTCAGCAGGGGTCTCCAGGATGCCCTGCACAAACACCCCGTGCTCCCAGCACACAGGGAAGCATTCCTGGATCTGCACAGAGCCAGAGCAYCAGGAGGCTGCTGGCCAGAGCCAGGCTTTGTTCCATCCTGCCCTTAAACAGAGATCCTGGCACGGCTCCAGAGGCACTTCTGCCTYTCCAAGCAGGGGGGAAGCTCTGAGCTGCTTCATTCCGGCCGGCCCCACTKCACAGAGCTCCTCTCATCTGCTGTCAGCCACACAGGAGACAGGAACAAAGTGACAACCGTGGTGACAACTTACAGACACCACAGAGTTTCCATTTCACCTGAGCTGAACAGGCAGCCTATGAGGTAGAAGATTTACACATTTCCTGCACTAATCYTTTAAATTCCCCCAGCCCTTCCATGGCATCCAAAACTCCAGCAATGGGTGCRTGGAAAGCTGCTGTGCTCGGAAATGCATCCAGCCTTTCCACTTGATTCATGGAATAATTATTTGACCTGGTTTTTGGATTTATCTCTGTAATTGGGATCCGTGGAGCCTGTCAGTAAAAAGACAGTGAAATGTCCTAAGATGGTATTCAGATCTTTAAATCCTTTGGAGACTCGGCCTTTAACAATAATTAATCCAGCTGGGTACATTTCAGCAAAATTTTCCTTGCTTCACATCTCTCAAATGCCTGCACTCCCCACCTTTCCTATCCACGGGAARGGACACTGTGATAGCAAATGTCAGAGCCCAGGGATGGGATTCCAAGGGCAATCTTTTCAGAGCTCTCATTGATCATTTCAGGGCCAGCAGGAGCTCAGTGCAAAGGCTGTGTCATCCGGCTCCCGAGCATCTGCCACCTGCTGCTGTTGAGGGGAAAATCTGAGGGATGGAAAGTCCTGGCCCTTTGGCACAAAGGGTTTGCTCTGTCTGAGGGGTTTGGCACGTGGATCACAGCCATGGCTGRGAATGGCACCTGCTGTTCCCACACAGGGGTGGCACAAGTGCCTGAGGCCAAGGCCACCGAAGGAAATCACTGAAGGACAAGGCTGGTGTAGAAACAAGAGGGGATAAAATGGACAGGAATAAACTGACGTTGGAAATCAGAGGGGAATCTGTGCCTCGAGAGCAGCCAGAGCACTGAACAGCTTTCCTGTGGGAGTGATGGGGGTAAACACCAACTTGATGTTATTCCTGGTGGGATTAATAGTGTAACTAATGAAACATTGCTCCAGGGAGAYCCTAAAGGCCCTTCCAGGGCCTACAGGGGCTGCAGGAGAGCTGGAGAGGGACTTGGGAATGGGAATTGTTCCCTGGCAGGATGGGCAGCCCTGGCACAGGTGCCCAGAGCAGCTGGGGCTGCCCCTGGATCCCTGGCAGTGCCCAAGGCCAGGCTGGACACTGGGGCTGGAGCACCTGGGACAGGGGGAGGTGTCTGTGGGAGATGAGCTTTAAGATCCCTTCCGATGCAAACCATTCCATGATTCCACAATTCTGTGAAATGCCCAGCCCAGCTCACGCAGGCAGAGCCAGGGAATACAAAGCCTGCCAGCCCAGACAGTATTTCCATAAATTTGCATTTTTCCCAAGGCCAGTGAGGCGGAAGGGACAGCTCTGCCTGCCCACACTGCCTCCCCTCCTCCTCGGGCAGCTGCAAAACAAAAGGGGGGAAAAGAGGGGCAAGTTCAACCCCAGATTTTCATTTTCTGCTGTTAAATCACATGGTCTGCAATGAGCTTTAATCGCTCAGGACAGCAAACTGGATTTAGCAGAAGGAAAAGCTTCTCCAGCGTGGAGAGAAGTCAGAGGTGGTGAGCAGCAAGAACAAAACCTTTTAAAGGAATGATTGTGAGGCCAAAAATCCAGGCAGGGCAAAACTCCTGCAGCACATTTCATGTGGCTTGTGCCAAATGGTGGGGTCAGGCAGCAAATCAAACCCTCTTGGGATGATTTCCCTGATGTGAAAACAGACAGAGCACTGCTGGCACCYGAAATATCATTTAATAACACTGTTAATGCTCCCTAGACCTGCAAATCCTCTCCAGACCTGCTCCAGGGCTCATTTTGATCTTCCTTAATTAATGATCCCTTAGAAGCTCTGTTTCATGTTGAAAATCACTTGCTGGAATCACTGTTTTGGAGTCACTTCCTCCAAACCACAAAGCTTTTCAAAAGAAATAAGAGATGTGRGGGCACTGAGCAAAATCAGCCCAAAACTAAAATCTGAAACAAGTCATCAAGTCCAGGAGCATCAAACAACCCAACAAAGCAGCCACARCCACTTGGAAATTTGGGATAAATACAAGCAGAGCACTTGCTACGATTAATTAATGCTTAATTACACAGAAGGTGAAGTTTGCAGTGTGAGTAAGCACAAATGTGTGGGCCTGGCACAAAATCATTGTATCTGATTGCAGTTACAGCTTCATTCCTGAGCTAACGAGAAYTGAGCCATCCTGGGTGTTTTAGGCTATTGATAAAGGGTATTGATAAAGGCTTTGACCTGAGCTCATGAAGAACGAGTAGGCAGAGGCAATCGATGGCCAAAGTGGATCCATTTAAAAACATTGACTCACTGTGTGGAAACATTCGGGGTGGTGAGACCTGTGGAGAGCAGGCACTGAGGGGTCACTGCAATGGGGGGAAAGAGATGTTGGAGCTCACCCATGGAACACAGGAGAGAAAACACCTGGAATTAGGGAGGAGCTGATAAMAACACCTGAAATTAGTGAGGATTTAGTGAAAACACCTGAAATTAGTGAGGAGCTGATAAAAAACACCTGAAACTGGTAAGGAGCTGCTGGGAACACCTGAAATTAGTGAGGAACTGATTAAAACACCTGAAATTAGTGAGGCCTTAGTGAAAACACATGAAATTAGTGAGTATTTAGTGAAAACACCTGGAATTAGGGAGGAGCTGATAAAAACCACCTGGAATTAGGGAGGAGCTGATAGAAACACCTGAAGTGATGAGGAGCTGCTGGAATAGATGGTTCCAGACCTTTCAGTGGTGCCCCAGAACAAGCAGCAATGGCCATACACTAAAACACAAATTGCACCTGAACRTGGGGAAGAACTTCTTTGCACTGAGGATGGCAGAGCACAGGAACAGCTGCCCAGGGGGCACAGGGCTTCTCTCCTGAGATATGCCAAACCCACGTGGATGTGTCCCTGTGTCACAGCTCTGGGTGACCCTGCCTCCAGCAGGAATCTGTCCCCTTTTGTCCTTCTCGGGCCAGCCCTGGGCTCCCAGGTCAGGAGGTGTTTGTGGCACGGGCTGGATGTTCCTGGGGCTGGCTGCTGGCCCTGACAGCCTCTGGGARCCATCAGCATGCAGAGCCAGGGTGAGAGGCAAACAAGGGGACTGTCCTGATAGCCCTCAGCCAGGGCCCAGCGTGACACTGTCTATTAATACCCCGGTGTCACCGTGCAGAACAGCTGACCCAGGGGACAGCAAATGCCACACAGATAGCCAGGGCCTGCTGGTGATCATGTGAGGAGCAAACAAGATAAGGAGAGGACAACAAAAGGCTCGTGTCAAAGCCTCCTGYGCTGAGCCCCCAGCCAGAGCAGCTGGGCTGTGCCTCGTGCCAAGGTGCTGCTGGGTTTGGGCAAGGGGGGCTGTGCAGGGCGCAGGGCAGGAGGGAGGGGAGCAGCGTGTGCCAGCCTGGGGAGCTGGGCAGGACTCACCCTGCCCAGGGGGGACATTCATTGCTGCTCACAACACTTCCATCATGGCTTTGTACTGCGCTCTTGCAAGGGATGTGCTCTGGGATTGAGCCTAAACCCAGCAGTGCTTCTCTGAGTGCTGTTAACTCACCACTCACARCCCCAAATTCTGGCTGAATTTGTACCTGCAGTGAGCAAAGGCACGATGAACCCCAACCCTTTTCCATGAGGGGGAAGCAAAAAGCCACTGAGACAGCCTGAGAATGCAACCATGGCCACGCTGGTGGCTCTGGTCCCCCTGTGGCTGTCCTGGGGTGGCAGAGAGGCAGCAGTGCCACCCCAGGCACACGTGCTGAGGACAGCTCTGATGGAGCAAAGCTCCCTCCAGCAGCAAGACCTGAAAGCTGGGTGCCTCTAAAACATCCAGAGCTGGCTTAACTCCTAAAGCACAGCAAATCTGTGAGTAGAAAACACAGCCCAGCTCCTGATTGAGTGGAATGGCTGAGTTCATAAACCCTGGTGCTTCATCCCAGCAGAGCCCCTGCAGAGCTCCTTCCCACAATCATCTCAATGGATCCCTGCTCCTGAACCTCTTCCCAGCTCAATGGGGCCATTGAAGCCCAGAATAGCTGGACTGCCTGTGCTGCATCCTCACAAGAGGATGAGACTCTTGCTGCAGTCTAAGAAAGAAAAATCACTCAGCACAAATCAGCTCTTTTCAAACCACTGATTAAATAGATATTCACAAGGCAGAGCACAATGGKTTGGATGGAGCCATTGCAACCCATTACACAGCTCCTCACTCACGCCCAGGAGAGCTTTTCCTTTGCTTCTCTAATAACAGGAAAGAAAAAGAAGCCACAGGAAAGATATTAAATTGCATAAAAATAGGTGACAGGCAAATTTACAAACTTGGAGAAGCAGCGAGAGACRGGATTTGGGCTGGCAGTCCTGCAGGGAGCCTGGAGCCCTGCAGCACCAGCCTGAGAACTCCAGCTCTTCTGAAGGGAGGATGGAACTCCAGAGTTTATTGAAGGGTGACATGAGGGGCTGGTCAATACTCAGAAACTGCATCTCCAATTCTGTAAAGATCCAAGGGCTGGAGCCAGGCTGGGAGAGCTGGGGGTGCTCCCCTGGAGAGGAGAAGGATCCAGGGAGAGCTCAGAGCCCTGGCAGGGCCTGAAGGGGCTCCAGGAGAGCTGCAGAGGGACTGGGGACAAGGATGGAGGGACAGGACCCAGGGAATGGCTCCCACTGCCAGAGGGCAGGCATGGATGGGAGATTGGGAATTGGGAATTGTTCCCTGGCAGGGTGGGCAGGCCCTGGCATAGAATTCCCAGAGCAGCTGGGGCTGGCCCTGGATCCCTGGCAGTGCCCAAGGCCAGGCTGGACACTGGGGCTGGAGCACCTGGGACAGGGGGAGGTGTCCCTGCCCAGGGCACAGGGGGGTCAGGATGATTCCCGGAATGTTCCCCCTGCCTGTGGATCCCTGCAGCCCCAGCCCCTCCCAGCCTGGATGAAGAACTGCCCTTTGTCAGCCCCACGCAATTCCTCCTCCACAGCTGCTGTGCTGCCAGGTCAGATCTCACGCAAGGTGACAATTTCTTAGAGCTTTGACAATTTCCTGTGTCTCCTCAGGAAAGCATGGTTGGGGTTATTTTCTGCCAGAACCCACTTTTTAACACTCTTAATCTGAAATAAACCCATCATATTCCATCTGTCATCAGCTGGGCTTTCATTCCTGGAGTCAAACTGGCCTGGGAGAGCTGCAGTGAGGGCAGAGTTTAATGGAATAATTCTTACACTGCACAATTTGGACGCAGCAAAGCAAAAGGGGGTCAGCTTGTTCCTCCAGCCTCCACTCCAAACAATTTAATGTCTTTATGGATGAAAAATGTCAGAGCTTTTTGTGATCTGAGGGAAACTGGGACATTCAATACAGCCCCACTTCAAGCCTTCACTCACACACCTCAATTCCTTCAGCCAATATTTATTCTCTGGATTTTCCAGAGTTCTTTTATGCACTTAAATGGAGAGATAGAGACAGAGCCTCTCCTTCAGTGCCACTGTGGCCCAGTAAATCTCTGTCCTCGGGAGTGTCCCTGAGTGCCAAGAGCTGGGATCCAGCTGCTGCCTCTGGTTCCAGTGTCCCCCAGCCCTGCCAAGGTGGTCCCAGGGACTGGAGAATTCATCCAGCACCAGGACTGAGCTGGGAACACACAGAACCAGGCAGTCRTGTCTGCTCCTCACTCGGGGCCACCAGGGAAGGTTTGCTCAGGAGAACAGGAGGATTCTGGTGCCAAAAGCAGTCTCAGACCAAACGGAGTCACTCACGGAGCCCCTCTGTGGGCTCAGCCCTTCCCTGCCCCGCTTTTCCAGGCTCAGCTCAGCCTTTCCCTGCCCCGCTGTTCCAGGCTCAGCTCAGCCTTTCCCTGCCCCGTTTTCCAGGCTCAGCTCAGCCCTTCCCTGCCCCGCTGTTCCAGGCTCAGCCTTTCCCTGCCCCGCTTTTCCAGGCTCAGCTCAGCCTTTCCCTGTCCCGCTGTTCCAGGCTCAGCTCAGCCTTTCCCTGCCCCGCTGTTCCAGGCTCAGCTCAGCCTTTCCCTGCCCCGTTTTCCAGGCTCAGCTCAGCCTTTCCCTGTCCCGCTTTTCCAGGCTCAGCTCAGCCTTTCCCTGCCCCGTTTTCCAGGCTCAGCTCAGCCCTTCCCTGCCCCGCTTTTCCAGGCTCAGCTCAGCCTTTCCCTGCCCCGCTGTTCCAGGCTCAGCTCAGCCCTTCCCTGCCCCGCTGTTCCAGGCTCAGCTCAGCCCTTCCCTGCCCCGCTGTTCCAGGCTCAGCCTTTCCCTGCCCCGCTGTTCCAGGCTCAGCTCAGCCTTTCCCAGCCCGGGATTTTCCCTGGCGGTGAATTCATTATTCCCGATCCCTGTGCTGTCACCGGCCCCGATGCCCCGGGACTCTGGGGAGCCGGGAAGCGCTGCCGTGCGGGAATTCTCCTTTAGCTCACCCAGGGATGAGCTGTAAGAAATCCCTGCCTGCCCCCGCGGGTTTCCCGGTAGAGTCTGTTCAGGCTCAGCTGCCCCRTTCCCATTCCCTAATCCCACCCAGCCCGAGGCCAAGGAATGTTCCAGMGGCTCCTGGAGCTGGGCACAGGTGGGCAGGGACACCGAGGCACTGATCCCACGGCTGGCAGAAGGGACTCACAGAGGGAATGGCTCCCAAAAAACAGGAGCCGGGACTCTGAGACCATGGGAATGGGATGGCTCCTTCCTTACCCACCTGGGATAYTGGGAACATTTCTTCAYGGAAAGCTTCTCCAGCCCTGGCACARCTGCCCAGGGCAGGGCGGAGTCCCCATCCCTGGAGGGATTTAAAATCCCTGKGGATGTGGCACTTGGGGATGTGGGGCAAGGTTGGACTCGATGGTCTGAGAGGGCTTTTCCAACCTAAACCACTCCATGATCCCACACGATCTTGGGAAAAAAAAAGTCTGATTTGAAAGAGCCAACAGGAGCTCGAGTGATGCACCTGAGACAGACCCATTCCACCACCACCTTCAGATTTYGAATTAATCTCCCCTTCCAAACTCATCGCCAAACCATCTTTAAATGTCTCTTCCTAAGGGAGTGACAAAAATTGACCAGCAAAGTCAAAACAGAGCACAGAATAAAGATTAGAGCCAAATTATCCACGATCAGTGTAAGAATAATAGACTTCCCTAGGATAGCTGGGCACTGAAATGTGATTTAGAGCTTTCCAAGAGCTCTGCCAGCTCACCCTCCGTGTGACTTTTGGAACACTCAGGCTGCGATGAGTTTATAGCACAGTGCTGGGATTATAAATCCAAGGGTGCAGCCTTTAGCTCTTTTATTGGGGATTAAAACTAAGAAATATTTATCCAACCCTTCAGCAAAGCACGAGTGGAGCCTGTCAGGAGCCAGATCCCCAATTCCCTGCTTTCAGCTCTCCTGGATGCCACAGAGCAGGATCCTGGTTCCACTGAGTGTGGGGCGGAGGATGTGCTTCCCACAGGGCTGCAAAGGGACACTCCGGGCTGGGAATGCTGCTCCAGAGCGCCGGGGCTGTGGGTGGCACCAGGAGCACCCCCAGCTCCTGCTCCTGGAGCCTCGGAGGGTTCCACACCCACTTGCCTCTCTGGTTTAGGAAAAAGGGTTTGCCAATGATCTCCTGTCCCTGCTGGGATGAGCAGGCGCGGGCAGCGCTGGCTGCTCATGGGAGCCAGGAGAGCTGGGGGAGGGCAGCACTCCCTCCCTGGAGCTCCTCATCCTCCCCTGSGATGGGCCAGCGTCTGGGAGGCACGAGGACAGCTCCAGCAGCTCCAGATCCAGCCCTTCTCCCACCCAGCAAGCCGGGAACTCCCACATGGAATTCCCCTCCTGCCAGCTTCCAAGGCCAGATGATTTCATCCCAAACATTTGTTTATCAACTTCCAAACCAGTAAACAAGGAGTGAAAATGTTTCACCAAAAAAATAAAAAAAAAAAGGTGAAGTTTGTGCAGAGCCATCCCTGCTAAAGCCAAACAACACAAACATAAACAAGGGGAGATCGAATTTCTCCCTTCTCCTCACATTAGGTCATTCCCAGGGTTTCATCTGAAAATCCAGGAGTGTGCTGYGAAGATTTTGTAATTACAAACCAATAAGAGAAAGCATCCAGGAGGAATAATTACATAATTCCTAGCTGAACTGGCTGCTCGGAAGAATTCACAGCCTGGAAGAGCTGTAATAAATAGCTCCTCATCTCCTGGCTGCTGCTGCAGCTGATGAGTCAAGGCTGCTCCCGGGATGGATCCCAGAATATCCTGCTCCTGTGTGTGCTGCATGGACAATCAGCCAGCAGGGAACGGCTCTGGGGCAGCGCTGATGCGGCCCTGCCATGCAAACACAACCGGGCAATGCTTCGCTGCCTGTGGGGAACGGGAATATTTCACTGGAATTCAGGGAATGGGGCACGCCCGGCCTGGAGGGCTCTGCTGCCATCCCGAGGATGGGCACGGCCTAAACTGACCCCAGGGGCTTCCAGGGAATGATTCCCAATCCCACACTTCTGACTGGCACCAGAGGAGATCCTCCTGCAGAAAAACCGTCGAGAGAGAGAAAAACAGCCGTGGAATCAGGAAAACATAAGGGAACACGTCCAGGGATGGGACACAGGGAACCCAAAAGGAAGAGACTGTGGAGGCTGGGAGAGCTGGGAATGCCCAGCCTGGAGAGGAGAAGGMTCCAGGGAGAGCTCAGAGCCCCTGCAGGGCCTGAAGGGGCTCCAGGAGAGCTGCASAGGGACTGGGGACAAGGMTGGAGGGACAGSACMCAGGGAATGGATTTAAGCTGAAAATGGGTAGATTGAGGTGGAATATTGGGAAGGAATTCCTGGCTGTGAGGGTGGGCACGCCCTGGCACAGGTGCCCAGAGCAGCTGGGGCTGCCCCTGGATCCCTGGCAGTGCCCAAGGCCAGGCTGGATGGGTTTGGAGCAGCCTGGGACAGTGGGAGGGGTCCCTGCCCAGGGTGTCCCCCCACCAGGGGTGGAACTGAGGGATTTTTAAGGTCTCTTCTGACCCAAACCACTCTGGGATTCCATGACAATGCACAAGGAGAGGGTTTTTTATTCGTCCCAAAAGGAAACCTGGGATGCTCCCAGAGTTGTTTGCAGTGAGTGTGCTGGGAGGTGAAGGCAGCAGCTGCRCTTTGAGATGTGCAGAAACAGCAGGAGATGAAAGAGCAGAACCTGTTTGGGAATGAGGCTGTGACGTCAGATGGGGAAAGGCCGTGCTCAGCCCTGTCATTCTGCCAGCCTCACCCACCTGGGCATCTGTCCTACAATTCCCCAAGAATCCTGATATTCCCTGAGAGTGGCAAACACACCTTGGTGTGGCACTGAAGGCCAGAGAACACCTGCAGGTACCTAATAGCTAATTACACAGGGATAGGGATTTTAATTGCATTATGGATCCTGGAATGGTTTGGGTTGGGAGAGACCTTAAAAATCCTCCCAGTGCCACCCCTGCCATGGCTGGGACACCTCCCCCTGTCCCAGGGGCTCCAAGTCCTGTCCAGCCTGGCCTTGGGCACTGCCAGGGATCCAGGGGCAGCCACAGCTGCTCTGGGAATTCCATCCCAGCCCCTCCCCACCCTGCCAGGGAACAATTCCCATTCTCAATCTCCCATCCATCCCTGCCCTCTGGCAGTGGGAGCCATTCCCTGTGTCCTGTCCCTCCATCCTTGTCCCCAGTCCCTCTGCAGCTCTCCTGGAGCCCCTTCAGGCCCTGSMRGGGCTCTGAGCTCTCCCTGGATCCTTCTCCTCTCCAGGGAGCACCCCCAGCTCTCCCAGCCTGGCTCCAGAGGGGCTCCAGCCCTGCAGCAGCTCCATGGGTTCCTCTGGGCTCTCTCCAGCAGCTCCAGGTGCTGCTGATGTTGGCCCCGGGGCTGGGGCAGCTCTGCAGGTGGGGCCTGACCCGGGAGGGCTCCCGCAGGTGCCCCCAGCCCTGCCCCGTGCTGGATCTGCCTCGTTTGCTGCTTCCAGCCCCGAGCTCCTCGCTGCTCTGCCTTCCCAGGAAAGACGTCAGCGCTGCCCTAGATACCGAGGCTGCTGCTCCACGCGGCCCTGCCCAGACTTCCACCTCATCTCTCACGTTATTCCAGCACTTCTGCCTTCATCCTCGCTTCACCTTTCCTGCTGCCCACGTCCAGCCCTTCCCTGCTCCCTCTGCTTCTCCAACACGCAGCAAACCAAGTGTTTATGTCTCACTTCTTCAGCCTTCCCACCCCAGGAATCCCCCTCATCCCTCTGCAGATTGGAATCCCTCCCAGCCGGGTGATCCCAGCTCCTGAAGCTTCTGTCCTGGTGGATCCCATGGATGCCATTCCTGGTGGATCCCATGGATGCCATTCCTGGTGAAACCCATGGATGCCATTCCTGGTGGGATCCCATGGATGCTGTCCTGGTGGATCCCATGGATGCCATTCCTGGTGGGATCCCAGGGATGCCATTCCTGGTGAAACCCATGGACGCCATTCCTGGTGGATCCCATGGACGCCATTCCTGGTGGATCCCAGGGATGCTGTCCTGGTGGGATCCCATGGATGCCAGTCGTGGTGGATCCCATGGATGCCATTCCTGGTGGGATCCCATGGATGCTGTCCTGGTGGGATCCCATGGACGCTGTCCTGGTGGATCCTATGGATGCCATTCCTGGTGGGATCCCATGGATGCTGTCCTGGTGGGATCCCATGGATGCTGTCCTGGTGGATCCTATGGATGCCATTCCTGGTGGGATCCCATGGATGCTGTCCTGGTGG
>JACDOX010000336.1:522007-548283 GCA_014549065.1 Cardinalis cardinalis
TCCTGGTGGGATCCCATGGATGCTGTCCTGGTGGATCCCATGGATGCCATTCCTGGTGGATCCCATGGATGCCATTCCTGGTGGATCCCATGGATGCTCCTCATGGATTGCCCACTCCCACCCCAGCCCCAGCTTCCCTGATGGGAGCCTCAGTTGGAGAGCTCCAAGTTGTACTTTGTGCTCTCCTAGAAGCCATAAAGATCCTGTCAGCCAAAGGCAGCTCCTGTCCCATCCCTGCCTCCCAGGAAGGATCCCACCCATCCCAGCTGCTGTGCTTGGCTCCTGCTGGGGCTTCCCAGCACRGCCCCAACCCCTGGAATCCAAAGGCTGCAGATTCCCCTTGGAATCTGCTGCTTCCAGTGGGGAAAATCTGGCAGCTCTCCATGGCAAAGGTTAATCCTGTGGGAGCAAGARCCCCCAGCACCACCTGGGCATCTTTGCCAGCCGTGTTTGCTTTTCCCAGTCCTTTGTTTTTTCTGTATTCCTACCCAAAAAAACACCAAATAATGCAATAATTCCAGGAGTTCATATCATCAGCCCATCATATTTCATCCATGGCTCCTAACAATATTCTACAAAGGAATCCAACCTTTTGGATTAATTCACCTCACTCCCATTTCACCAGCAAACCTACACCTATGGCCTCCATCTGAGGAAACAGGAGAAACACCAGGCTGGAATATCCTGGAGCTGGCAGGGAACACAGAGCCTCATTCCCTCACACTGAGCGGGAGCACAGGGACATGGAAGGGAATTGCCCTAATCCCAAATTCCACATTTGCCACTTGTATTACAGCCCCAAATTTCCTGCTGATATCCAATCCAGGCAAACCTAAACAGCCAGAAAAYGAAATGTGGGAATGTTCCATCAGAAAAGTGGGAATTTTCATGAAGTTTCTGTGGTAACCACCACAGAATTAGGTTTAGTCTTGCTGTTGCTCATTACCAGAATTATTCAAGTTTATTTGGAATTAACATGGAAATACAAACACCTGAGGGAGCACAGCAAAAACTCCCTAAAACTTCCCACTGCAACCCCAGGGACGATGCCAGAGCCGGGCCAAGCTCCCCCTGCTTGGGATGGAATCTGCCAGGAAAGGTCCTGGAGAACCAGAGTTCATTTCAGGAATAAACCCGGGAGCTGATCTTGGGATAAACCCGGGAGCTGATCTTGGGATAAACCCGGGAGCTGATCTTGGGATAAAGCCAGGGGCTGATTTTGGGATTAAACCCAGGAGATGACTCAGGATAAACCCAGGAGCTGATTTTGGGATAACCCTGAGCTGATTTGGGATAAACCTGGGAGCTGATTTCAGGAATAAACCCAGGAGCTGATTTTGGGATAAACCTTGGATCTAATTTGGGATAAACCTGGGAGCTGATTTCAGGAATAAACCCAGGAGCTGATTTTGGGATAACCCTGAGCTGATYTGGGATAAGCCCGCGGTGAAGCCGCAGTGCCCCAGCCCCAGGTGCTCTTYCCAGGCCCAGCAGCCCCCAGGCTCTGGTTTATTTTGTGTTCTCTCTCCAAAGGCTCCATTTCCCACCCGGCAGGAGAGCCCAGGGTTGGCCAGGAGCAGCCTCTTCCCAAGGACCCACCCGTGGGTGCTCAGGGATGCTCCTTTGGAAGGGAATCCAAGCTGGGAGCCCCCCCAGCATTCCCAAGGGACCCTGAGGGGCCCGGGGGCACCCTGGGCTGTCCCAGGATGAGCTTTGAGGCCACTGCCAAGCCAGACCACTCCAGGACTCTGGAATGCCTGCCGGTGGCTTCATCCCAGCCAGGGGCATCCCGTGGGTCTGCAGAGCTCTCCTGATCCCTTCCCTGCTCTCCAGCCTCTGTATCCCAGATTTYCCCCTCATCACCAGGGTGAATAAACTTGGGGGTTTCATTTTCCATAGTGCCGCAGAGAGTGAAGATAATTTGATTTATCCCTACATGATTTTCCCCTTCCCTGCCGCRTCCTGAGACATCCCGGCCACGTTTCCCCCACTAATTCCAATCTTCCCAGCATTTCCCACTCCCGCGCCCCGTGGGGGCTGAGGAGATGCTGTCCTGCGCTCAGAAAGGTTGGACGAGCTGGGACAATCCCTGAAAAGCCCCGGGATCTGTGGGATGAGGGCTCCCGGCAGGAATCCATCAGCTCGGTGTCACGGGCTGCTTCCCGCCGAGCTGCTCTGCAGCATTCCCACATTGAGACAATTAACACGTTTTTCCCAGGCTCTTCCTTCCAACAAAAAGCTAAAAAAAGCGAAACTGCTCTGGAAGGCTCGCAGGCATTTTCTGCCCTAGAATTTAGAGTTACATAAAAAAAAAAAATGAGACTTATAAATAAGAGTTTACAATAAAAAAGCAACAAAAGCACTCAAGTAATTGGGGCTGGGGAGAAGCAGACCCTATAAAATGATGAATGGACCCTATAAAACGATTACTAAACCCCTTTTAAAGCCAAGCAATAATTTTGTCACTTGGAAATTTGCTTTTTTCTCCCCGGGAAAAACCGAAAACTCCAGCATGAAGGAGCAGCGCTAGCACGTTAACACATCCCTAACGCGGCTGTTGTTAATTGTGCTGGAGCGGGCGATCCCCTGGGCGCCGGGGAGGTTTTCGGGAGCAGCCCGGGGCTGGAGCGGAGCCAGGGCCGGGCCGGGATGCGCGGATGCTCCCRTTCCGCCGCTCCATTGACGTCAGCCGGAGCTTTCAGAGCGGCCCCGCGCGTCTGAACTCGGCGAGGAAAGGCTGGAAAACCTGGCGGCTCCTCCGGCAGCGAGGGGTCTGTCTCCCTCCCGAACCTTCCGCYGGTTTGTTTGCCTTTCTTCACACCCTTCACCGGGCTTTTGAATCAATCAAAACACGATTAAAATGAGCAGCGAGGGTCAGCCCAGCTGCCTCAGCCTCAGCTCCTGGGATCAGAGGATTTTCAAGGCTCTTCCCAGCCCACTCCAGGCTGGGATTCTGTGATAAAGTGAACCAAGACAATGCCAGCGCTGTGAAGGACGCTTTGAGTGCTTCCAAAGGGGATGGAATGGCTCTTTGCACTGCAGCTCACATGGTTTAGGGAATGATTTTCCAGCCCCCATTAAAACAACCATTTCATAGTGCATGGAATGAAGGTGTTCTGAGATACAAGCTGGGCTCGACCCTCTGGGTCACTTCCAGCTCAGGRTATTCTGTGATTCCAGGATTCTGTGATTCCATGATTCTGTTTTTCCATGTTTCCACCATTCTAAGCTCCAGAATCTTTCTTTCTGCAGTGGCTGCCCTCAGCATGAGCAGCAAAGACATTCCCTGTCGGGTCCCAGAGCTCAACCCCTCTGCCAGAGCCCCGAATTCCCAGGGCAGAGGGATGATGCTGATGATGATGAYGGTGGGTTTGGGGTTGCAGTTTGGAGGGAAAGGTTTTTAATCACACCTGGTTCCTYTGAGAAGTCCTGAGGAGGCTCCTGTGGAAGTCAGGATGAGGAAAAGCACTGGGAAATCCTTTGTTTAGCTCTTAGGATTAAACTTGGGCTGAGCTTTGGGCCCGGGGAGCAGAGGGAATTCCCAACACCCACCTGCCCTGCTCTCTGTTGGGAAGGGAACTCAGGGGGCACCTGGATTTATCCCGTGCAGAACTCGAGCACAGTGCCTGGGAATGTGGCCCAGCCCTGGAAAAGCTCTGCCATTATTCCCACCTTCCAAGGGGACCAATTGCAGGGGCCTGGCCCAGCTGCTCTCAGGATGGCAGAGCTGCAAACCACAAGCTGTGGGGCTGTGTTTAAACAGAACAAGTCACTGAACTTTGGGATTCTTTGTGCGTGACAAACTCCAGGTCAGCAGGAAGCCCAAATTTCCCTTAATAAATTTCACTTCTTTCTGCTGGAAAGAAGAAAAGAAACCCCTTTTCCATCGTGGTGCTCACTGAGTGCCTGAGATTGGCTAATCTGCCAGGGAATTGGAGCTAAAAGAAATCCAAATCCCAGTTATTAGCCCCTGGAGAAGAGGGTTAGGAAAGAAATCCTGATCAGGCTTTCAGAACAGGAATCTCATTCCTAAGCCTGCTAAGATGTGAGAGTGGAGAAAGGCCCAGAACTTAGAAATGCTGAGAGCTGAGTTTGCATTCACAGGATCCTGGAATGCTTCAGGCTGGAAAAGGCCTCAAGGATCATCCCATTCCCACCCCTGCCATGGCAGGGACACCTCCCACTGTCCCAGGCTGCTCCCAGCCCCAGTGTCCAACCTGGCCTTGGGCACTGCCAGGGATCCAGGGGCAGCCCCAGCTGCTCTGGGAATTCTATTCCAGGGCCTGCCCACCCTGCCAGGGAACAATTCCCAGTTCCCAATCTCCCATCCATCCCTGCCCTCTGGCACTGGGAGCCATTCCCTGGGTCCTGTCCCTCCATCCTTGTCCCCAGTCCCTCTGCAGCTCTCCTGGAGCCCCTTCAGGCCCTGCCAGGGCTCTGAGCTCTCCCTGGATCCTTCTCCTCTCCAGGGAGCACCCCCAGCTCTCCCAGCCTGGCTCCAGAGGGGCTCCAGCCCTGCAGCAGCTCCATGGATCCCTCTGGAGTTGTTCCAGCAGCTCCAGTTCCTCCTGGAGTCACATGAACCCAGGGAAGTCATCCTGGGTTCTCCTGCTCCTCCCTGGGTGCCACCTCTCCCAGGGGATGCTCACGGGGGACACCAGACCAGGCTGGGGAGCAGCTCCTCCACCCCGAGGGCTCTCTGCAGCCAGGGGGGACTCAGACTGAGCCCCCTGGACAAGGCAAGGAGCAGGAGGAGGAGCAGGGGGAGGAGGAATAGCCTGGAAAAGCAGCTCTGTGTGCATGGCAGGCACACATGTCCAGCAGCCCATCTGAAAAGTTTCCCGTGCCAGTGAAGCTACCCAGATTCTTTGCCTGGAAGTGAAGGTAATGAATGGAAATATGGAAATGTAAACACGTCAGGAGCAGCCCCTAACTCTCATCTCCTGCCTTCCAAAAGCAGCGGGAAAACACAGCCAGGAACAACTTGAAAAGACCCAGCCTGAGGAGAAGGGAAAGGTCACTAAATAGCAATAATTAAACAGCAGCCCCTTGCTCCCAGAGCCCCTCCACACCCAGCTCCCCCCAGGCAAACGCTGCCAATCCRATCCCATCACCGGCTCCCAGCTCCCTTCCAGGCAGGCATTGTCTCTGCTGCAGACACAGCGAGCTCTYTGTGCTTCCTCCAGGCTCTTGTGAGAGCAGCAGAAATATTTGGCCTCTCCTTTTCTAAATTGTGCCTACAGATTTCAGAGTTCTGTCTCTCAAATCTACCTGCTGCATATAAATCATCGCCTTGTTGGAAATCCTGCCTATTTATAGGAGGCTGCGGAATTAATCCGTCAGGAGAACCAAAATGGTTTAAGATCCAGCTGAAATCCATGGAAATAAGGTGGCTGGAAGGTTTAACCCACAGATCTGGAGAGTGTTAATTCCCAGAGTAAACCTTGAGTATTTTGAAAGTCAATACAAAAATCAAAGTGAAATTTGTCCRCAAAATGAGGGGGAGATCRGGCTCTGCTCCCAGGGAACAGTGACAGGACAACAGAGACAGCTTCAGGTTGGCCCAGAGGAGGTTTGGATCAGATATCTGGGAAAATTTCTTCCTTTCCAGCCCTGGCACAGCTGCCCAGAGCAGGGGTGSAGTCCCCATCCCTGGAGGGGTTTAAAAGCCCTGTGGATGTGGCACCTGGGGACACGGGTGGCCTTGGYAGTGCTGGGGGACTCGGTGGTCCCAGGGGGCTTTTCCAGCCTCAGTAGCTCCATGATTATGGTACCACGTTATGGAAAACCCCTCCAGCCTCACCTCCAAGTGCCACAGCTCAGCCTGAACAGGGAGCAGAGGGAGCCAAGGTCAGGGTGACTCCTGGTCCCGTGGTAATCACTGCACTGATAAATCTGTTTACATCCCAACACAAAGATACTCCTGCCACTCCAGCTGCTATCTGGGAGCTGTGGCCTCTCCAAGATTCCTGAGGTGTCAGGAATCCTGGGATCTGATCCCACCACCTCACCCCAGGACAGAGTTTCTGCTCCCCCCCCTGCCCAAGTTCAGCCTCTGCAGCTCCAGCGTCAGGCCTGAGTTTGGAGCCATCCCCGTGAACAACCAGGAATTCCCACCCTGCTCCAGAGGAACTGCTGGGCTGCTGCAATCCCAGCTTCCATCTCCCCAGAACGAGTTCCAAGCCCCATTCCCACCCTGAGCACAGAGCAGAGCCCTCCCCTGCGCAGCCCAAAGCAGCAGTGACCGAGGTGCCCCACTGCCCACCAGGGGATGGAGGCCAGCAGCTCCTCTCCTGGACTGGGGGAGAACGTGGAGGATAAAGGTCATCCATGGAATCATGCAAAGGTTTGGGACACTGAAAGCTCATCTCATCCCACCCCTGCCATGGGCAGGACTCCTTCCCCCAGGCCAGGGGGAAGATCCAGTTCAACATTTCCTTTGGGATGATGGAACAGAGGAGGGAGAAGCTCCAAAGAAGCCCAAAACATTTCATTCCAGAGGAAAGGAATCYCTGAAGACACTTTCACCAGGAACTAATGAGTCTCACCCCCTGTGTGGGCTCTGAACAGCAACCAGGAGCTTACACAGGCCTGGTTTAGCAAGGCTCAGCCTGACTCAAGCTAGGCCAGCACTGGTGAAGAACTGGCTTTGTTTTCACCCGGGCACAGGYGAAGGGAATTTTCTTGGCATAGCTTTATCCCTTCCTTCACAAATCCACACCCTGCCAAGGCTCCCTTTGAGCTGCACAGTTTCCATCAGCTGAAACCCCCCTGGCTGATCCCATGGCTCTGATGTGCCCAGCCCCATCCCTGACCATCTGCCCTGGTGGGAGCTGCTCAGGGTTTGTTTCAGCTCCTCGAGCTGAAAGGATTTCTGTTCTCCTGCAGCCCCAGAAATGGGGTTCTCCTTTCTCCAAAGGAAATGCTTTTTTCCATCATTCCTGGGCTCTTTGGGCGTTGACTTTGTCCATAATTAATGCACAGGATCTCTCCCCTTCCCTTCATTTGTAAACCTGGCAAATCAATTAACACTTCCCACCCAATATTCCTCTTTCTTGGCTTATTGGGGCTCCTCCTCAGGAGGAACTTTCCAAACCAAATCAACAACTGTCCCTGCTAAACTTCAAGGGGAAGCCATGGGAAAAATCCCAAGATTGGCTGGGTTAGATTGGATGTCAGGAGGAAATGTTGGGAACAAATTCCTCCCTGTGAGGCCCTGGGATGGATTTCCCAGAGAAGCTGTGGATCCCTGGAAGTGTCCCAGGCCAGCTTGGAGCAGCCTGGGATGGTGGAAGCTGTSCCTGGATGGAATGAGATGATCTCCAACCCAACCCATTCCAGGATTCTATAATTTTAATACAGGCCCTGCATTCTTCCTGTTCTCCAAGCATTCCCCTTCCTGTTCTCTTATCCTGGACCTGCACATGAGAGGAGCAGGATGTGCCCCAGAGAAGCCAACTCCATCCCTCCCCAGCACCATTCCAAGGCTCAGAGCCTTGGATATTTCTRTGTATTTGTTTCTATTTTATTTATATATTTATAGATCAGGGGATATTTTAATTCCTATATACAAATATTGACCTGTAGGTTGATCCCAGAGCCACGGTTAAACGATTAAAAACCATAATGAGATTACAGAGAATAAATTCTGTGTAAACCCAGAATATTTGTGTGTAGGTGAGATCACAGAATGCAGGATTTGAAGAAGCAGAATATAAAATTATCCCTAGATTCCCACAGATTCCATAGACTATCCACCCTGGAAGACCACATGGATCACACCAGCCAAAGACTCCAGCCCTGAACTCCACCAGCGGATCTCTGCCTACAAAATGAGGTGTTGGAGGGTTTTGGGTGTCCCAGCCCCAAGCTGGGAAATGCCTCTGGGATTCCCCTGGGCTCTCCCTGTCCCCCTGCCCTGGCCCAGCAGAGGCAGCAGCAGCTGCTCCATCTGCTCATGAAAATGCAACAGGGAGAAGGTGCCGAGGTGGCACCATGGGACCGCTCCAGCGAGGGATGTTTTAGGGACTCATTAATTTTTAAAGGAAAATTGAGGTTCATAAACACCTGGGAAGGAAAATAAACCAGGACAACGGGAAATTTTCCATCCTTTCCCCACCCTGTCCCCACAGTCCCCGCTCGGGGGTGTCGCGAGGGTGCCTCAGAYCAAACTCTGAGCAGGCAAGATCAGAGAAGGAAACATTCAGCAAACCCACAGCTCCAGGAACCCCCTTATCCATGTTCCCATCCAGCAGGTGCTTCTCAGCCAGGAAAGACCCTGATTTCCAAGCTTTTGTGCCCACCAGAAGTGCTGTGATCCGGACAAGCCCATGGCATACTCACCAAATCCACGAATGGCGGCGATTGGGTAAAATATTAATATTTAACATCTTCCCAGCTGATCCTTCTCCTCTATCGTCCAAAAAGAGTCAGGACATGTCCTGCCAATTCCCAACTTGGGTCCCTCTGGAGTTGGCTCAGTGGCACGGAGATGTTTCCAGGAGTTTTTATTCTTTGGGATTACACAGCAACTCCCCTTGCAGGCGGATGCCACTTTCCAGAGGAAGGCAAATGCCTTGGCAAGCAAAAAGTGGGGGTGCCTGTGGAACAGCCTCTATGGACTCCCAAATTTCTTCATTTCTAGCAGGAGAAAGAAAAAATAAATCTATTTCTGGCACYCCCCCCTTTGACTGCAGCTTCCTGCTCTCATTTGTAAAATCCCTTCCAACGATCCTGAGACAGCAGGGGGGAAAAAACCTTTTGCAAGCTGCAGCAACATCCCCTTTTCGCTGTTCCTCCTTTCCAGGTCACATCCCTCCTTCCTCCGGAGCCGAGGCAAAGTTTTGTGACGCTGCAGAAGCCCCGCCGGCGGGTCCCTCCCGCGGAGCATCCGCGGGGATGAGCTCGGGGCTGCAGCAGGGACGCAGCTYCGGCCGCGGGGTTACGGGGCGGGCTCGGGCGCCAAAAGGCCTGGAACGTCCATGCCGCCCGAGCAGGAAGGGCAGGAGAGCCGCCGGCTCCCTGCCAGGGGTCAGCGGGAGCGGAGGGGGGAGCGCCCCGCGCCGCTGTCACTCTCTGTCCCTGCGGTCACCCGGGCGCGGGGCTGCGCCGCCCGGCSCCGGCCATCCCCATCCAGGTGCCGCTCCTGCGGGAAGAGCCCGGCGCCGGGACCGCGCCAGCCGCAGCCTCGCCCCGCCGGATTGCCGAGCGCGTGTGTGCCTCTCTCTCTGCATAAAATGGAATTTTACAAGATTTACAAGATCTAAATCCCGCCGCTCCACATCAAACCCGACGCGGCTCCCTGGTGCAGCGAGACGTCAGGGGTGGGTGGGAGATGGGGCCGCATCCGCCCGGGAGCGGCTCCCGAAATTCCGGCCCCCCCCGCGCCCCCGCCGGAGCCGGGAGGGGACCCGGGGACAAAGGGAGGGCTGGGAGAGCCGGGGATGGAGGGATGSAGGGATGCAGGGATGGGAAGGAAACCGCGCTGGATCGGGAATGCTGGCAGGGCTCTGCCCCACCCGCACCTTGCGGGGGTGACAAAGGGGACCCGATGGCGCCTCCTCCCCTCGGGAAGGACAAAGTTCGGCGGCACCGGACGCGCAGCCGGCACCGGAACATTCTCCCTTCGCCGGGTTCGTTKGTTTGTTTGTTTGTTTGCTTGTTTTCCCCCTGAAGTCTCCAAATGTTTCACCTTGACAACCACGGGAAGGGATTTTATCCATCAGCTGGAATCGAAGGTGTCGGGAAAGGGGGATAAAGGGGATTTTTATAGCTGATGGATTTGTACAGGTGATGGATAAATGGGATTTTGCAGGTGATGGATAAATTTCATCAGCCATCA
Organism: Cardinalis cardinalis; assembly: GCA_014549065.1. Classification (NCBI taxonomy): domain Eukaryota; kingdom Metazoa; phylum Chordata; class Aves; order Passeriformes; family Cardinalidae; genus Cardinalis; species Cardinalis cardinalis. Next base: position 531,849 of record JACDOX010000336.1, read on the forward strand.
GCGATCCACAATATTCCCTWTGCCCAAAGCAGCAGGAGGGGACAGCAGGGGACAGAGCAGGGGTCACCCCACGATCTCAGAGGATCCACAACCCAAGCCCCCTCCCTGCAGTTAACTCAGAGCTGGAAAGGCAGAACGAGGAGCTGTTTCAGCAATTAAGAYGCCAAATCCAATTTAAAAATCCAGGGAAGGGGGAGAGTGGCAGTGTCATTCCATCCCCACTCAGACTCCCCAGCTGCTCTGACACACTCAAAGCTCAGGAAAAGCTTTTCCAGACCGGGAAAGCTGTGCGGTTCTCTCCTCTCACTGGGAGATGAGACATAAATCCTTATTTTTATTCTATTGACGTTATTGATAAAAAGATTTAACAAATCTATAAAAATAGGGGAAAATCAAAGGTATAAGGGAAAGATCAGGAGGAAGCATGAATGATCAACATTCCAAAACTTTGCACCYCTCCTTGGTTTTGCTCCATCTCCACTTTGGTTTGGCAGGAGCCAGTTTTACTCACCGGGGTGAAGAATTTTGTGTAAACCATGGAATTCTGCCTCTTATCCATGAAAAAGGTGTTCAGCATCCATGGATGGAGGTAAATTGACAGATACACAGACAGGTCCAAATCAGGGAATCATGGAATGGTTTAGGATGGAAGGGACCTTAAATGCATGGAATCCTGGAATGGTTTGGGATGGAAGGGACCTTCAATCCATGGAATCCTGGAATGGTTTGGGATGGAAGGGACCTTCAATCCATGGAATCCTGGAATGGTTTGGGATGGAAGGGACCTTAAATCCCACCCCATTCCATGGTAGGGACCCCTCCCACCGTCCCAGGCTGCTCCAACCCCATCCAGCCTGGCCTTGGGCACTGCCAGGGATCCAGGGGCAGCCACAGCAAATCTGGAATTCCATGCCAGGGCCTTCCCACCCTCCCAGCCAGGAATTCCTTCCCAATCTCCCATCTAATTCCACTCTCTGGCAGTGGGAGGCCATTCCCTGTGTCCTGTCCCTCCACCTTCCATGCCTGGAGACCCCCACCCTGTGGAATGAACGTCTGCCCATTCCCCTCATTGTTCTTGGGGGAAAAGCCAACATTAACTCTGCTGATTCTGGAGCAGCCACTTCCATGAGCTGTTGGTTTTTCCAACCCCACCATGCTGAGTTTGTGCCTTTTCCCTCCCCATTCCCATTTTTCTGGCATCTCCCTTCACAATCCAGCCCTTCCCAGCATCCAGCATCCCAAATTTGACGTGGGGAATTGCAGGGAGCAGGGCAGTAACCACAGGGTGCTGGGTGGGAAGGAGAATAATCATTCCCTGGGATTTTCCTCCTGGAGTTTCTTAGACAGTTCAGTAATTATCCCGAGTGGAAACCCAGGAATTGCAGGATCAACAGGACAGAAATGAATRAAATCCCAGGGCTGGGATCAGAACCCACTGGGCTTCCCTCCCTCCCACTCCCAAATCCCCAAATTGTTCATTTGGATCTCCAGACTCCATGTATTTATTAATTAGCCTTTGCAAACCGTGCTAACGAGGAGCCTCCTCCCACTGGGCCATCCTGGCAGCCCCAACACTGATGCTCCTCCAGGGAAACTTCAAACATTTCCTGAAAAATCGCACAGAAACCAGAAAACCAGCCCAGAACGGGGTTTTTTTCCACGTCTTTGAGCAAAGTTACATAAGGCAGCCCCTGCTCTCCTGCTGCCTTGAGACTCTCCAGGCCCCCAGTGCTCGGGCACCTTCATTCCCTCACTCAGCAGCAGGGAAGGCTCAGGAATGTTCCCTGTCCTCACAGCAGCCTGAAAAACACCAGCGGATATTTTGGGAATTTTGAGACAAACCAGAAGCACRGAATACAAAAATAAGTTTATTCCGTGCTCTGTCTTCCCAGACAAAAGACCTACACTGATGTAATATTGGGGTTTTCACCCCAGATAATGGGGTTTCAGCCCAGATAAAGAAATCCTAAATATGTTTTCAGGGACATTTTTCTTCCCCCTCATTGCTAATTATGGAATAATCAGGATAACACACAACCACCCCAGCTGATCACCAAAAACCACCCCAAAATGAGCTTCCCCCACGCTGCTCCTGGCATTTTATTATCTGCTTCTCTCCACAGCATCAACCCTTTCTCAGATACTGAAATTCCTGGGGTTTTTGCCCCTCTGGGGAGCACAAAGCCATTTATGGGTTTGGGAAGGCTGCAATTGCTGGGGCTCCTGAGCAGCTCTCCATTCATCCCTCCTTGCTGGCCACGCTGATTGAGGATGATGAAATCCTGATCTGCAATTCTAATTCCCTTCTTYTTCCTGAACAGGCTGCCCAAGAGCTCCAGGAATATTATTTTACCATCCCTCACAATAAACACCATTCTCCATGAAGTCCTGAACAATGCACTTACTTCAGATCCTGAAACACAGACCCACTCACAATAATTAGCTCACAAACACCAATTTTCAGATCAGCTATTTTTCTTCAGAATCTGGGGAATTCTATCTGGCAAATAATGAGCTGTACCAACAGCAGGGTGGCTGGAAACCTGCAGCAGATTTGGTGTGCCAGGTGCTGCATTGTTAAATCACGGAATCCTGGAATGGTTTGGGTGGAAGGGAACTGAAATGCCAATTCAGTGCCACCTTCCAGGGACAATTCCACTGYCCAGGTGCTCCCAGCCCCAGGGTCCAGCCTGGCCTTGGGCACTGCCAGGGATCCAGGGGCAGCCACAGCAAATCTGGGAATTCCATGCCAGGCCCTGCCCACCCTCCCAGCCAGGAATTCCTTCCCAATATCCCATCTAAATCCCCCTTTTCCAGCTTCCAGCCATTCCCTGTGTCCTGTCCCTCCATCCTTGTCCCCAGTCCCTCTGCAGCTCTCCTGGAGCCCCTTCAGGCCCTGCCAGGGCTCTGAGCTCTCCCTGGATCCTTCTCCTCTCCAGGGAGCACCCCCAGCTCYCCCAGCCTGGCTCCAGAGGGGCTCCAGCCCTGCAGCAGCTCTGGGGCCTCCTCTGGACTCATTCCAGAAAATTCCTCTCAGTTTCCACAGCTCTGGATAAAATCACTCAGGAAATGGCACACGCACTTGGCATTTTCTAAAAATGGGATCCCTAAAAGTCATTTTCCAGCGGGAATTTGGCATTCCTGGAGCACTGCTCTGAACCCACCCCAACCTGTGCTCCACAAAYCCAACCCCAAGTGCCCCCAGGAGCTTCCACCTTCCCCGGGCAGACAYCTCAGCTCCATCCTTCCCACCAACACTGCTCTTCCCAGCTTCCCATGAACAAAATCCCATTTTCCAGCAGGTAATGCCCTGTCCCAGGAATCCAGCATGGAAGAGGATGAGTTCCCAAGCAAACCCTTCATCCAGAGAGGCCAAACTGGGAGCCAGAGCCACCAGACTGGGGTGGGGGGAGTGGGACAGAGGCAGGAAAAGCCATCCCAGGAGCAGAGGGAAGGAAAACACAGGGRAAAGAAGGAAAATCATCTCATCCCTGCAAAGTTCCTGAAGAGTTTCCAACAGAATGACTCAACAGCAGCAGCTGCTCCGTGCAGAGGGGTCTGGGGCTCGCTGAGCTGGCAATTAATGAATGTTTGGATCTATTTTCCATCAACACCAGCTCTGCTGACATCCTTCCAGCACAGGCTGATGGAGCACAGAGAACCCAGGGCTGGGAATGAGCAGCTCCCAGCAGATTCCCAGGTCCCCACCCGGATTAAATCCTGACCTCCCGTTTTATTGCCCCTTCAGGGAGCTGGAGTTTTATGTTCYACTTTGGCTCCTTCCAGCCTCAGGAGGTTTCACAGTTTGAGGAGCAGCTGCTGCAGGGATGTGGGTTCCCAGCATGGAAGTGATTCCAGGAGCGGAAACCACCACAAACTTTGGGCCTCAAATGAACTTTCTCTGGTGCTCCACACCTTTGGAATGCAGATATTCCCTCAGCCAGGGAAGCAGCAGCGCTGGCTGTTCCCTGGATGAAATGAGATGAAACAACAGGGAAAAGTGCTGGAATTCATGGAGTCACTGAGGTTGGAAACGCCCTTCAAGGCCATCAAGTCCCAGCTCTGCCCAACCCCTGCCTTGTCCCCTTGACTGAGTGCCACCTCCAGGAATTCCCTGGACACCTCTGGGATGGGGAGTCCAGCCCTTTCCAAGGCCTGACCACCTTTTCCATGGGGAAATTCCTGCTGTGCCCACCCTGAGCCTGCCCTGGCCCAGCCTGGGGCCGTTCCCTCTGCTCCTGTCCCTGTGCCCTGGAGCAGAGCCCGACCCCCCCGGCTGTGCCCTCCTGGCAGGAGCTGTGCAGAGCCACAAGGGCCCCTGAGCCTCCTTTGCTCCAGCTGCAAATTCCCTGTGGATCAGGACCCCTGTGGCCACGGTGACGATCCAGGATGAGCCWTCTCTCCTGTCCAGCATCCTGCGGCTTCCCAAGCTCTCCAAGCTCTGACTCTGGGATCCTCTCCACCAGGGAACCCCTCTGGAGAAGCCAAAGGAATGCCCMGGGTGGAATTCTTGTCCCTCTTCCAGGCCAGGAGGGAAGCTGAGCCCCTGGACGCTCCTGGATGAGGAAGAACCCCCCACGTGGCATTTCCAGCCCGCAGCATCCAAAGCTGGACTTGGATCCAGACCCTGGCACAAAGATCTGGATCTCCAGCCATGGAACAAGGAGCAGGACGGGGGAGGGAAGGCCCTGAGCATCCCAAACCTTCCTGGTTTCCCTGCACCTCCTCCACTGCGCTGATTTATCCGGGAATAAAATCGCTGCCTCTGGAATAGGTCACAATATTATGACTTATAACCCCCACAGTTTTTTCTTCCCTGTCTCCAAGCCCTGAAGCTGCAGCTCTCCAGAGCTTTCCCATCTCCTGGAGAGGAGCAGGGCTGGAATTTTTACACATTTTGTGTTAAAACAAGCAGCTGACAATTCGGGAGCGCCACTTAAGGAGCGATTTCCTGCCAGGAGCCAGGGAAAGCAGCACTTTCCTTGGATTGCTCCTTTCTCCTCTCCCCCAGTGCTCATTCCCAGCACCCCTCAAGTTCCTCGGAGCACAAATCCATCTGCATGGAAATGTTGTACAATGTTTCCCAGATTTTGTGTCAGGGAGGAAGCCCTGGGGCAGCCAGGGAAGTTTAATCCCGTTTTCCACAGGTTTCCCCACCATGGCCATGGTGAATTCCCAGGTGAATCCCAGGAGGAGGAGATCCCAAATCTTTGGAGATGGCCACCAGCAGCTCCTGAAGGCTGCCTGCTGTCACCACAGTCCCATCTCCAGGTGTCCCATCCAAAGAAAAGCTGGGAACATGAGGAGCCTTGGGGCAGGACAGATGGGAGGGACAGGACAGACCTGCAATCCTAAAGTCAATCCTAGGGTCAATCCTAAGCAATCCTAAGGACAATGCTCTTCATCCCCCTTCAGCAAACTCTCTGACCCTGGATTTTCACTCCAAAACAGCTCCTAAACCCTAAAAAGTTGGGAATCTTCAACCTCCCAAATCCCTAAAGGAGCGAAAATATTGGAAAACCAAGGAACCTTGGGATTCAGTTTCCCAGATCCTTTGGGTGATGAGGTTGAATGAGGTGGGATGAGGTTGGATGAGGCTGGATGAGGTGAGATGGGGTTGGATGAGGTTGGATGAGGTTGGATGAGGTGAGATGGGGTTGGATGAGGCTGGATGAGGCTGGATGAATCTGGACGAAGTTGGATGAAGTTGGATGAGGCTGGATGAGGTTGGATGAGGTTGGATGAGGCTGGATGAGGCTGGATGAGGTGGGATGAGGTTGGATGAGGCTGGATGAAGTTGGATGAAGTTGGATGAGGCTGGATGAAGTTGGATGAGGTTGGATGAGGCCGGATGAGGCTGGATGAGGTGGGATGGGGTTGGAGCCTCCTGGGCTGGTGGAAGGTGTCCCTGCCCATGGAATGTCAATTGCGAGGTCCCTCCCATCCAAACCTGGCTRGAATCCTGGGATCATTTCCTTGACACACCAAAGCTCCCCTATCAATTCCAAATTAACTCCCCTTGACAGTGGGATCATTTACTTGTGGGGAATTTTGGAAGGAATTTGAGATGGGATTTTTGAGTTGATTTTTGATCTTTTTTTGGGTTTTTTTTTGTTGTTTTTTTGTTTTGTTTTTTTAAAAAATGTTTGTTTATTTTTTAGTTTTTATATAGATAGGGAGGGTGAGTTTGGTTTCTATTGTTATAGTATGGTTTAGAAGCTTTTTAGACTTTTAGTTATAGGATTTTTAAAGGAGTTATTGACTAATAAAATACTGTTAATAAGGATATTTATGTTTTTKACTTAATTTTTAAATATTTTGTTTTATGGACTTATGTTAYAGTGTAATTTTTTTAGTTAATTATGCTATTATATATAAACTTATAGTACTGTATCATAATTTTTTGTTTATTTTTGTAACAATTTTTTTATATTTTAAGCTTTAAAATTTTAAATTTTAAAAATTTAGTTTAACGTGGTTTTGTATTAAATTATAAATTTCCATTTTTGTTTTTAATACTTAAGTTTGGAAGTTTTTCCTAAAGTTTCAGATTAAATCTTGTGTTTAATTTTAAGCTTTGGTTTACAGGCAGAAAGCTTTGAGAGTATTTTGCATTTTGGGTTCTAACAGACAGCAGTTATTTTTCCATGGAAAACAACTCCTATTCCAACCCCCAGCAGCACATTAATATTCCTTTCTCCCTGCACTCAGCCAAGCCAGGAGATTTTGGCACGCTGCAAACTGTGAACGTTGACAACAGCACTAATTTTTAAATAATTTGGGAAGAGTGGAAGTGCCAGAACGTTTCCCAGAGTTAACTGCACACAGTTAAGCTGAGCTTTGTTATGCAGAGCCTGGTASGGAAAGACAGAGCCTTGGAGCTGTTCCGTTGGGAATAAAAGTGGATATTCCTTCAAATTCCACCTGGGTGCACCTGCTTTCCAAGGAGGCTCAACAGGAAACTTCAAAAATACAAAATAATGGCTTTGGGGAGTCCCTTTGGGTCTGGTGGGAAGTGCTGCTCCCAGAAGGGGGGCTCAGGTCCTTTGGGGGATTTCATCCCAACTCCCAGAACATTCCACGTCACACGGCCACGCATGGTGAATGTCTGAGTTTAACTGTAATGCAATGGAYCTAMCTGTAATATTTAACTGTAATGSAATKGATYTAACTGTAATATTTAACTGCAATGGAATTGATTTAACTGTAATATTTAACTGTAACTCCTCATCACTTACATTCCTGACCCTCTAAACATGCTTATCTCACAACAGGGAGAAGAGAGGCTCTTCCCGAAGCTTCCCCAAAAAACCCCTCCCCTCACACAAAAATGTTTGGACTCTGCCATCTGGACTCTTTCCAAGTTGTTTGCCCATTCCTCTGATTTTCAGACTGTTTTTATTGGTCCCATTTCCCTAATTTTCAGGGAATGGAGATGGAATTGGGAAGCCTCTCCCCTTGGTACTGTTCTGCCCTTTCCCACATCACACCTGCAACACATAAAAACAACTATACCCAAACTATTCCCAAAATCCTGGAATGGTTTGAGTTGGGAGGGATCTTGAAGATSATCCCACTCCACCCCTGCCACRGCAGGGACACCTCCCACTGTCCCAGGCTGCTCCAAGCCCTGTTCAGGACAATTCCAGGGATCCAGGGGCAGCCACAGCTGCTCTGGGAAACCCACTCCAAGGCCTCCCCACCCTCACAGGGAGGAATTCCTTCCCAAAATCTCATCCATCCCTCTGGCAGTGGGAAGCCATTCCCTGTGTCCTCTCACCCTGTAAAATGCAAAACCACTCTGACTTCCTTATTTACTCTGGAATTTAATATTCTAGGAGAAAGCAGAGCKGGGACTCATCCCAGGGGTGCCATTCCAGCTGCAAACGTGGCTCCTGCAGCCCCACATCTTCCAAGAGCACAAAGTGACCCCACGGAGCTGACTGGGATGGGGCCACCAGCCCTTCCATGGAGTTCCAACAGCAGCTGCATCCAAACCCTGCCAGTGCCAGGAAAATGGGAATCCAGGGGCTGTCCCAGAGGTGATGCCCCCATCCCAATGGTGGGCACAAAACCTGAGCTAAACTGTTAATTCTCCATTGTAATTTGCCAAAACAAGGGATGGACAAATTACGACCCCAAAACATCACTTATGTCTTCACCTATTACCAAAAATTCCTGTCTCTTCCAGGATGTCCCAGTAACTCCTGTGGGAATTCCAGCATGACTCCCATTCATAGAGCACATTAATCTGGAAGCTGCCACTTCCCACWGTGCCCCTGGGGGTGACAGCTCTGGATCACTGGGGAAGGGGCTGATGACTCTGCAAAYGGGACCTTGTGGAAGAGGTTTCACTGTGACTCTGAGAGCCAGAGAGAAGTTTGATAAGAGGATYCATGTTCACCCCTGAGAGAATTTCCTACTAAGGCTGCTGACATAGAAACCAAGMAAGARAGAAGGATAAATAAGAGAAACCTGCAACTATTCCAATGAGCACTTTGTTYGTCTYRTGACCAATGAGTAAAGTGTAAACTTCTGAGCTTTGTAAGGATGTAYAAAAAGTGTWCATGCCAAAATAAAAAATAAAACAGTYTGAATCCTTCTGGAAATGGAGTGCACTTGTATTATCTCCATCTCAGCTGGCACAGGATCTGACGGAGTTCCCTGAGCACTCTGCCTTTGGAGCAGCCTGGCACTGCTGGCACAGCTCCCACCCTGGGCTGTCCCCCTGGCCCTGCCCTCTCCCAGGAATGCTGGTGGCATTTTCCTGCAGGAGCCCTGGATGCACGCGGAGTGCAGAGCGTTTGTTTCCTTGGAAACAAAGCCCTTCCAACCTCCAGCGCACACAATCCTCGGGAAAAGAAAACTCTGCCATTAAACCCAAGGCCTGGCTATTTTTAGCCCCCGAGATGTGAAATCCCAACTGTTTTATTAGGAATAGAACCCAAGGAGAACACACTTATCTCGATTATTGGAGGAGGAAATCTTTGTATCCACCCAAACAATAAACCCACGGACTTGGGCTGAGCAAAAGAATTGCTTGGCCTTCGGAAATCAAAATAATTTGGAATATTTGGATTTTGGGATGCTCTGGGCCAGGGTCAAAAGAAAAACTTGAGGTGATGAACAAGAAAACCTTCAGGTGACAAAGCTGAAAAATCAGGAGGGAAAATGGATTAATTCCCTGGAGGTTGGACTTGATCCTGGAGCTCTTTTCCAACCCTAATGATTCTGGGATAATGGAATTAGATCAAGGAATTGGAGAGTTTAATTGAAAGTATATTGGCCAATCCCTTGTGCTGATGACACCTTGGTGGCTTTCCTGGAGAAAATCTCTGTAGCATTGCAATTAAAGAGATGCCAAAGGAGTTCTATTTAAAAATCACCTGAAAAGACCAATTTGGAAGAATTCACTGTGAAATTTAAAAGAAATCACYCTGAAATTTAAGAGAATTCACTCAGAAATCCTACTGTGAAGTTGCTCTTTTCTCCAAAGAAGAAATATCAAAAATTATGGAATTATTTCTTCTCTAAATCCATAATTTTGAGTCATTCTCCAGCCCCGCTGTTGGGTTTGATCCCTGGATACTTTCTTAAATTCCAGGGTRTTTTTGCTGTGCACTGAGCAGATCATCAAACATTTCTGTTAAATTTGACTGTTGGGCTGCTCGGGGAAATAAAACATTAAAAACAAATTWATCAAATTAAAAACCAGATGAAAAACAAGAGTTACAAAATCGTAACTTCATGTTCCACACAGCAAGAAAGAACCTGGGAATAAAATTCTTCCACAGCCCCCAAGTTTTATTTGTTCTCTGGAGATTCTTCCCTTGGATTTGGATGGATTTTCCTTTTCCTTGTATAAATGTTTGGAAATGAGGAAGATTTATCCTCTGCCTGTCACGTTTTTGGATTAAACATTGCATTTTAGGGCTTTTTTTTCCACCATAAATAGAGGAATTTTCAATCAAAGGAAGCATCCCGACATTCTGAGTTGAAGCAGTGGAGGTGAAGCACAGGGCAGGGAATTTTCATCTGTTATGGATAAAGATTATTATGCTTGATGTTGAAAATGAGCTTAAATTTCTTGTTAAAACAGAGTTTTAATCTCTTCATCACCAAAGAAGTGTCCTGGGAACCATCCCAGCTACTGAGAGGAGCCAAACCTGGAATGACCATTTGAAGATATAAAACTCCACTGAAATTCTGATTTTGTTTTTTGAAGGATGGGGTGCTGAGCTGCTGGAATGTCAGGAATTCCCACAGGATCTGTTATGCTATGGATGACCTCATCTGGAAGTCAGATAAAACCATGGATATGCAGGGAAGGGAAATGTGGATCCTGGAAGAACAAAACCAGGATCCCTTTGGCTCAGTTCAGCCACTGGAGTTGATTCCCTTTGAAATATCAGGAAAAATTCTTCTCCCAGAGGAGCTGGAACAGCTCCCCGGGGAATGGGCACATTCCCAAACCTCCTGAGTTYGGAGAACGCTCTCAGGGATGTCCAGGGTGGGATTTTGGGATWGTCCTGTAGGGCAGGACTTGGATCAATGATCACTGTGTGTCCTTCAACTCAGGACAGTCCCTGATTTCATCATTTTTGCACATACTCCACTCAAAAATCCAAATTTTTCCAACAAYTCCCCCAAAATCTCCAATGGGAAGCTCTGAAACCTCCAAGGCTTCGCCACTCCAAGGAGCAATTCCAGGGGAGAGCAGACTCAGGTACAAAATYATTCCTGAATTTAGGAGAACAAACACTTGGCCTGAGCCTGAGTTTTTTCCCCAAGTTTTCCACATGAAGAGCCCATCTAGAAAACCCCAATATTGGTGTGTTTAGCTAAAACTGGGAAAACCCAGTTTTTAGGCCAGGSAATGTTTAATTTTTTGGGATTTGGAGAGCAACTGGAAAATGTTTTGTCTGGAAATGGGACCAAATTATTAAAATCAGAATCAAACAAGTCAGAATCAGATTCCAGTTAACAAAATCGGATCCCAATTAATAAAATCAGAACGAAACAAATGGGATGGGATCCCTCCCCAAGGAAAGAGTCACCTCTGGATTAATGAGCTGCTAATTGGACACGGCAGGAATTCCACCCAGGGGGCTTCCAGTGGYCCTAACGAGGCTGAGGGGGGTAATTAATTAATTAATCTCCCTGCAGCCCCTCCCTGCCATTGCAGCTGCCATGAATAATTCAGTTGGTCGGACAAATCTGCCTTAAGATGGATTTTAGTCCCAATTTTCATGAGGAATTTTGTCCTCCCTGGGCAGAAAACCAAAATGGGGAATTTGTTGTGTTTTCAGCTGGTTTGCTCCCAYTTTTAACTCCTTCCATCTGAGGGAAGCTAATTAATCTAATTCCCTTTGACTCCAATTAAATCCTGTTGGAATATCACGGAATCTTGGATTGGGTTGGCCTGGAAGGACCCTAAAGCTCCATTCCCACCCCAGGGACCTTCCACTGTCCAAAATTGCTCCAGCCTGGCCTTGGGCACTGCCAGGGAYCCAGGGGCAGCCMCAGCTGCTCTGGGAATCCCATCCCAGCCCCTCCCCACCCTCCCTGCCAGGAATTCCATCCCAAAATCCCATYCAACCCTTCAGGTTAAAGCCTATCCCTGGAAATCTGCCCCAGGAAGGCTGAAAATTAGGGATTGATCCATCAGGAATGGTTGGAGATGTGGCCAAAGGCAACTGCTGGGATTTTGAGGAAAACTTCTGTTTTCCTAAAAAAGAATCCCAAAGAATGGGATTCCTGTCTCCTCATCAGCACTGGAGCAATGGAACACTGGTTAATAAATTCTACTTTTCCAGATTTAATTCCAAATTTCCCCACCCACATCCATGAAATCCAGCTCTCCCCACATCCTTGAAAGGCCTGGCTTTGCTAATTGCCCTGGCTGCTCGTTAGGGAGTTAATTAGGAATTTCACCCAGCTGAATGCTGTAATTTACAATTACAATGTCCATAACATCCATCCATAACACGCTGTTCTTAGTACAGAAAATGCGCCATGAATATTCAAAATATCTCTGGGAGCAGCTCCTAAAATGGATGGAATTCCAGGAAACTCAATCCCAGGAAACTGATCCTCATCCATCTGCAGCTYCTCTTTCCCAGGAATGTTGTTCACCTGCCTCAGGTTCTGTTTTTGCACCCACCCAAAACCTCTGGATTCCACCCCAATTTTGTGGGATCCACGAATCTGGCTTCTCCAGCCACTCCAGGATCCCATGGAATCTGTCAATTCCCAACGTTTGGGATGAGCTGCTGCACTTTGAGCAGGAATTTCCAGTTAAATCTAAATAAAATCTTCAGTCAAACCCAAGAATAAACCATAACCTCTTCTACATTTGTTGGTGACAATTTCATGGCATTAAATGAATATTTTATATTAATTTAATTATTCCAAATMATGAAATTCCAGATAAAATGATGGAAACCACACACAAGGAAAACATCTAAACAACTCCCAAAACCCAAATCCTGCTCTTTCATCACAAAGTTCTTTTCCAAAGGAATCCAAAACTCCTCATTATTTTCTGGGATTCTGGGCGTGTTTGCTCCCGGTTCYACAGGAACCTGCTGSAYTTGGGAGGCACCAAACCCAAAATTTCTCATTATTTTCTGGGATTCTGGGCGTGTTTGCTCCCGGTTCCACAGGAACCTGCTGSATTTGGGAGGCACCAGCTCCGTGTGGGAGGCAGCAAATGGGATTGTGAAGCTTCTGTGCAAACAGAACACAAAGGAATGAAAATAACAGCAGGGATGAAGTGYGGGATTTTTTTTTCAGTGTTTTTCCAAGAGGGGATCAGCTCCCAGAGGAATAAAGGTCTCCTGGATGGCACCTTTAATTTTAGGAAGATCCTTGAGATAATGGCAGCTTCTTCCCATGGTTGGGATGTTTTCCAGGCTGGCTGTCAGGATGGGTTAATTGTGAGTTTGGGGTCCCCATCCCTGGAAGCGTCCAAGGCCAGACTGGAAAGGGTTTGGAGCACCCTGGGATRGTGGAAGGTGGCAGGATGGAATGGGATGGGATTAAATTCCCTTTCAACCCAAACCATTCTGGAATTCTTTGAAGAGACTTGATGGTCTTGGAGGTCTTTTCCAGCCTCAGTGACCCTGGGATTCTGGAATTCACAGACAGAAAGCATCCCAAAAATTTCCAAACATTCCTTCCAAACTAACACAAAAATAGCTCCTCAACCTCCAGGGAAGCAGCAGCTGGGACAGCTGGAGATKAAATGGTTTGCTTGGAATTTAAAATACAAAATTGCAGATGGGCTTCCTGCAGCACAGGGCTGGGAAAGGGCTGGAACTCCAGCTGACTGAGCCGATGGAGCGATGGGGAAGCAAGGCAGAGGTTTGCTGTGCACCTTGCAGGGATATTGAATCATTCCTTTCCCATAAAAGATGAAAGAGTTTCAGCTGCAGATTAAAGATGTCACTAAAGGCCTCAATAATAACAGAAAGAAGTTCCTTTTCCACCTGACATCTCCGATCCCGGAATTTGCTGAGCCTGACAAGGGACACATTCCCCTTCCCAAGGGAAAATGGGTTGTTCCTCTGGATATTGCAATATTCACCTCAGAGTTCTCAGAACAAACAGGAAAGGTTTCACTTCATAAAAATGGKATTTGCTGGGTGCAGTGACAAAGCCACTGCTGCTGTCCCTGATTTGATTCAGGTAACACCAAAATCAGATTGGGAACACAGAGAGATCCCTGGAATGACAACTCAGCTCCAAACCTCCACTTGTCCCTGTGGTTCCACAGGTCCCGAGGGAAGAGCAGGTGGAAAAGAGAAAAGAGCCCCCTCCATCAGGAGCCATGGTCCCACGGCCACTGCTCCAGGAATTCCAGATTGATGGAGCTTCCCAGAGTCTGAAGGGGCTCCAGGAGAGCTGCAGAGGGACTGGGGACAAGGCTGGAGGGACAGCACACAGGGAATGGCTCCCACTGCCAGAGGGCAGGGCTGGATGGGAGATTGGGAATGGGAATTGTTCCTGGCAGGGTGGGCAGGGCTGGGATGGAATTCCCAGAGCAGCTGGGGCTGCCCCTGGATCCCTGGCAGTGCCCAAGGCCAGGCTGGATGCCTGGTCTATGGAAGGTGTCCCTGCACATGGATGAGATGAGCTTTAAGGTCCTTCCCAATCCAAACCACTCCAGGATGGAAAAATCTCCAACTGCACCAAATGCCAAAGGGGAGTCTGAGAAAAAACTTCCCAAGCCACCAAGAATTACATAAAAATTGGGAAACATTGGGCAGAAAACTCTGCCTAAATTAGGGATAAATGAACGGTTCTGAACAGGCTCCTTCCCAACCAGCTCCTGCTTCCACAGGGCAACTGTCCACGGTCAAAGCATGAATCCCCAGCTGGAGATTTCCCAGTGCTCCTCCAGTTTTTGGGGCAGGGGTTGAGCTTTTCCCAGTGCTTCTCCCATTTTTGGGGCAGAGGCTGAGCTCTCTCTGCCCTGTTTTGGGAGCAGAAGGAAACCAACTCTTCCCCGTGGGTTCAGCATCAAGGAGCAGCAGGAACATCCCAAATTCCAAGGCTGATCCTTTCCCTGACCTCATCAGCCCAAACCCCTCTCATATCCCAGCACAGGAAACCCTCTGTGCCCTCCCCACAATCCATTTGTTCGTGTTTTTCCAGGAAAAAGGACAGGAAAGGGGAATGTTCAACTCGTGAGGATTTTCCCAGGCCTCTCCAAGTCCTTCACTCCAGCTCTCCACCACAAACTCTGATTTTCCCTGCAGATCTCCAGGACAAACTCTGCTCCCAGCCACACGTCAGCAGCTGGACTAAACTGGGAATTTGGGAAGCAAATCCCAGTTCCAGTGTGAGGTTTCAGCTTTAAACACCTGCCTTGTCATCCCCCCAGCCCTGCTGACATCCAGACTGCTCTGTCTCCTGCTGATCCACATTTTCTGCCACCCACACACCCGTGGATCCTCCAGCTCCTGGTTTTCCTCTGCTCCGTCATCCTCAGCTTTTCCTGGATCCTCTCACTTCCCCCTTCCTCTTGCTCCAGCAGATCTGCTACGTAGTAATTCCCATTTCCCCCTCATTTCCAAAATTAAACACAGAGTATTCCCGGTTTTGTTTGAGGTTGGATGGGGCTTGGAGCAGTCTGGGATAGAGGGAAGGTGTCACTGCCCATGGGGTCATCCTCGAGGTCCTTCCAACCCACAGCATTCCAGGGTTCTGTGATGCTAACCAGAGATTAACTCCATAAATCCAAGTACAAATAGAAACAATCTGAATCCAAGTTACAAAAAACACAGATTTCTGATGCCACTGAAAAGGAGCGGGGAAATAACCTGGAATGAAAAAGAAGAGATATAAAAAAAATAATTCTTTGTTTTATCTCCACAGCCTGATTGTTTCCTGCTGAAAAGGAGGAGTTTGCACATTCCTGTTTCTGGAATTCCCAAATCCCCAGCAAGGTCTCACCCTCAATTTGCATGGAAAAAAGCTTAAAAAGAGTAGAAAATAATTAYATCTACTCTGAAAAAGCTGCAATTGTTCTGTAGCTGCCAAAACAATCCCATTCCTTCTTAAATGCCRTTTTTCCTGCCTTAATGGACTTATTTTCCTGCAGACTGACAAGTTTTGCCTTCAATTAGCAGGAATTTTAATTGATGGAATGTTTAATGTGGTATTGAGGTACTTATTTATATCACACTAAATATTTGTCAGCTCTCATGCTGATGAAGGGAACCAGAGTAGGAAGACAGAACACAGAAAGCAAAGGTTTTTGGGATAGAGCAGGAAAAATATTGGATTTGCTGGGAATAATTGAGATCTAAACATAATGAATGATGCAGAGCAGGATCTGGAAGCGAGGTCAGCTCTGAACCTTTGATTTGAAAAAGGGAATTATGAAAAACTCCCTGGACTCTGGTGCAGAAAAATGGACAGACAGCCAAAAATGCAAAAACCAGCTTTTAAGAGTATTTAGCTAGAAATAGAAAAAACCCATTCCCATGGCAGAGGTGGGGCTGGATGGGCTTGAAGGTCCTTTCCAGCCAAATCATTCCATGATTCCAGGATTCCATGTTGGAAGGGACCTTCAAGCCCATCCCGTTCCAAACCCAGACTCCTCCACAGGGATTTGGGTGTTCCAGGGGTTTTCCTCTGGGCCATTTATTCCACCAGATCTCTAAACCCACTGCAAGGCTCCTGTGAAGTCCCCACTGGTCCCAAACCATCCAGGGAAAACCTTGGAATGATTTCCAGGCTGGMAGTTGGGGATTTTTCAGCCAAAGAGGTTGTGGGCTCTCCTGGACCCCCGAAGTGYCCCAGGCCCGTGGAAGGAGTCCAGGGAGGAACAAAATGGGCTTGAAGGTCCCTCCAACCCAAACCAGTCTGGGATTCTGGGATTTCAGGTTTGAGCATCCAAACCACTCCTGAAACAACAAAGGATCTG
>JACDOX010000336.1:556572-582716 GCA_014549065.1 Cardinalis cardinalis
CATCCATCCATCCATCCATCCATCCATCCATCCATTCCCTTGGTCCTTCCCCTCCATGCCATTCCCTCTCCACTGGCATTCCTTCATCCCTTTCTGTTTCCCATCTATTTCCCCCTTTTCCCAGTGTTTTTACTGACAGGGTCACTCAAGGTCCAACAGAGCCATATAAACCACTCCAACAGCACTCCCAGGGCTCTGATGCTTTTCCATCCCAGCTCCCACCCGGATTATTCCAGAGGGCAGGACCAAAGCTGCTGAATCAGCAGAGCCAAGGCATCACTGGGACGACCCTGCCCCGTCCCAACACCCCCCTGGAATCACCTCCCTGAATGCYGCAATTATTCCCGCGGCTCAGTTAGCAGCTCCCATTTCAATTTCTGCCAGTTAATCTATATGCAAATGAGCGGCGTGCATATGGCAGCGCTCCGCCAGGACCCTCAGCTTTGTTCCACAAATGTTCCCGGCGCTATTTTCCCGGGATGACGTCCGTGGAGTCATGGTTACAACAATGCCGCAGGAAGCATCCCTCGCCTCTCCCGCTCGGGAACAGCTGAGCCGGGCACGGATCCCTGCAGCCCACATCCAGCGGGATTGGAGGGGGCGCTCCGTGCTTTAACACCCCGCCAAGGATCCGAGGGAATTCTCCCTTCCCCATCCAGCGGGATTGGAGGGGGCACTCCGTGCTTTAATAGCCCGCGAAAATCCGAGGGAATTCTCCCTTCCCCATCCAGCGGGATTGGAGGGGGCGCTCCGTGCTTTAACACCCCGCCAAGGATCCGAGGGAATTCTCCCTTCCCCATCCAGGGGGATTGGAGGGGGCTCTCTGCGCTTTAAACCCCGCGAAGGATCCGAGGGAATTCTCCCTTCCCCATCCAGGGGGATTTTGGAGAGGGCAGTCACTGTTTTAATATTCTGCGAAGAATCCAAGGGACATTTCCTTTCCCCACCCAGGCGAATTTTGGAGGGGGCACTCAGAGTTTTAAAATCCCAGGAAGAATCCAAAGGAAATTTTCCCCCACACAGCAGCAAACAAGGAGATGAGCTAAGATGAGCCCTCCTCCCCTCCCCACCCCACCTTCTCATTATATTTTAATGGCTTTGATTACTAAGAAGTTCCTCAGCACTTCCAAAGGCTCCTGAGCTGGCTCCGAGCTCTCCTGATCATTCTGTCACTTGTCCCAGTCCCCATCCCAGCAATGTCCTGACTGGAGGGACACTCAGCAACCCCTGGGAGCCCCAGGAGAGGTCTTTGAACCTTTTTTCCTGCAGGTGTAATTCCAGCCTGCTCTCCATYCTATTTTCCCTCTTTTCCATTTTCCATTTTGCCAAAACATTTCTGAGATTAAGACCCAAAACAGTTCTGGAGTGCAGATCTGAGACCTTTCTCCAGGTAGGAATCTCCACAGTTGGCCTTTGCAGYGGTTTTTCCCTCACTATATTATTTTGTACCTCCAGCTTTGCGTGCAATTCAAAATCTCCATCAGAATTCCCAAACATTTCTTGGATTCATACCCCAATAAAAGCGTTGGAGTGCAGATAAAAGCCCCTTTTCCAGGCAGGAATTGCTGGCTTCTGCAGTGGTTTTCCCTCACAATATTTGCCCATATCTCAGGCTTTGTGTGCAATTTGAAATCTCCATCAGAATTCCCAAATATTTCCTGGACTAACATCCCAATAAAAGCTCTGGAGTGTGGATGAGAGACCCTTTTCCAGGCAGGAATTTCCACATTTGCCTTTTCCAGTGTTTTTTCCCTCACAATATTTGTTTGCATCCCGGGCCTTGTGTGCAGTTTGAAATCTTCACTGGAATTTCCAAACATTCCCCCTTTTCTGTTCCCTGTTGGTCCTTCCCGAGAAAAATTTTACTGCTGTCAATCTTCTCCTTATTATGCAATTTTCTCATTTTTCTCATTGCTGAATTCACCTGTAATTTCCCCATTATCTGTTTTCAAAGAGGCTGCTTTGGGGTGTGTTGTTTTTTCGGGGTTATTTTGGAGTTAATGACTCCCACCTGTGCCTTTCATGGCAGAAGGCARTAATTAAAGTGCAGAATTTCAAGCATTTTCTTGACACAAGCGTTGCTTTCCCATTATTTTCCAGTTTTTTCCCCCTCCACCACTGTTTTTAAAGTGATGAGCAAGTGACAGACATTAAATGTCACAGGGAACTGGCAGTGACAGCCAAGGATTTGGGACTGAATCTACTCCAGGCCACTCCCTGCCACAGCATCCACACAGTTCAAACYAATTAAAAGAAATTTGAAAAGGCCAAAGCCCAAATCATTCTGTTTTCAGCCATTTTTTTGTCCTTTCCACCTTTTATTTGGGTTTTAATCATCAGCTGAATGCCTGGGATGTGTCTGCAGTCAAAGATGTTCAGTCTTTGGCATGATTAAATTAAAAATTTAAATTAAATTCAATTAAGACCTCCCAATTTCTGGTAAAATCTCCTTGAATTCCCAAGTCCTGACACTGACAGAACCATTCTCAGGAAATGAAGAGAGGCAAAGCTTCCACTGAAATAAAAGCAAGGAAAATTCCTTGCATCTCAGCACTGCTACAACATCCACATTCCTCCATTTAAACCTTTAAAGTTCCTGCAGAAACAGGTTTTAGGATTCCAGGAGAATTGTTTTGATTGGAAGAAACCTCTGAGAGCAATTTCAACCAGGAGATCCTATGGAAAAGGCCTGCCAGAAATGAATATWGTCAGACTTGAAGTAAAATCTGTTCACTGCTGATGATTCAAGAGGAGCAGCTCCTGCTTTTTCCAGGGCTGGAATAACATCCAGCATTTCACAAAGTCACCTCAAAGTCAAACTCAAACACATCCAACTGCAGGACAGGATGGAAATTTCCACCCATGGAAAAGCTTAAAAAAATGAWTTTTTTCAGTGGTAGGCATTTATTTCCTTTATTAGGCTCTGCTGATTCCATTCCTCTAAAATAAGGATTTTTTTTTCTGCATTCAATACCCTCTTTGAAGTAATTCAACCCCAAATTTGTATTTATTTCTTATTTATTTACAGCTGAACAGGACCTGGGTGCTGGTACCTCCTTTAACAACTGTTACACTCAACACAGGAAAGAAAAAATCCTG
This sequence comes from Cardinalis cardinalis, assembly GCA_014549065.1. NCBI lineage: Eukaryota > Metazoa > Chordata > Aves > Passeriformes > Cardinalidae > Cardinalis > Cardinalis cardinalis. Next base: position 559,672 of record JACDOX010000336.1, read on the forward strand.
TTGGATTTAAAAAGGAAAAAAATAAAAAAGGATGTATTTAAAGGTCAAAACTGTTCCCTGTTAAAAACAGCACAAAAATCCCATTTTGTGCATCTGGTTTCAGGTGTCAGGAGCATTTTTCCCTATGAATTATTGCTGGATGGAGAGGGGGAGCCTCAGAAATTGCTCTCAATAAAGGATCCACTTCAAATCCTAATTCAATCTCCCMAAGTACCCTGAATTAGTTCCCATTACTGCTGACCCAGGGAATTATCCAATCATTCCCTCTTGCTCTGGATTTGCTGGCACTGAACTCTGCTCCACGTGCAGGCAACAGGGTCCTGCCAACCTGGGAAAGAGGGAATTCATTTAAAAATAAGGATCTGCGCCCACAGCAGCACTCAGAATTCCTGCAGGAAGGATTCCCAAATTCCCACAGGAAGGATTCCCAAATTCAGCAGGAAAGATCCCAAATTCCCACAGGAAGGATTCTCAAATTCAGCCAGAATTATTCCTAAATTCAGCAGGAAGGATCCCCAAATCCCAGCAGGAAAGACTCCTAAATTCCCACAGGAAAGATTCCCAAATTCCCACAGGAAGGATTCCCAGTGCTGGGAATTGGGCAGCACTGTGGAGCGAAGCAGAAATTCCCAGGAAAGGAATTCACTCCATTCCTAAAYTCACCGTGTCATCTCATCATGACCATGGAGCTCCAGACTGGTTTGGGCTGGGAGGGGCCCTAAAGCTCATCCAGCTCTACCCCAAACCAACCCATTCCATGATTCCATAATATCCTACAACATAAATGACATTTAGGGGGCTTGAAGAAGAGAAGCCAACAGCAAAAAGAAATCATCTTTGTCTGAATCYCTGAAAATGGGCAGTAATTTGCATAACATAAGAAATAAAAATCAGATTTCTGGTTTTTTTAGTGAGAATTCCAGGGCTTCACATCACTGRATGAACTCCTGGGTGAAGGGACAGAGTGTTCCAGGAAGCAAAGGAGCTTTCAACCTAAGAGTAAAGACAAAGTGATGTCCTAATAAATTAAAAATAAAGCAATCAAGGAGTACACTCCTGAGGTGATACCTGAGTGGGAACATTCATCCAYTGCCACTAAAATGCTTTATAAACAAAATAAAACCTTATTAAGGATGTGATGTTCAAATTCTGGGAAGGTCTATCCAATTGTGTCCCGAACAGAATGAGGGATTATCCATAAAATTCGAATTAACCTTGGATCCAGGTCCTGCCTAACATAAAGGGCTGCTTTTATTCTATTCAGAGACCAAAGAATTGGATTAAAACCACAAAGATTTATACTTTAGTAAGGAAGGAATATGAAATTAAATCCTGCCCAGAAAAACCCTGCTGGGTTTTGGCATCACAGAGTTGGATACACAGAATCAGGAGATACAGGCAGCAACTGGAACCATTTCCCAGCACTGAAACCAGGTGAAAATTCCTCTGGCAGAGCTGCACCATTTGCCAGTTCCTCAATTCAATTTAAAAAAAAAAATGGAATTTAGTAAGAATTTCCCGGATTTCACAGACCACTCATTTCAGTAATTGGAATAAAGCAAACCCAGCATCACTCCAGTGCTGGACAAGACACAATTCTGATGGATTAAAAAAAAATTCCATTGCTGTTCCATAAAAACATGGATATAATTTAGAGGGAAAAGACTTTTAGGGAAATTTCCTCTTTGGGGGGATGTAAAGGTGGCAGCACCACGTGGAGAGAGGGCTTTGGTCTCATATGGAGGGATAAYGGAATCCAGCTTTTCCAACAATCCAGACATCAATATTTGGAGAAGGGAGGCAGGGAAAACAGAGAAAAAGACAGGGAGAAATCCTATCAATAAAATGAGTTCACTGAAGAGACCTGGAGGATCTGAGCCTTCATGGAACTCAGTGATCTGCTGGGAACGGTCCCAGTGAGGATGGGAATGCTGCAGGACCAAACAATCCTGGAATGGCTTGGGTTGGGTGGGACCTTAAACCCCACCCCTGCCATGGCAGGGACACCTCCCCCTGTCCCAGGCTGCTCCAGCCCCAGTGTCCAGCCTGGCCTTGGGCCCTGCCATGGATCCAGGGGCAGCCACAGCTGCTCTGGGGATTCTATTCCAGGGCCTGCCCACCCTGCCAGGAACAATTCCCAATTCCCAATCTCCCATCCATCCCTGCCCTCGGGCAGTGGGAGCCATTCCCTGGGTCCTGTCCCTCCATCCCTTGTCCCCAGTCCCTCTGCAGCTCTCCTGGAGCCCCTTCAGGCCCTGCAGGGGCTCTGAGCTCTCCCTGGATCCTTCTCCTCTCCAGGGAGCACCCCCAGGTGTCCCAGCCTGGCTCCAGAGGGGCTCCAGCCCTGCAGCAGCTCCATGGGTTCCTCTGGGCTCTCTCCAGCAGCTCCAGGTGCTGCTGATGTTGGCCCCAGGGCTGGGGCAGCTCTGCAGGTGGGGCCTCACCTGGGAGGAGCAGAATCCTCCCTTTGCTGCTGTTTTTGGTGACTTTCCTGCCATGTTTCACCGCCCACCCCGGGAGTGCAGGAGGGAGCAAATGGATCTGTGACTCTGGGAACCRCAGCCAGCAATTTGGCAGCAATTACTTCCCTCCCTGACCCGCAGTTCAAACAACACACACAGAAATAAGGGGACTTCTGCCTTYCCAGGGAGGTTCAAGCTTTAATTACAGTGACTAATCAGCCTGTGCAGGGTATCTCTGACACAACAAATTCACCAAAACCATGGATTTTTACAGAAAAAACCTCCAGGCAAAGTGGAGATGTGACTGCTCCAACCCTCCCTTCCCACTGCACTCGAACCCTCTCCAGCTTTTTTTTAGAGCAGATGCAGCTTTTATTCCTTTGGAGTTGTGTGGGCCAACAAAGCCCAGAGAGGCAGAGGTGGGAGGTGGAGTTCTGACAGAACACCCTGGCACTGCTGCCAGAGGCTCCTTTTCCCTGGATTTATGGAGTACAATGAGATTTGTACTCACCTGCATTAAAAAAAGGTCTTTAAATAGATAAATGAGTAATGGTTTTTAACATAAATGGTCTTTTATGCTCAGAGCTGTTGTTTTACTATTTGTACTACGTTGTTATGGGGCGGCTTTCCAGGSCCTGAAGGGGCTCCAGGAGAGCTGGAGAGGCATTTGGGACAARGGATGGAGGGACAGGACACAGGGAATGGCTGGAAGCTGGAAAAGGGGGGGTTTAGATGGGATATTGAGAAGGAATTGTTCCCTAGGAGGGTGAGGAGGGGCTGGGATGGAATTCCCAGAGCAGCTGGGGCTGCCCCTGGATCCCTGGCAGTGCCCAAGGCCAGGCTGGACACTGGGGCTGGGAGAACCCTGGGACAGTGGGAGGTGTCCCTGCCATGGTGGGGGCACTGGACAATCCTGAGATCCCTCCCAACCCAACCTGCTCCAGGAATTCCTTCCGTTCCCCACAGAAGTTCCCTGGGGTTCCGCTGTCCCTCTGCTGGGAGCAGGAAGCCCCCCCTGTGAGGTGAGGTGTTTCTCCATGTGAGGAACATTTCCAGAATGTTCTGATCTCTTCCCACCCTCCAAAGCTGGTCCTCATTAATCCTAAACTTTGCAGCTCACTCAGCAAAGGACTGAGGCTCAAGACCTCGCAGCCTGCCCATGGAATGGAGCTCAGCTCCTCTCCATCCTCCCTCCAAAGCTTTTCCAAGTGCCCACATCCCCATTATGTCCCTTGCTGCAGTTTTGGAATTATTCCTGGCCCTAAATGAGAAGAAGTTTCCTTCTCCTGCAATTTTCATGGAACTAAGAGAAAGCAACTGCCTGGAGAGTAAATAACACCAATTTTTAAATCTCCCCTGATGTTTTGCTATTTCTGCCTCTTTCTTTTCTGGTGAAAATCTTACTTTGCTTCTTCCTGTCTGCCACACTTTTTTCACAGCAAAATTCTGTAGCATCTCCTAAAATTAACCTGTGAAAATGCAAATTATTTGCTCTGAGGGTGTTTCCTTAGGCTGCTCTGATGCTACATTTTCCATTCTGGACACAGAGGTTACAAATGAAAATATTGCTCAGCCAGCCAAATAAAAAGATGTACTGCAAGAAGAAGCAAATTGTTGTTATAACAGATTACAAAGCACAARACAATTCTTTTTTAGTGCTGGAGGCAAAAATATCAATCCTCTCTGCTGGCCTAAAATCAAGATTTGAGTATTAAAGCAGCTCAGCTTTCAGCACAAGGCCGGTGGTGAAGTGTGATGCGCACACGGAGATCATCCCCATGAAATTGGCTCAAAACCCCCGAAAATTAATTGAACAATTCTAATTGGGAAGATGCAGGCAGATTAATGAATTCCAATTTGTGTTCTGGATGTTTGCTGCAGTAAACAAGCAGCAAGAGGAGCGGAGTGGTTGTGATTCCTTGCTGGAATGCCTCCGCGAACGCAGCCGTGAATCATCGAGCAGTCATGCTCCTCGAAGGGCAAAATCAGCCATGAACAGCCTGAAATAATGGGGAAAGAAAAGCAATCTCTGCTGACTGCCAGCTTCCAGAACCCCCACAGCTGCCAGCTGGGGCCTGACACAGAGCAGCTCCACCTGGCAGGTGTCTGCACAGAGTGCCAAAACCCCACNCAAAATCCCAGCAATGGGATGGTCACTACAAAATCCCTACCGTGGACCATCACTCCAAAATCCCAGCAATGGGATGGTCACTACAAAATCCCTACCGTGGACCATCACTCCAAAATCCCAGCAATGGATGGTCACTCCAAAATCCCAACAATGGATGATCACTCCAAAATCCCAACAGTGGGATGGCCACTCCAAAATCCCTACAATGGATGATCACTCCAAAATCCTAACAATGGGATGGTCACTGCAAAATCCCAGCAATGGGATGGTCACTCCAAAATCCCAACAATGGCATGGTCACTCCAAAATCCCAACAATGGATGGTCACTGCAAAATCCCACCAATGGGATGGTGACTCCAAAATCCCAACAATGGATGGTCACTCCAAAATCCCTACAATGGATGATCACTCCAAAATCCTAACAATGGGATGGTCACTCCAAAATCCCAACAATGGATGGTCACTCCAAAATCCCTACAATGGCATGGTCACTCCAAAATCCCAACAATGGCATGGTCACTCCAAAATCCCAACAATGGATGATCAGTCCAAAATCCCAACAGTGGGATGGCCACTCCAAAATCCCTACAATGGATGGTCACTCCAAAATCCCAACAATGGGATGGTCACTCCAAAATCCCACCAATGGGATGGTCACTCCAAAATCCCACCAATGGGATGGTGACTCCAAAATCCCAACAATGGATGATCACTGCAAAATCCCTACAATGGATGGTCACTCCAAAATCCCTACAATGGGATGGTCACTCCAAAATCCCACCAATGGGATGGTCACTCCAAAATCCCAACAATGGATGATCACTCCAAAATCCCAACAGTGGGATGGCCACTCCAAAATCCCTACAATGGGATGGTCACTCCAAAATCCCAACAATGGATGGTCACTCCAAAATCCCAACAGTGGGATGGCCACTCCAAAATCCGTACAATGGATGGTCACTCCAAAATCCTAACAATGGGATGGTCACTCCAAAATCCCTACAATGGATGATCACTCCAAAATCCTAACAATGGGATGGTCACTCCAAAATCCCTACAATGGGATGGTCACTCCAAAATCCTAACAATGGGATGGTCACTCCAAAATCCCAACAATGGATGGTCACTGCAAAATCCCTACAATGGGATGGTCACTCCAAAATCCCAACAATGGATGATCACTCCAAAATCCTAACAATGGGATGGTCACTGCAAAATCCCAGCAATGGGATGGTCACTCCAAAATCCCAACAATGGATGGTCACTGCAAAATCCCACCAATGGGATGGTGACTCCAAAATCCCAGCAATGGGATGGTCACTACAAAATCCCTACCATGGATCATCACTCCAAAATCCCAGCAATGGATGGTCACTCTAAAATCCCTACAAGGGCATGGTCACTCCAAAATCCCAGCAATGGAATGGTCACTCCAAAATCCCAACAGTGGGATGGTCACTCCTCCAAGAAGAGGAAATTGCCCACTCGGGGTATGACCAGCAGCCAAGAGGAGGCAGAAATCTCCAAATTCCATATCCTTTCCCTCTTTTTTCCCATCATAATTTCCACCAGAGCCTGGGAATTTGGGGTAGGTCAAAGAAAGCTTCCACAAACCATTTTCCCATRGTTTTGACAGGGAAACAACAAACCAGCCACACTCAGTGCCCATAAATCCTGACCACACCATTCACCAAAGTCCCACAAATACAAATAATTTCTATCTACAATATTATTGATTCCATTAGGGAAAAATGACTGAAATCCCAAAAGAATTAATGGGATGACTGTGAACATCTATAATAAAGGAAGTTAAGAATGAAACATTTCCTGGAAACTTCACGTTCCCCTCATGCTGTGCTGAGTTCAGAACTCACCCACAGGCRTGGAAAAGAACCCTTGGCCAATTTGTGCTGCAAGCAAAACAAAGAATTAGGATTTATGTTGGAAATTCCTGGGTTTCRGCCTCATTTTTATCAGAGATCAACTGCCTTCAACCACAAAACAACTCAAAATTTGGAGTGGCTAAATTTCCAATTCTTATTTCAACAACAAAACTGGAACAATTTTTGCTTGTACTCCGTCAGGACACCCTATGGATATTTTCAGCCATTAAAATTTAATGCATTAAATGAAGGAAACTGGAAATTGTTTTCCCAAACTCATAAAATCCAGCTCTCCAAAATCCAAAACGCTGCCAGGAATCACAGGTTCCATACAAAGACATTTTGAGAATGAAGAAATAAAGTGATCACACTGCACTTTTCCACAGAATTATCCACAGGGGGGCTTATTAAGGGACCAAAACCCAATTAAAACCAGCAGATGAACCTACACATTTTTGGATGTAATTACTGCATTGTGTCTGCTCCTGCTTCAAACACAGCGTGGTGCCCTGGAATATTGGTTTGCCAGGAAAAGAAAACCCAAAAAAACCCTACAAACASAACCTGGGATAAGTTAGGACCTCAAAGCCCATCCAGTGCCAGCCGTGCCATGGCAGGAACACTTCCCACCACCCCAGGGTGCTCCAGCCTGGCCTTGGACACTCCAGGGATCCAGCTATGGCTYCTCTGGGAAATTCATTCCAGGGAAATTCACTCCAGGGCGTCTCCACCCTCCCAGGGGACAGTTTCTTCCCAATAGCCCCAGTCAAACCGTGTTTAAAATAGTTTCCCCTGCGGTTAAATCCTATTTAATGTGTGGCTCCCTCGCTCTGCCACCAGCCTCCCTTCCCTGCTCCATCTCCTCTCCCGTTCTCCCTCTGGACACAAACCCCTCTGGAGCTGCTGCTCCTCCACACCCAGAGTGCCCACAGCTCCCCCAGGCCCCAAATCACCCCAAACCCCAAACCCTGCACCTGAGGGATCTCTGGTGAAATCCCAGAGAGCCAAGAGCCACTGCCAGCCCTGCTGCTGTCCCCTGCCAGGGCACAGCAGTGCCACCACCTCACGGGGACACCAGCGCTGCCTTAGCGGGGCTCACCTAGAAACAGAGGCCAAAATTAAGGGAATAAAAAGCAGTTCTGTTTATTGAGGRGCCTTCAGGTACATTTAGGGCGGACAAACCACCTCCAGGGGCTACACCCAAAAATGGATGATGGGTCGCAGGTTTTCACACTTTTATAAGTTTGGTCTATTTGCATAGTGGGGGTTAATGTGCCAATTACAGCTTCAGGTAATGAAGTCATTCACCCCAAGTCTGCACCCCTCAACCCACTTYTGTTTCCATCTCTTGGGGCCTGCAGGTACATCTTGGGCAGACAAAGCCTCCTCAGGGGCTGCACCCAAAATGGACCCTGGGTCACAGGTTTTCATATTTTTGTAAGTTTGGTCCATTTGCATATTGGGGGTTAAGCTGCCAATTACAGCTTCAGGTAATGAAGTCATTCACCCCAAGTTTGCTCCCCCCAAATCCACTTTTGTTTCCATCTCTCAGGCCCTGAGGCAGTGAGGAGTCCCTGACTGCCAGGCCTCGAGAGGAATTGTTGGGTCTGCCCAAAATGGGACAGCAGCAGCTCCACTGTACATGGAGTGTAGAGTTCTGCACTACAGAACTGCAGGATCACAAATACAGARAAACAGAAAAGCTGAAATCCTAAGGCMTCACTGGGACAGCACTGGCCCYTCCCCTGGCACTCTCACCCCACTGGGACTCCAAAGGGACAAGGGGACGGGGACAGCAGCCACCACCTGGAGGCTGGTGGAGCCCCTGAAATCCAGAAACATCCACACAGAAAATTCCTCCTGCTCTGTCCTCAGGAGACTTCAGCTTGATGACCTGGAGATTAATCTGCTGCAGGGAATGTAAATCCAAGGAGCCCACACGTGTCCCACCAATCCAAACCAGTTCAGCCAAGGATTAGAGCAGTGACAYGAGGGAAAATGCTTTAAAAGCTCAAGCTAGGGCCCTAAAAATATTGAAAAATATGAAGATGCACCTCATCATTCTAAAACCTAGACACAAGATTAGAAATGTGACATTTTTCACCTCAGCTTGAGTGCAAATTCATCCACTCCCTATGAGGCCTGGCCTGGTAAAAGCAGGATCAAAAATAGATGTTCCAGCTGATTAAATCCTCAGCTAAACAAATTGTCTACAGGAAAATGCATTAGGAGAGATGCAAGAGCAGCAGGACACTGGGATGAAATTGGATTCTTTGGATCATGTGTCTGAAGCATTCCAAATTCCCTTGTTTAGCAGGAGAAATTAGCACAATAGGGACACTCCAAGCACGGAAATTCACTGCTCACACCTGAAATGTTGTGTGAGAAAYGAGATGGGTTTGAAAGGAAATAAAACACCAGCATAAAACCCTCCTGAGATTAGAATATAGAAGGATTAAGATAAGAAAACAGCCCTCTTTTAGCTAAAATAGTTATGCTGATTGTCAACATTTGTTTGCAGGTATTAATAAAAAAAAAAGAAAAAAGTCATCTTAGAGTGGTAAAAGATGAAAGTATTACCAGGAATAATAGAATGAAATGCAGAATAGAAGTGTGGATTATTGAAAAAAAATCTAGATTGCGGTATTCCTAAATATGAGTAGTCCTGATCATCTGGTGTATTAAAAATATATTTAAACACAAGGTAGATAATAAAAACTACAATAAATTAATATGATGATGATAAATTCTTCAGTATCTAGCCAAGAATCCCAGATTGTGGGGTGAGGGGAAGGAAACCAAGAACAAGTAACTCTGAATTCCTATTCCTATGAATCAATTCTCTATTTGTATTATATCCATACATTCTATTTAACATAAATCCCAAGCTCTATGGAAATGTGATGGATCATTTCCAACAATCACTTTGTGGTGCTGAAAGGATGACTAAAACCACTGACAAATAAAGCAGCCTGAGAATGAAAACAGGATCTCGTTCCTATGAGACCTGGGACAATTCTTCCATCCCCAAATGATCTCCTGGAAAATACATTTGGGACAATTCCAGATCAGGACTGGCTGCACCAGGTACCTGTTATTCCTTCTTCTCATCAATCTCCAATTTTATAAGTGCAGAATCAAGCCAAAAACCCTAAAGCCAAATAACATCCCCCCCAAAAAAAGATATTTTTCAGCTTGATAATCCAACCTTTGTCACAAAAGCATGAATTAATCAAGATCCCACTTATTAAGCCCTAAGAAGCTTTTAATCTTGGTTATTCCTTTCAGTTGAGTCATTACTGGAATATTTTCCTGCCTTCCTGAAATGATTAACGGTGGTGACCTTTTCAAAATCGGGCAGGATCTTCCYTGCATGCAAAACAAACCCACAAAAGCTTAATTTACAGCCCCAACCCAATCTACCCAAAAAATCTCTGTCAACAATTAATTGAACATTCAGGAAGTGAAATAAAAMCTGGGTGGTTGGTGGTGGCTTTGTTTTGTATTCATTTGTCCTCTTTAATATCCTGCTCAAGGCAGGAATTATTGGTGACAAAACCAGTCACAGATCTCACATCAATTTAATTCAGAGCCTGGGGCTGCACTCATCGATTCTGCACCACAAAATCMTCCCAGCCCAGCTCCCAGATCCACAGGAAAGCCCTATGGAACAGCAGGGCCTCAAAAAAAAACCCTACTCATCTAAATAAACAAATCCATAAAATTACACGCCAAACCAACTGCTGGAGCAGCAAAAATCAAGGACAAGGATTTGAAGGAGATGTCTGTCCCAAAAAAGGCCACTGAAGGGACAGCTCTGAAATTCTAAGTAATCACAGCTTTTCTTTAGTCTCAGGTAAAATTACTGGGATTTTTGGAGCAGTTCTCCCTTGGAGCAGGAGCATCCCCTTAATTCTTACAAGCTACAGGATTCCCAAATGGGAGCATCAGATAATTCCCTGCCCTGGGATCAGACTGGAATGGGAAATAAAGGGTTGCCCAATAGGAACATCAGGAAATTCCCTACCCTGGGATCASRCTGGAATGGGAAATAAAGGGTTATTTGTCAATGGGAACATYACGAAATTCCCTACCCTGGGATCACACTGGAATGGGAAATAAAGGRTTATTTGTCCAATAGGAATACCTGGAAATTCCCTACCCTGGGATCACACTGGAATGGGAAATAAAGGGTTATTTGTCCAATAGGAATACCTGGAAATTACCTACCCTGGGATCACACTGAAATGGGAAATAAAGGGTTATTTCCAAGTACAATGAACATTTTCTGGAGATTTCTGCATTCCTGTAAATCCCCAGTGCCTCAGAAGTGTCTGCCAGGAAAGGTGACACACGTTAGACTCCTCTGTTCTCCAAGTCTCAGGAATTCTTCCTTTCCCTTTGAAATGCAGCATTTCAGCTCCTGCCAACGCAGATCAAGAGACCCAGGATGAAAATGGGGCACTTGGAGCTGGGAAAAGCATCTGGATCGTGGCTGCTGCTCCCAGGATCGAACACTGATATCCCTGTGTTCATTCTTGTCCCTCTTGGAGATTTGCTTTTATCTCTCCTATCTCTTTTTAACCTTTCTCTGTGGTAATTGTATTTGTTAATCGTGTTAATTAAGGCTGTGAGCTCACCAGGGAACATCCTCCCCTTTGTTTTCCAGCTCCAGATCAGGCCTGGCAGAGGGACAGCATCAAACATGCCTCAGATTTTTGGATCAACAAAACCATTCCATGGAATTATGGGATGGAGATGGAGCTCCTGAAATCCCCTCTGTGTGCTTGGATCCAAACCTTCCTCCCCATAAATCCTGGAGCTTTAGGAATTTCATCTCGTGGAGTTAGAATTACAGCTTCTGGGGAGAGGTTTTAATATTGACTACTACAAAAATCCATGCTAATTAAATTGTCCCTCTCTCAGCCAAGAGCTGGTGCCCTTCAAAGGCCCACAGGCTTCAACCCCTGAATTTGCTGTTTAGTTAAATGCTGGGTGTTTGTTCTCTTTGTTTACAGCCAAAACCGATGGATTTTAGTCTCTATGACAGAGTTCCTAAATTAGTGACCCTGAATTATTCATCAGCTATTTAGCCAAATGCTCTCCCCAAGCCCCCAGTCGTTTTAAACTGAACAAAACCACATTAAATATTCTATTTTTCTCTCTAAACACCGCATTTTTCTCCCAGATATTCCTTAAGGCATCCTGCCTTCTGCCTGGAGTGATCCCGGGCTAAAAGGCACATTTAATAATCTGTTGCAGTTTCTTCTCTTCCCTTTCCTTGAGCCATGAATGGAAGTGAAAGCAAAAACTGGAGCTCAGCATGTTATCTTTGCAAAATCAAATCCAGCCGACAGGGGCTGATGTGCCTCGGGCAATGCCACTCCCGGTTTGTGTCACTGCTSCCCGGGCCGCTCCCTTCCCTGGGATGTGACAATGGCTGCTGCCACTCATCCCCAAATCGCYGCTTCCCCAAGGAATCGCCTCCCACCGCGGGACATCTGGAACCAGCCCGGGGTGTTGGCTGCACAGGGAGTGTTTGCTTTGAAGCAYTGAAATAATTCGAGTTTCTTTCTCTTTGCCTTCATTTAGAGAAATCAGAAATAAGCCAAGAGCTGGTTTAGCAGAGCAATTTATCCTGAACAACTCGAAAATTAGAATTTTAATGATAAAACACAGTGGGAAGCACTAAATAAATACAAAACCCAACCAAGAGACAACAAAATGCCTGAGATTTGAATCTCCAGCTTGACCTCTGTTCACACCAGCTTTGACTGTCCAGTCAAGTTTTGTAAATTTTAATTCATAAATTCCTCCTCTTCGAGATATTTCCCTCGTACTGCCATGCACAAAACTCCAAATGAGTATTTAAAACATCAGCCCCAAGTATTTCTGAGCTTGCTTCCATCCTCACTATTTACACTATTAAGGAAGCAACTCTAATTATTGTGCTTGATCATCTCCTGCTCCTTAAAATCCCAGAACCAGAAATGTTGGAAAAGACYCCTAAGATCAAGTCCCASCATTGAWGTTCCTCTCCCACCTCCCAGCACTGAAGCAAATCCTGGTTTTCCATTTAATTGAGCTTTTGAGACTTAAATAATGAGTGAAAATAAGTTAATTAACAGCAAAATTAATAAAAAGACTGGTCTGAAATGTGAGTGGGAATGGTATTTGAGTGTGAATGATGTCCAGTGACAGAAGTGATGGGGATGAGTGATCCAGATCAGGATCAACAGGAATTCTCTGACAAATCCAATTGTCAGTCCAGCCCACGAAGAGAGTTCCTCATTTTTCCATCTGTTATTACACAATAGGCCCACGAGCTTAATTCACAATATTTTTCAAGTTTTGCTTTGTGATTAACGTTGATTGAAGTCCTTTTAACGAATTTTAGCTGATCTGAGCCCACCTCAAGCCCAGCTGGAGGCGACTCCGAGCGCTCCCTGTCAAAGGTTGTTAGTGGGGAAAAGTGAATTCCCAACAATAGAAACAAACCCCACAAAACAACCTCTCAGGAGGGATTTCCATCCCACAGAGCCCTGATGTTTYTTCCTTTACCTTCCTTGGAGACCTGGTTCTTGTTGCCAAGGAATCCCAGTGGTGTGGGCTCTCCATGGAATTGTTCAAGGATAGGCTGGATGAGCATCCTGGGATACTGGGGAGGTGTCCCTGCCCATGAAATGAGCTTTAAGCTCACTCCCAACCCAAGCCATCCCASGATTCTGTAATTCACAGAATTCAAACCCACGAAATCCCAATGCAAAGGTTCAAGGCTACTCCCCAAAGCTCCCGACGCATTCCAAGCACAGCTGAGGATTATTCCCATTCCACTCACCCCGGGCTGACCAACTGAGGCATTTCCAAGTTGCCACAACAGCTTTTTTCCCTGTAAAACAACTGACAAGGCCAAGGCAAACAGGGATAATCGGCTCCGGCGGATCCCGATTGGGATGCAGACGGCACAGCCGGAGCTGCTTCCTGGGAAAGGCTGTAAAAATAGCAAAGGCTGACATTTCAGCATTTCAGGATTTCTCTCCTTCCTTCTGGAGGCAGCCTGGAAGYGCAGCAGAACAGATTTCCATCAACCTCTGCTAGAAAAACCAAAGGCTGAAGTCTGGGTGACTGGGGAAGGTGGTGTTGTTGGAGGCAGGGTGGGAGARGAGAACCTCGTGTTTATAGGGAAGAAAAAGCTGGAAAAAATGGCAGCAGCTGAGTCTGGATCCCAGACTGGAGCTTGCCAAGACCTTGGACTCCAGGGAAACCCTTCCAGATCGGGTTTGTACGGAGAGGGAGCTGCTCATCACCCCAGCTCTCWTTCCATGGGCATCTTCTCCATCCCATCCCATCTCCTCCCTCTTGTTCCTCCTTGGCCACATCCCAATGGGATCACCTGGATCTCAGGAAATCTCCTGAGCCAGCAGGATTGTTCCTCATGGACTCCTCTCAAAATCCATGGATGTTTGTCTGCCAAATATCACTTACACAACAATGGAGTTGTCTGAGGGTTTTGTGGGTTTTTTTGTGGTAGGGACATAATTCCTCCTTCGTTCCCAGTTGTCTTTGAGAGGAAAACCAAATCCATAAGKGCTGTCCCTGGCTCTGCCTCAGAAATCCATTTGCTGCTTTTATCCACCCCCTGTGGAGCTGAAGGAGGCTCCAGATGAAATCGATATCCAACGGTACCAAACCCAAAGTCACAATTTATGAACAGGCTGTGACCTCTCCACGAGTTTGTTTACAATGGATCCAGGGGTTCAGTGCAACAGAAAACCCCTGGAAAAGGGGAACACKGAGGCCAGCAGCAGCTGGAAGCAGCTCAGTCCATGGGGGAGATGGCACCAGGGCCATTTGTGCTCATGTCCCAGGCCTGACCTCCAGCAGCTCCACAGAACAGCCTGTTAAGRGAGCCAGTCTGACAATCCAGATTTAAAAGGACACGTTCCCTAAGGACAAGAGAGAGCTTTGGAAAACAGCCGGATACTCAGCTCTTGCCATCATTAATTTATAGTGATCCCAGTTCTATAATTACCAGTTGTTTTCAAAACTTTCCTAAGCCACTAAGGAAAAACTCAAATTTAAAATGCTGTCCAGCACTCCGATATCCACCAGAAATTCCAGGATAAATTCCCAGGTTTGGGAGATAAGGAAGGATGAGGAACATGAGTTTCTGGTGCCATGAATTTTYCTTATCTTCCCAAAATTTTAGGATGTATGAACAGCACCAGCACCTGGATTTACTTGCTCTTCTCCCTTTCTCTCTTTGCCTTGTCCCATGCTCTTTGTCAACCCCATCCCAAAATTCCACTTTTCATATTTGATGTTCTTCCATTCTTTCTCCACCTTCCTCAGAAAAAAACAACAAAAAAAACCCCACAGAATAAAATAATCCCTAGATAAGCAAGAGAACTGTTTATCCATGCAGGATAAAATCCTGGAATATCACAGGAACCCACAGGGATCATCCAGTCCAACTCCTGGCCCTGCACAGACAGCCCAGAATTCCAGCCTGGAATCCCAGGGAGCGTTGTCCATGTTCCCAAGGTTTGCTGCATTAACAGCTCTAATTAATAACACATCATTTGACTTCTATGCTGCTTTAAGGGACARAAATCTGAAAATACCTTTGAAGCTACAAGGACTGGATGTCTTTGAATGTTCTGAGTCCCCTTAAACCTCATTTTTGTGGAATGGGCTCCGAAATACTCCAGGCTCAGCTCCTGCAGATAGCTCAGGAATAAAAGAWCCAATATCACAGAAAAGCTAATTTTCTGTTATTGGTAGGGAAGGCAACTTCCACCTAATGAAGTCATCCATCATTCTGCAGTTTTTACCTGCAGGGTTCATTAAAGCTTCTGGAAACAGAGCTGCAGTACAAAACACTTTAAGAATATACAGAAAATCCTAGGAAAAAAACAATGTGAGAAAAGGAGGCTCAGAGAGATCTTCTGGCTCTGCCCAGCTCCCTGACAGGAGGGGACAGCTGGGGGGTCAGGGAACAGGGACAGGAGGAGAGTTGATGTTTGGGTTGGATATCTGGGTAATTTTCCATGGAAAGGGCTGTGATCCACGGGAAAAGGCTGCCCAGGGCAGTGGTGGAGATGGCCTGGAGCAACCTGGGATGTTGGAAGGTGTTCCTGCCCACGGATGGGATGATTTTTAAGGTCCCTCTCATCCCAAACCCTCCTGGTTTTAAGATTCCATGATCCCCTGATCCCAGTGGAACCCCTGAGGTGATGCCAGACAATCCAAGTGAAACACTGGGATTATTCAGAACTAAAAATGCTAAAAAACAACCCAAAAAAAAAAACCCCAAAAAGGATCAAGGAATGTCGAGATCTGCAGYGAAGCCAACCCACAGAGCCTAAAGGATGATAAACCAGGAATGAGTCTGCCACAGTCTGTCCTGGCAGCCAAGAGGAGCCCGGGAGGAGCCAAGTGAACATCCCAAAAACACAGCCCGAACGTGGGAAGTGAACATCCCAAAAACACAGCCTGAACGTGGGGATGCTGCCACGAGGGAAGTTCCACACATCAACACTTTCAACAAAGCCAAACCCAGTAGGAAAACCTCCTGGAGAAACACTTTTACTACAGAAAATTTCACTTCAGTTGAGCCCACGTGTGAAGGCTGCAGGCCAGGGATTCTCCAAACAGGCCTGAGCCACCAGGGATCCTCTGGGAATGTTTATTCCTCAGAGATTTGGACATGCAAGCACTAAAAAACTTATTTAAAGGGATTTGAACTTATTTAAAGGCATTCAAACCTACTTAAAGATATTAAAACTCCAGAAATAATTYCTCTGAGAAGGAATCTGCTCCCTTCCTCTCTCCCCTTCCCAGGGCACGGCTGAATGCATCAAACTCCAATTATTGATCCAAGGATCTGTTGTGTTTTGCTGGAATTTTGAACAGCTGGGCACCATTGAACACCATCTTTTCCCCCATATGTGGCTGGGGGATGAAGGAAGTTGCTCCTTTCTGTTTTCCATGGATTCAGCCAGGGCTGGGAGCCAATTTCCCTGGAGAGAGCAGATGCAGGGATGGCACAGCTGGTTCTGTGGTTGTTGTGTGGGCCTGTTTGTGTCTCCTCCTCACCTCCGTGTCCTTCGCAATCCCTCCTCCAAGYGCTGAGGAATTCTCCTTGGAGATGGAGACAGATGGGAGAACACACTCAGCTGACAAAAAGTGAGGAACCTTCTGGTTTCCCCCCCATCCTTTTCCCTACTCCCTTCAGTTTGTTTCTCCTGGAACTTTCAGTGGAGAATTGAGCAACACAGCGCATCCAATCCCAGCCCCAGCCTGGAAGAGGAACTGCTGGAAGCAGGAGAAGCATCCTGCTTTTTTCCAAACTGGGAAAAGAAGCTCCAAATCACATCAACAGAGGGTGAGAAACACAAGCAGAGCAGCTCATCAAAGCACAGCCAAGGGTGTTTCCAACACTGGGATATGGGAATGCATCCTGCTAAATATGGAGCGCAGTGGAAACGGCTCCAACAGCACATCCCGAAAAACCCCGGAATCCCCGGGGGTGGAAAAGACCTCTGAGATCACCCAGCACGAGTGACAGACACTGGGCCTGCCTCAAAAGCAGGAATCAGCTCCTCCAGGCCAAATCCTGCCAGGAGGTGGCCAGGAGAGATTTGGTTTGGGATGCTGGAATGCCAGCGCCGGGCAGGGCCCCCTCAGCAGAGTGGGACACACTGGGGGTGGCACAGGGAGCCACCAGGGGCACCTGGGCTCCTCCACCAGCACCAAACCTCCAGGGAAATTCATGGATCTTATCCATGAATGGGAGCCACCAGGGACACCTGGGCTCCTCCAACAGCACCAAACGTCCAGAGGAATTCATGGATCTTATCAAACTCCAGGGAGTCACCAGGAGCACCTGGGCTCCTCCACCAGCACCAAACGTCCAGAGGAATTCATGGATCTTATCCATGAATGGGAGCCACCAGGGGCACCTGGGCTCCTCTACCAGCACCAAACATCCAGGGAAATTCATGGATCTTATCCATGAATGGGAGCCACCAGGGGCACCTGGGCTCCTCCAAGAGCACCAAACCTCCAGAGGAATTCATGGATCTTATCAACTCCAGGAAGCCACTGGGGGCACCTGGGCTCCAACACCAGCACCAAACCTCCAGGGAAATTCATGGATCTTATCCATGAATGGGAGCCACCAGGAACACCTGGGCTCCTCCAACAGCACCAAACCTCCAGGGAAATTCATGGATCTTATCCATGAATGGGAGCCACCAGGGGCACCTGGGCTCCTCCACCAGCACCAAACCTCCAGAGGAATTCATGGATCTTATCCATGAATGGGAGTCACCAGGGGCACCTGGGCTCCTCCACCAGCACCAAACCTCCAGATGAATTCATGGATCTTATCCATGAATGGGAGCCACCAGGGGCACCTGGGCTCCTCCAAGAGCACCAAACCCCCAGGGAAATTCATGGATCTTATCAACTCCAGGGAGCCACCGGGGGCACCTGGGCTCCAACACCAGCACCAAACCTCCAGGGAAATTCATGGATCTTATCAATTCCAGGGAGCCACCAGGAGCACCTGGGCTCCTCCAACAGCACCAAACCTCCAGAGGAATTCATGGATCTTATCCATGAATGGGAGCCACCAGGGACACCTGGGCTCCTCCAAGAGCACCAAACCTCCAGGGAAATTCATGGATCTTATCCATGAATGGGAGTCACCAGGAGCACCTGAGCTCCACCAACAGCACCAAACCTCCAGGGAAATTAATGGATCTAATCCATGAATGGGAGCCACCAGGGACACCTGGGCTCTTCTACCAGCACCAAACCTCCAGGGAAATTCATGGATCTTATCAACTCCAGGGAGCCACCAGGGGCACCTGGGCTCCTCCACCAGCACCAAACATCCAGGGAAATTCATGGATCTTATCAACTCCAGGGAGCCACCAGGAGCACCTGGGCTCCTCCACCAGCACCAAACATCCAGGGAAATTCATGGATCTTATCAATTCCACCAGCAACAAACCTCCAGAGAAATTCATGGACCTTTTCAATTCCAGGGAGCCACCAGGAGCACCTGGGCTCCTCCACCACCACCAAACCTCAGGGGAAATTAATGGATCTTATCAATTCCACCACCACCTAAACACCAGAGAAATTCATGGGTCTTACCAACTCCTCTTCTCCTCATCAATTCCAAGTAAATACTCTCCAAAATTCCATCTTTCTGAAGCACCATTCCATGATCATAAACCAAAAGCCAACACAATAATTGGATCATYTCCATCCACCTCCATGGGATTTTGCAGCTTCCAGGAATTCAAGAGCTCCGTTGTTACTCACCAGGCTTGGAAAAATCTCAACTGGATTGTGCCMTCTTATTTAACTCCCTGAATTCCCCCACGGGAGATTGTTGTGCCATGAAAACAGAGCATGTTTTCAAAAAAAAAGAGATGGATTTAAAATAAAATTATTTCTATTTGATATTATATTTTGGAAAAGCAAATTGCTGGCTGTGTTTTAGCTGCACTCAGGGGTAACCAAGAGAAAAAGCAGAGCAAAATTTCCTAAGATTCAATTTYTGTTCTGTATTTTCTTCATCCATGAGGTAACAGGTAGTTATTAAATTAMTGAAGCTAAATGTGAATTAATTTGGGAAAAATCCACAAAAATCTTAATTAAGAAAAGACAATCAACATCATATTGTAGAAATCCCTTCTTTAAAAGCTCAGCAGAGCCTGAAAAAATAAAGATGGAATAAATTATTTAGGTTAGAGAAATATTCAGGGAATTCCAGGATGGTTTGGGTTCAAAGGGATTTTAAATCCCATCCCATTCCCATGGGCAGGGACAYCTCCCACTGTCCCAGGCTGCTCCAAGCYTGTCCAACCTGGCCTTGAGGAACTATTTCTAATTTTGAGGCTAAATCCAGCAAAAGAAAGGAATGAGTGTTAGAAACTGCAGAGTGCACTTGGAAAACTCTGAACTCTGGGATCTTCCAAGCCATTGCTGGCAAGAACCTTGCYATGGGGGTAAAATGGATGATTTGAAGTTCTTGCTTGGCAAAAATAAGATGGAAGAGGTKTAAAAATCAAAGACATTTTTTTAAATTATTCCTTTGGATTCCTCAAGGTATGGACAGGGTGAGGGAGCGCAGACTGTGGGATGTGGAGTGGGAATGTGCTGGGATTTGGCTGGCAGGAGAAAGAGCTGAGGACCACTTACAGGASATGCTGCTCCCTCTCCAGTCACTCCAAAGGAAACTCGCCATGTCCAAAATTTCCATGGCTTCTGCCTGCCTTCTTCCCCATAAAATCCCCCAAAATGCACCAAGGGATCTGATGGGAACTATCAAAGGAAGAAGGAGCATTTGGAATTCTGGGATCTCCGAGGCAGAACTGCCAGATGCAAGTCAGGAACGAGCCTGGTGGATCCTGGCGGAGGAAAACCCCAAAGCTAGAGAGGTTTTGTGCAGTTCTTTTATGGGAATGTGGCATTTGGAGATGGGATCCAGGGGTTGGAACAGGCAGGGAYGAGGCTGACACAGGTCTGGAGGTCACTGTGGTGACATGTGGATYGTGGCCAGTGGGAACAGCCTTTCCCTGAGGAGAAGAATCATTTGGATCATGGAAACACTTGAATCATGGCCTTATTCTAAAAAGAAAAAACCCTCAATATTTGCTTTCCTTTTTTTTTCTGGGCAAGATCTGTCAGGATATGGGAGCAGCCTGTGGTGACACAGATTCCATCAGCACCAGCAGGAGGACGGAATTGCCATGTACTGTCAGAAAAGCAGGAAAATACCTGGAAAAGGCCATTATTTCARAGGGAAAGAGGAATGAGGGAAGGCAGAAAACTGGAAACAATGAAAAGGAGCAGAAGCTTCCCCAAACAACGGCATCAACGAGGGGAAAATGCTGATTTACCCCCGCAGAGTGAGGAAGTTCCCTGGTTAGGAGGCTGGAAAAGTTACAGATTCCATAGAATCCAACATGGATGGATTCCCTGGCTTGGCACTGCCCATTGATTCCCGAGGCAATTCCTTCCTTTCCTTCCCAGCCCCCACAAAGGGCACCTTACGTAAGTGGCATTTGGCTGGGCACAGGTGAGGCTGCTCCGTGCCCTGCCTCCCAACACCAGAATTCCCCAGCACATCCAGGGGGCCCCACAGCACACAGGGAACACCCTCCAGACACTCCAAGAAAATGCTGGAGCACAGGGAAATATTGAAAATTAACTGAAATATTTAMATTAAATTTCACCCGGGTTTGGTGTGTGGTTTGTGTTGAGGGTGTGCTCACACTCAAACATTCTTGGAACCTTTTCAGAGTGATTTTCTTAATTTCCACATTTATTTCTTTCATATCTAAGCTTAAAACAGTTCCAAATCACCTAAAAATTGAGTTGAAAACTTTCCCTTTTTTCCATTTAGAGGGATCTCACCTCCTTTATGAGTTGATCCAAGTTCCATCTCCAAATGAAATATTTGAGTTCTTTTTTCACCAAAYACCACAGATGCTGAGTCTGGTCCCATCCTGCTCCCTAATTCCCAGCTGGAGCATCCTTCCCTCATTTCCCTGGATAGGCTGCAGGGATCAGATGAGCTCCATGACAGATGTTGCAGGGAATTAATGTGAATAACCCCAAACACCAGTGACTCTGAGCAATTAAAATCCCCAAGAACACTCTGGAGCTGCTACAGCTCATAACCAGCTTGAGGTTGTTATTACCGCTTGGATTTAAATTAAAAAAAACCAAACCAAAACCATCAAACAAATGGAAAAAAGCAGGAAATTTGCAGGATTCCAGAATTCTGAAGGAAYGGGAAAGTAATGGATATATGCTGTGTGAGGAAGRATTAAAAAATTCACATTACTCAAAGTTTTCTGCTTCAATTCCCACACTCAACTGGCGCATATTTTGGGATTTAAAAGGTGGATCCAGCAAGAGGAGATTTAGGAAATGAACCAGTGAGTTCCTCACAGATTTTCCTGGATTTTATTTCATCTTTTGATGGCTGTTCATGGTTTAAGCAGGATGAGTGACCCTCAGAGGCAGCCCCAATCAGCTGTAATGGCACCCAAATCGACTGTTTGGGGTTAGAGATTTGTGGGGAGGGAAGAGAAGCCTCTCAGCCAGGATTCCCATGGGAAAAAAGGTGGAAAGGAGGGAGATTTGTAGCCAGCAAAAACTGTCTCCAAGCCTTTCCCAAGATTTAGCTTCAAGAGTGCCCTGCTCCAATCACCCTGAGCTGAGAGAGTGAAGAAAAAAATGTGTCCTGAAAGCTCTGAGTTCCTGAGCTCTGAGATGAATTCCTGGGYTCTGAAATGTGTTCTGAGATGAATYCATGGGTCCTGAGATGAATCCATGGGCTCAGAAATGAGTCCTGGAATGAATTCATGGGGCCTGAAATGAATTGGTGGGCTCTGAGATGAACTGATGGGCTCAGAAATGAATACCTGGGTTCTGAAATGAATTCACAGGCTCTGAAATGAATTCTTGGGTTCTGAAATGAATTCACAGGTCCTGAAACGAATTTGATGGGCTCTGACACAAATTCCTGGGTTCTGGAATAAATTCATGAGCTCTGAGACGAGTCTCTGGGTTCTGAAATCAAATCATGGGTTCTGAGAYGAATTTCTGGGCTGTCATGAATCCATGAGCTCTGAAATAATCCATCGGTTCTGAAATGAACTAATGAGCTACGAAATACATTCACAGGTCATGAAATGAATTCTGGGCTCTGCAGTGAAGCCCCGGGCTCTCCCACACGAGCACACGGCRCCTGGCAAAGTTGCCGGCTGCTGCCTTTGTTCCCGGGAATAAAGGGCTGGATTCCTCCCGGAGAACGGCGGCTGAACGAGGGCCGAGGCCCCGCACTCAACATCCCCCGGCTGCTTTTCTGCTCCATTCACCGCCGGCAGAACCCACCAACGACCCGCGCTCCTTCTCCCCCCTTCAAACCACAGCTCCACTGGTTTTAAACCCAGTTCAAACCCAGTTTAAACCCGGCAGAGCTCACCATGTGTGTGCCACCGTGAAGCGACGGCGCTGGCGGATGCTTTTATTCACCAGCAACTTTCTGAAAAAGCAGGGAGAGTTCCTGGGCGAGCTGCGAGGAGAAATCTTTGGCGACGTGGGTCTGTTCCCGGGCAGCTTGGGCAGCTCCAGCTCCAGGTGCATCTGCTCCTTGAAAGTCCTGATGTAAACCTCGGCCTCGGGAGTGGCGAGTTCCCGGGAAGGCTCCCTGGCCGTCATCGCTGCGGCGCCGGGCGGGCTGCGAGCGCTCAGCGACGGCCACGGGCGCGCATCCCCCGAGCAGCGCCGGCTGCCAGCGCGGAGCTGCCCCCGCTCACTCTCCGGGCAGCATCCGCGGCAGCGGCATCCGSCAGCGCTGCCACAAAGCCCCGGCTCCTCCTGGGAAGATGCTCCCGGTGTTGTTGTGGCCGCTCATGAAAAATTCATCAGCCTCTGCTCCAGCAGCCCGCCCTCCCCGAGCGGGAACAGCGGCGGGATTTCAGGGATCAGTCAGGGAATCGCGCACTGCTCCAGCATCCCGCCCTCCCCGAGCG
>JACDOX010000337.1:0-29293 GCA_014549065.1 Cardinalis cardinalis
GCCAATAATGCCCCTGTAGGGATCCCTCTCCCACTGCAGGTGCTGTTCAGGCAGACAAAATTCCTCTTCCCACATGGCTCAGGTACCTACACTGACTCTTCTGGACAAGTTTTGATTTTTTTGTTCCTTTCTATCATTTCCTCAGAGAACTTTTACCTGCAAAGACTCTTTGGTAAATTGAATACCCAGGGAGCCAGAGATTTAAAGGAAAACARTTCCTACTGATGCTAAGAGGAGGATGGTAAAAAACCTTCCTTTCAATAAAGTATTTCTTAGTGAGAATCCTCCTTTTTYAAAATTCTTCATTTTCATATTCACAAAAACACACTAGCTGAAGAATTCTGGGGAAATCCTCGTATTTACAGGATACAGAATTCCCTATTTTTTTCTAAATCTAACAGTCACTCAAATCCCAACAGCTGAGATGAAAAAGCTTTGGCTTTCCCTGGATACTCTTCCTACTTCTTTGCTCCTTATGCTTGACAAGATGAAAACAAAAACCTGTATGAGAGACTGAGTAAGACTGTGGATATGTGCAATTCATGGCTACAAAGGTCTCTCAGGAGAGAGATGCTCCTCCCTTGGCCTGCCAGGGCAGCCAGGCACAGAGCTGCTGTCATTATAAGCTGAGCTGGACATTYCTCTCTTTTCCTCCTGTGGCTGCAGTCAGTAAATGAGCTGATGCTCCACCTGCTGGAAAGAACTACGTGAGCTCCAGAATTCAGCAAGTTCTTYCTGTGTGCAAAAGGCCAGCACTGAAATCTCCAAACACCACCTTGAGTCAGCAGACAGAAAGGTAGCCAAGATTTAGCTTGTTTAAGATCTTGTTCCAAGGGGTGCAGATCTTGTGGTGCCTTTGAAATTTCTGTTTTGACTTTACAGAGTAAAGAAGAATAGACTCTATGGACAAACTGCTACTGAGCAATTAAAATTTTGCAGCTTTAGATTTGAAGTGAGGGAGAAATTATTTACTCAGAGAGTTGTAAGGCCAGAAAGCCATGGAAATGCTCCAAGGGCTGGAGCTCCTCTGCTCTGGAGCCAGGCTGGGAGAGCTGGGAATGCCCACCTGGAGAAGAGAAGACTCCAGGGAGAGCTCAGAGCCCCTTCCAGAGCCTGAAGAGCTCCAGGAGAGCTGGAGAGGGACCTGGGACAAGGGACGGAGGGACAGGACACAGGGAATGGCTGTAAGCTGAAGAAGGGTAGGTTTAGGTGAAATACTAAGAAGAAATTCTCCACTCTAAAGGTGGTGGGACACTGGTRCCASRYTGGASAGGGCYTGGAGCAAGCTGGTCTGGTGGAAGGYGTCCCAGTCTGTGAGATGAGCTTTAAGGTTACTTCAGCCCAAACCATTGCATGATTATGATGCCAAGTAACACTTTTACAAAGAGTTTGATCTTGGTTAACTTGTTTGGGGCAGTAATATAAAATGAAGCTGAAAAGCTGCTGCACTGCTTCTTTTCCTCTCATTTCTACTAACCTTGACTGTCCTCTGAATTTTTCCAATGGTAACATAAAAGAAGCAAAAAAATAAAAACCCCTGAACGAATTCAACAGTGTAAAACATCTGCTGAGGGTTGCCAATACTACACATACAGCAAGTTAAAATAGGAATTGGGAAAAAATAAAGCCTCAAGGTAGAAATGCATCTGGCAAGATCAAAGTCAGACAGTTCGTACTACATTCTTACAAGGAAAGTTCTTTTATGAGTTATGTTATGATTTACAGTGGCCTTTGTTTCATTAAACTCAAACACAGATGCTTCAGATCCATCTACAAGGATGCCTGGAAGAAACCTCCTGACCCTCAGGCAGCCTGAGCCACTGCAGTTGGCTGCTCTGAGTGTGCCACAGAAATAATGATGAGAGGGGCAGCTCCAATCTCTGCTCCCCGGGAGCTGAGGGAATGGCTGGGGCTGTGCCAGGGGAGGCTGGGYTGGATTTTAGGGAAAGGTTCTTCCCCCAGAGGGTGCTGGGCACTGCCCAGGCTCCCCAGGAATGGGCACAGCCCTGAGGCTGCCAGGGATGCCCAGGGTGGGGTTGTTGGGGGCTCTGGGCAGGGCCAGGAGCTGCACTGGGTGATCCTTGAGGGCTCCTTCTAGCTCAGAACATGYTATGATTTCTATGGTTCCAGAATTCTGAAAATAAAATAATAAACATATCTCTGCCACAGAACATTAGTCTGACAGTTAACAAACATTTCCCAATCCAGAAGAAGCCAAGAATGTCAGAACCATCCCTGATGAATTGGGATTTGCAAGGAAGATTGCTGTCAGAAAAGTTAGAGAACTGCTGGGAAATGATTACTTTCCATCTCACTAAAGCCAAATACTTGAGAATACAGAAGCAGAAGCTCTTCCCTTCCTAAAAAAGAACCACTTTAATAAATAATAAATTGTTTCATTTTGTCTGTTCAGTTTTAGGTTTCTGGGGAGTAGCTGAGTGATATTTTCAAATGTATTTCAATAACCATAGAAGCTGTAATTTCAGAGAGAGATTATTCTCTTATCTAACTAARACTTCTAAGGACAACACCAAAGAATTTTCTCTGTTGTAGCTCTGCTCAGCAGCAAAAATAGTGAAAGATTCACTAATGCCCAAAGGGAAAAACTGCAGACAGTTCAGATCCAAATTTTGTGATGTTTGACAGTGCTAATGAGTGATAATGAGCAACACTTGAGATCACACAGAAATGACGAATATCCAAGATATCAAACCCCTCCTTTATGATTTAGTCCAGATCACTTTGTTAAGCCAGGGATAACTGTATGCCAGAACAGTCCCTGCTTTGCCTGACAAAGCAAAGATGGAAAAGGGGATGTGCAGCACTGAGCCCATCCCCACTGCAAAGCTCACACCATTGAAGAGASCTCTTATTTCCCATCAGCAGCTTCAGGAAAATGAACTTAGCTAAGAGATTTACTCCTCAAAATCCAATTTCCAACAGCCAAAGAAAGGCCTGTGTGTGTGTGAGAGCCCACCTCCAGTGCTGTGTCYAGCTCTGGGGCTCCAGCATCAGAAGGATGGACAGCAGGAAGAGGTCCAGAGGAGACCATGGAGATGCTCCAAGGGCTGGAGCCCTTCTGCTCTGGCCAGGCTGGGAGAGCTGGGGGTGCTCACTGGAGAGGAGAAGGCTCCAGGGAGATCTCCAGGGAGTGCCTGAAGGGGCTCCAGGAGAGCTGGAGAGGGACTTGGTGGGGATGGAGAGACAGGACATGGAGGAATGGCTTCTCACTAGCACAGGGCAGCATTAAATGGAATATCTGGATAAAATTCTTCCCTGTGAGAGTGGAGAGGCCCTGGCACAGGGTACGCATAGAAGACCCTGGATCCCTGGAAGTGTCCAAGGCCAGGCTGGACAGGGTTTGGRGCAGCCTGGGACAGTGGAAGGCATCCTGCCCATGGCAGGGGCTGGAAATAGCTGTTCCCTAAAGTCCCTTCCAACTCAAACCAGTGTGTGACCTGCAAAGTACAGAATGAAGTGATAAAAAGGCCTAAGACACTGAACTACTTTTCCCAAAGTATTCTTTTCCTAAGGTGAAAATAATAATTGAGAGCATAAGCAAACAAAGGTATAAAAATGTCACAACAGAACGTAAGTGAAATTACTATTCCTTATTTACAAACTTGCAAAACACTGTTCAAGAAACATTAAAATTATCAGAATGATAGATATAACCTGYAAATACCCAAATTACCAATGCTTCTGTAAGAATCACCACTAAATATTTACACTTCCTGAAGATCCATTATAGCTACCAAAGAAACACAAGGGGGCAAAAAAACAAACCAGAGGAAGACCCCACAGCTCTGAGCACGTGAACAAACAATAAAATATTTTACAGGTGGATGCCAGAAATGGCACATTGTGCCAGAATATGAGTATATGGTCAAGAATTACAAGCAATCCTCAAATATGAGGATATTACGAATAAGAATATGAGTAATAGGCGAGGATTGGAATTTTAAAATGTCATTTTAAAATTGAATTTTCCAATGGCATTTAAAGACCAGAATTTTCCAATGGCATTTTAAAACAAAATTTTCAAATGACATTTTAAACGAAATTTGAAAATGGAATTTWAAAAAAAAATTTCAAATGGCATTTTAAAATATAATTTTCAAATGGCATTTTAAAACCAGAAGTTTAAAATGGCATTTTTATAACGGGATTTTAAAACGGCATTTTAAAAGCAGAATTTTCCAATGGCATTTAAAGACCAGAATTTGAAAAATGACATTTTAAAATGAAATTTGAAAATGGAATTTTAAAACGGCATTTTAAAACCAGAATTTTAAAACGGCATTTTAAAACCAGAATTTTAAAATGGCATTTTATAACGGGATTTTAAAATGGCATTTTAAAACCAGAATTTTAAAATGGCATTTTATAACGGGATTTTAAAATGACATTTAAAAACAAAATTTTCAAATGGCATTTGAAGACAAAATTTGAAAACGGCATTTTAAACCCAAAATTTGAAAACGGCATTTTAAACCCAAAATTTTCAAACGGCATTTTAACCCAAAATTTTCAAATGGCATTTTAACCCAAAATTTTCAAATGGCATTTAAACCCAAAATTTTCAAATGGCATTTAAACCCAAAATTTTCAAATGGCATTTAAACCCATCTCAACAGTGGAGGAGGCAGCTCCATCCAACCAGCCGCTCCCCCGGGTCCCGCCCTTACCTGGCTGCGCCTTGCCGGGATGCTGCTGCTGTGCCGCTGCTCCCTGCTGAGGAGGAGGAGGAGGAGGAGGAGGAGGGCTGGCTCCCGCTGCTGCTGCCGTGCCCGGCGCCGGGCCGGGGGCACCGAGAGCCCCGGCGGGCAGTGGCTGCCCCCGCTTTAGGAGCTGCTTCTGTTCCTGCTGGCGGAAGCGGGGAGGCACCTCTCGGGGCAGGTAGCGGGACGCCGCAGGCTGCTGCCCGTTGGCAGACGCGCGCTTGCCATTGCTGCTGTTGGTGAGAGTGCTGGTGGAAGTACTGGTACCGGTACCGGCAGGTTGGGGCTGGCTTAAACTGGTCTTAATAGGTTCTGGCACTAGGGCAAAAGAAAAGAATCGTCATTGGTTTAGGATCTGAAAAGCTATCAGGTTGGTTTTTAACGGTAACAGGTAAACRGATGGTTCGCAGCCATTGAGAAGTTGGCAGAGTGTGTTWCTTTTTGTGTAGGTTTATTTTCTGTGATGGTACTGGAAGCTTTTATGCCCTACTGAAACAAATCATCTGTATGGTTTAAAACAGCAGGCAGCTGCCCATTGGCAGACGTGTGCTTGCCACTGCTGCTGTTGGTAGTACTGGTACCAGTAGGTTGGGGCTGGCTTAAACTGCTCTTAATACGTTCTGGCACTAGGGCAAAAGAAAAGAAGCATTGTTGGTTAAGGTTCTGAAAAGCTATCAGGTTGGTTTTTAACTGTAACAGGTAAACTGATGGTTTGCAGCCATTGAGGAGCTGGCAGTGTGTTACTTTTTGTGTAGGTTTGCTTTCTGTGATSGTACTGGAAGCTTYTATGCCCTWCTGAAACAAATMATCTGTATGGTTTAAAACAGGAGGGAGGACAAAAGAAAGCTTAGACAATTCAGTATTGAACAGAACACTCATTTCTGCTGCACCCACCTTGAGCCCCCACTGCCTTTTTAGTCCTGGGATGACCTTGCCAATATTAACATCAAATCCCAGGGCCTACAGCCATGAAAACAAACAGTTTCAGGCTTCTAATAAGCTCCCAAACAAACAAGCCAAAAGACCTGATCCACCAGCTTATTCAGCACTCACACAAACTTTGGGTTTCTTGTAGTCTTTATTCAAACCTTAGGATCAAACACACTCAGGACATCCCAGCCATCAACATCTGCACTCCAGACATCTATCTGATACCTCTCACACTAACCCAGCCTGCAGTGAGCCAGCCAGGCCACCCTGGAATGAGCCTGCACACCTGGCACGAGTGACCAGCAGTGCCAGGTTCCTCTGGGACAGGCAGGAGGGAGTGGGAATGGTGCTGGGGGATGGCAGCTCGGGCTCAGCTCACCTGGCAGCAGCTCTTTGGTCACCCAGAGAAACTCTTCATCACAAGTTACATCCAACAAGTGCAAAATTGCAGCTCATTCACTCACAGAACRTGCTGAGAGGGAAGGGACACACATGGAACACCCCCCAAGTGCTGGCCTCACACAGGACCCTCCCCAGGAGTCACACCTTGTGCCCAAGAATGCTGTTCTTGAACTCTGTCACAGCCACTACAAACCCACAGACAGCCTYTCTCCAGGCTCTGACACACCCAGAAAACAGAACAACTTCTACAGCTGCAGCAGTGATCAGCACCAAGGGAATGCCCAGGGTGGCTTCAAAACGAGCAGGGACTTGACCAAGTAAAATATGCCAAAAAGTCTGACAGAGCCATCAGCACTTCACTTCTCCAAGCTATTTGTTTTGGAAGCCTAAATACTTTCACCTGTGGTTCTGTCTGAACAAAAAAGGAACTCTAAGTATATTAAAAATTTTGAAGCACTACTAATACCTGAAGAACAGAGAAGAAACCTTCCTTAGCTTTTCAAAATACACAATCACCTTTGGAAACAAACAGTTTATCCTTACTTTGAAATTTAAAAAGTAGATAGAAAGTATTGTGGTATGCAGAGTAATTATTTTCAAATACCAAATCTGCATATTCAACATGCATGTGAAAACTCTTCTATTTCCACAATACAAATAGATCATTCACATGAAAGAAACTAAGTCTGACTTCATAGCAATGGGTTTATTTTAGCTCCTATTCCTTCTGCTASTACTGCTACAGCAATGGAAGCATTTACCTCTACTACCACCACCATCACAGAGATGCAAACATTTACAAMCAGCGAGATCTGAAGGACTGAGGATTTCTGCAAAGTCATTTACCACAAGGTTCACCCAGAGCACTGCAGACACAGGCTGATCAACCAAAAATAACCCAGCATGGCAGCCAGGGAGCTGCTCCAGCTCGGCTGACAGAGCGGGCACACACCCCCTGGTGCCAGCAGCTGAGAGGGAATGCCAGGGAAGAGGAGGAAAAGGACAAGAGAATGGAAACCACTCACTGGCACCACGCCAGCAGAGCTGGGATTTGTCTGGCCCCAAGATTTTCCTGAGGAATATTAATTAACTGGAAACATATTTTAGAGAACAAGATAGGCASCTTTTTAAAAAGCATTATATTCTCAATATTGTGTATATATAAATCACATCTGATACTTCCACAGAGGTGTGCATATAGGTATATTTTTTAGAAACCACTAATCACTATTCTATCACTGCCACAGAACAGAAAACACTTTTCACTTTAACATAAACAAAGGTGTTTCATCACAAAGGTGAGGCCAGAGAAACCCATTTTCCCAGTGTTAGAGACAATGTTCCCTCTACATATCTGAATTACAGATGAGAGAAAAGAACAAAGAAAATCAAATTAGTATTTTAGAATTAAAATATTTCTGCATATTCATGGTACTGTTTTTTCTCTAATCAACACAGCAAAGTAGTTTTTATTTTGTACATCAAAATCTCTTTAAAGAGTGCTTAAATGGAAGCTCTAACAAGAATACTATGTCTACAAATCATGGTAGCTGGAAAAGAAATGTTTAATTACAAAATGTCAGGGAATAAAGCAAGAAGAGTGAACAACATCACACAAATGGGCTTGAGCCCTAAATTCCAGCTTCATACCAGACTGGAATTTAGACTTCAAACACAGCAACAATACTTAGAGAATATATATTACAAAGACAWTATGACTGTGTTCTAAAAGCCATCCTCAGCAATGTTTAACCAGCAATTTTCACTTGATATGCACTGTGAGAAATACCAAATGTTCCAAGTGCYTGCCATGGATGTCCTAATTCTGAATTTTGCTGTGTGATATTGGCAATAACAGCATCTTGATGAAGCCTTGAGCCATCCCCCACCCTGAGATGCTGGGTGCCCCTTGCAGCACCCACGAAGGGCACAAGGGCAGAGCTGCCAACCCCCAGAGAGCCCTGGCAGCCCCAGGAGCAGCCTGCCCACCCTCCCACCTGCAAGGAATCCACTGTCACTGCTAATGGCATGTGGGCAGCTGCTGCAAAGGCAGGAATTAAAACACAGAGTTTAGCCATTTTATAGCTGAATGCAAAAAAATGTTGTTTAAATCGTGTGGGGGAAAGGATTTAACAGGCAGTGATTTTCATAACCAGCACGTGATTAAAGAGCTAAAGCAAAAACATTTAAGTGGAAAGGCTCTTGCAAAAATACAATTAAAGGCATAAAATGAAAGCCTTGAGATTGCTTGCTCTTAAGATGTTTGTGATGGGTATCTGCTTACTCTCCATTCTGAGCTGTACACACACTAAACAATGAGCTTGCTTGTAATAATTATCAGTACTTAATGGTATCTAAACTTCTTAATCCAATTTTACCCAAACAAATCCAATAATTACTCCATATGCTTTTTGATGATTACAATCTCGGGAATCCCAACTGCATAAAAAAGTGTTACGAGCAATTGTAGGTGGATTTTATTAATATAATGAATAGGATCAGTCTAACAGATTTCAATTACAACAATAGCTTTTAAGTACATTTCTATGACATAAGGAAAGAACATGCATAAATGAAAGAAACTGGTTAAGCCACATAATACTGATTTATGGCAGCTTTTTCCTTTCATTCACCTCATTAACATTTCTCTGTATTTCAGAATCCCCCACTCCAGCTCTATAAAACTTGCATTTCTAAAGCCTTCCAGACATTCCAGAAGAGAAACAGTTAAACCCAGAAATGCATTCTTGGCTGCTACTGTGACAGGATTTATTTACAGCTTCTATTAAACACAGCAGCTCCATTACAAAGTGCTGGATGTGAGGAGAATTTTTGATTATACAATGCCAATGCCTCACTGCGTTAAACATATCATGCCAGTGTATTATTTTTTTCCTTCAGCAATTCGTTCAGGTCATTGTTTGATGGGTTTATGAATTCATTACAGGAAACAGATGGATCCCATAATTCAGAGCTATTCTCCCAGCCAATCATTTGGGCAATTTTTTTCCTCATCTTGCTCCCCCCTCCAAATCAACCTTAATGAAGCCACTTCCTCCACGGCCAGTTCCCTGCCTCACACACACACTGCAGCACATCACTGCTGCTTCAACCTCCCTCCAAACACTAAAGGCTTTCCAAATAAAGCTGAGCAGCAGCACAATTCCACAGACACCCCCTCCGAGGTCACACAGAGCACCAGGAACTTACCCAAGTCGGGTGAAGGCAGCCACCAAACACAGCATTAGAGTGGGCAAAMCCACAAGTCCTCATTAGTGAGAAACCCATTTTTATTTGCTCACAGAAGTCTGTTGCTGGAAAAATATTCTTGCCTTCCCCCCCCCCTCCAATCTACTTTCAAAGGCTGAATTTTCATTTAGCAAATTACCTCCTTTGTCTCCTAAGTGCTGGGATTTGCTATCCACAGTGACATCTGCTGGCAACAGCAAAGGTGCTCACAACTATTGCACAAAACCCACTTCTAATGTTTTTACACATAAAATGCCAAATTTTCTGCTTGGATCATCCCTTCCCCCAAAATYACGAACTTCTGGGGAGAAAAAAAACCTGCAGTCTAACGCCAAGATAATCCCCAAACTTATAATAGCTTTAATAATGTACCAGAAGCTGCTGTTTGACAGCAAAGCCCACATTGAGCGGTAAAAGTAAAAATACATGAGTTATTGTGGCTTTAGAACTTTGTCACCATTTATTTAAAGAAATGCCTTGACCTTGGGCCAATTCCTGATTATATCATTTATCTAATACCCAGAACAAATGAAGTCTTTTCCTGATTTAACTTCAYTTCCCCCCTCACAGCTGACCATGGTGCAGCTTCTTCTGCTTCCYCTTCCAGACGTTTCCTCTCCACTTTCTTCTCTTGTCCTTTACAACACTTCCTTCCTTAGTCTTTCACCACCCCAGCTCAAAAATCTCATCTAAAATCCACTTCTCCTGACAGACTTCTGACTTCTACCAATTAGGACTTTCTACACAGAACTTGATTTTTTTTTTTTTGGCCAGGCAATTGGGAGTCAGAGTAGGAATTAACAGAAAGCTGCAAAGTTCATGGAAAACTTCTAAATCAGTTATTGGAATTTCTCAGCAATAGAAGGTCTTATGTTCTTAACTACTGGTTTTATGCAAAGGTATGAAATAGAGAAGCATTGAGGACTTCATTCCCCACCTCCACTCTGACTCTAAAGCAATGTATCCACAAATCCAGCTGACCCCAGACACTCCTTTGTTCCTCCCACCCCTCAGACCCTGTCATTCACCTCWGTTCAAACAAGTTCTGTCTGTTTGCTCACACTTCCCACCCATGTCCCACCAGCCAAAGCTCACTCGATGTATCTTAACTATGTAATGGCTGCTGAAATGACATTCTTACTTGATATTGTCATAAGCAAAGTGGGGAAATGTGAGCAAAACGTGAAATTGGTTGAAATGTTCTCTGGGAGAATCAATGGCTTGCTGTCAAAACAGAAAATGTTTCAGAAGAGATTCCACGGGGACTTGATCCGAGCCTACGCTGTTCAATATTTCCTTAACAGCTGGATGATGGACTAGAGAATATCCTTATTAAATCTGCAAATGACACCAAGATGGGAGAAGGAAGATGGGGGTGGTCAGATCGCTGTGTGACAGGATCAGAGCTCAGCAGTGAGGAACTGGAGAAGAGATGTGACAAAACTACTACAATTCAATAAGGAAAATCACCTCATTAGCAGGGGGAATTAAATGTAGAACAGCAAACTCACCCCACAGCAGCTCTGCAGAAAAAGAAGCAATGTTTTAGCAGATCATAAACCAAAGAGGAGGAAAAAATTTTAAAAAATTGCAAAAATTCCAATTTGGAATTTTCCAATTGGATTGTAAATATTCCAACTGGTGGAATGGGATAAACACCCAGCAACCCATCCACTGGAGCCTGGCATCACAAAGCCTTCCCTGGCTGTACCCAAGGCTCTTCCAGAACGAGCTGGACCACCTGAAAAGGGCACAAAGGAAATGGGAATCTGGAAAAAGGAACTACCACAGCAGGCAGAGGTAAGGGAATAGGCAGTCTACAAGACACTGGGTACACAAATTTAAAAAAATACAAAGAGAACTAAATAATTTGCTCCATCCCACAGTGAATAAGACAAGACTTGCTGGGTTTAAATGGCAGTCAGGGAGATTTAGACTTACATTTCCAACAATAAGGATGATTAAGGATTATCTGCAGACATGATACAGGTTTGGTGATCTTGTCTCAGGGCAAGAGGATGGAATAAATGACCTCTCAAGAACCTTTAGAGCACATTTTCTACCACTCTGCATGTAAAACAGAGCTCCAAATCCATCTTACTCAGTTCTCCCACTTCCCTCAGCCATGACAAAGAAATCCTTTTTCTCTCAGGTTGATAGCCACAGCACTCTCCCCAGCTTCTGCTGGTTTTTAAATAAGTTTCAGACCTGGCCTTTCTTCGCTAGCCCTATTTGCAGATCTTCTCCATTTTGTTCTCGATTAATGTAAATTTGAAATGGTACCAGTCCTGAGTGACATTTTATCCCTTCACCACCACAGTGAATCCTCTGTGCAAGCCCAGCACAGCCCACCCTGAGGCAGAACCTCTGWGCAGCAAAGGGTCAGAGCCCAACTCTATTCACAAATTGAACTTTCTTCTTAAGAGCTGGACAAGTTCCTAACAAAAACACAGAGTCTTGAGTACTTCAGAGCTCAGACACAGGATTTTGTTTCCCTTTCTGGAACAGCATCTACATTTTTTCTTTCAGATCTGTCAGGAGAGATGGTGACAAATACATCTTTTGACAGAAAGACACAAAACCTGTTTTGGGTGACTCAACATGTATTTTAAAGGTTTTTTTCAATCCTATTCTACATTTTTCAGGCTGGTGTCACATGCAGCAATCTTGTGAAGAATACTTATACTTTTAACAGTTTTAATATTTGCCTCACTGCTTTCCTCCACGTTAACACTGATTATAATTTTAATTTTAAATTCACAATTAATTAGCTGTGCCATTAAAAATGGTACAGCTAATTAGGTTGATAGGTTGTCATCAACAATAGATTGATAATCCAAAGTAAATATGATGCTCTCCCACTGCAAGCCAAACTCTCTCATGTTTATTGAAAGCTCTGAGTGCACACACATGGGGTTTGCCATCAGCTAATTGATGAGCACAAATTGGACTGTACACACCAGGCCTCAAACTCAGCAGCCCAAGCTAGGAACCAGGACTGTGGTTAAACAGTTAAATTCACAGAGCAGCATTCCTGCAGGACGTGAACTGATAACAGATGGGAACTTTCAAGAATTAACAATTCATCTGTTTCCTTTCAAGCGAGAGCTCTCCAATACCAGCAYTCATCATGGACATCTCTGCACACAGACCTGCCCAAATGCCACCCCTGAAAAGCAGCAGATAAATAAATAAATGAATTCACCTAACTAGAAGCTGCTCTCTGTCCTGAAGCCTCTGACACATCAGCACAGGAGTATTTCCTTTAACACATCATCACACTTGGAATTCAGACTCCTGCAAACCCAAATCCCACCTCCAGAGAACTTGGCTATTCTAAAGGAAAATAATGAAGCTATTAGAAGTTTTTAATCGCCCATATTAATAACATCAAGAAACAACAGCATTAACAACTGTCTGAAAAGGACAGGGGGGAGGTAAGAGTCATTGCTGAGAAGAATTAACTGGTGCAGGAAATTGCTACTGTAAAATTTGAGTGAGAGGGCAGCTCAGAATTAAGAGAAGGATTAGAAATGGTGGCAGAATATTTTCAGGTTTTATAACACTTTCCTATAGAGTAGTCAGAACTCTTCACAGAGAATTCACATCTTGTATTCCTTCCCAGAGTATTTAGGAACATCTGAACTCCACTAACTAATTGTATAAAGAYTCACTAGGGAAAAATCTAAGTTCTATCCCACCAACAGGACATGAGAGCATCCCAAACACAATCCCAACAATTCAGGAACACAGCAAAGGATGTCAGGAGCCAGCCATGGGCATGTGCTCCCCCTTCACTCCAAACCCTCCTCAGTGTTGCTCCAGGCAAGGTACCCCCAGCAGGAACTACACAATAAAAGAGTCAGAGAAGACAGGAAACAGCTTAAAGTTAAATKACACAAAACCAACACTACCATCACTGCAAGTGCCAGTGGGGAAATTCAAGCATATAATAACAGATTAAATAACTTCATACAGAGTCACATAAGAAGTCTGGGCAGACCCAGGAAGTGAATCCTTCAATTTTAAACTGACTGTGTGCATTTAATCTTATTAGACAATGTTTTACACAGTTTTCATATGCAAAAGAATTTTTTTAAAACAAATTTACAAATGGCACAGCCATCACACCAGACGTGTTCTTTCTCCTTTCCACAGAGCACTTCAAGGCACAGACTAAGGAGTAAATATTCTTTACAGTAGAAACCAAATTGTTAAACTTTACACACAGATAAATATGCAAATTCCCAGTAAATATTACATTTCTAAGAAATTAAAAATGAGGATAGCCTCAGTGTCCACTGATTTACTGGATACAAGAGCCTGAAATTTCCTTCACCTTGAACAGTGATGGATCTACACCTACAGCCCACTCTTCAGCTGGGGCTTGAAGAGWGAATCTGAGTGAGAATGCTTCCAGTTTCATACAGATGTGGTTGGGTACTGTAAAGATACCCCATACCCCACATCCCCATCATTTCTGCTGGGGTTGCTCTACAGAGATCACTCAGCACTGGCACACAGTGCACAGATCCTCAGATCCAGATTCCCACTTGGAATGTGTGCTGTACCCACRGTCTGTCCATGCTGGGTGGATGCTCCTGGAGCTTCAGGGTGTCCCAGGGCACAGCCAGTGCTGCCATCCCACCCAGGACAACAGGGAATACCAAACACTCGTGCTACAGCAGGTACARCACCTCTTTTTCCACTTGGACATTGGAGCTGGAAAGAAGGTAAGGACTCTCTGGGTGTTTCCTGGAATGCCTGGAAATTGCCAGTGTGTAGATCAATATCCTAATTTGGATATTTATGGATCAATATCCTAATGTGGATAGAGAGGTCAATGAGTGCAGGACACCTCTGAGCTGCCAGGTGTGCCTGTGTGATTCTGTGTACCCAAAATTCAGTGTCCAGGGAGCCCCAGGCCTGGAGAGTGTGGACACACCCTGGGCCCAACAGCCCAGACACATCCCATCACTACACACAGGCACATTTATCTCCTGGAAACCACAAATACAGCTCCTCCAGGTATTTCATTTCTGTTTGGGGGAGCAGGCTGCAGTGATATTTAACTCCTTTCAGACATGCCCATGGCAGCAGGCTGGGAYTGCCTGCAGATGACAGGGCTGCTGCTCACATGGAAGTGTAATGTTGCCTGACACTGCCTGTGCTGCTGGAACCATGGCACTGGGCACACATGTCACACTGACTAAAGGCTGTGCAAACACAAAGCCTCAGCCCTCCTGTCACAGGCATTCATGGTACCAAATGAATATTTTATGTGTGACACTAAAATAGCAACAATTCTGTGAGCAACCAGTAACAGGCCCCTGTAATTTTGGCATAACCCTTCCAGTTCATATTCTATCTCAAAAAAAGACTTCATTGTTTATACTACAGCTCTAAAGATAGTGTAGAGTTATCTGAGCCATCATTTTAAATCAGTCAGCAGGAAAAACTGAAGCAGAGCCAACAGAGTGTCCAGCATGGACCAGCATCCCTCACTCCTGGGCACTGTGGATTTATTCCAAGTTTCAGGTAGCACTACCCTGAGAAATTGTTCATGGAGCCAAGTCAGTGAAAGGTAAACCTAAAATATTTTGGCCTTACATGTTAAAATCTTGTGTCCTTATTAGGATAATTGAAGATGTGWTCATTTAYAGTTCACAAAATTATTTTGAAAATCGCTGCTTTGAGCAAGTAGACCTTTAACATACAGAACCCACAGGGATATCATTCTCACTTTAGGGGASTGTAATAATAAAATTTCACAGATTTTCCACCATAAAAACCTGTTTGGGGCTCTACATCCTTCTTTGGATGCAGTTCCTAGCATTTGAAACACATGAAAATGTCATTCTTGCCTTCAGAAAGGAGCAGCTGAGAAGACCTTGAAGCCCAAAATGAAGAGTGATCCCTTATTCAGCTGAAYCAAATGAAATTAAAGTCATGCTCTAGAGATAAAACAAACAAATGAGTGTTTAAATCTGTACACAGATCTGCAGTGGGGGGAGGAAGAAAATACACCGAACTTAAAAATTTTATTTCAGGTTTTYTGATACTTCCTTTTAAACCTAAACATGACATTTCATATGCAATAGTGTTTTTCTGAATGAGCTTCTCAATGCTGGCCTCTTTCCTGGAAGGTTTTTGTTTGGAACTCTAAGCTCATCTACCTGACAGTCAAACCTGGAGAGCCAGAAACAAACTCTTCATTTCTGATTCAACACCAAATCTGAAGCAAACTCTTCATTAATTCAGTTATAGCTGAACAGATTTTTTATGTCTCCAGTGCCATTGTGCACTGATGCCACATATGAAAAACAGGATTTAAMTTATTCAGAAACGTGAAGAAAGCACTTCCAGCAGTTTACACACCTTCTCCTATTCAGGTTCCTGAGGAAAATTTCTTAAAGAAAAGCAGACTAAAAGCTGCTGGGGGCTCAGCAATCACTTCCCTGCAGGTGAGGTGGAACCAAAGAAAACCCCAAGTGAGTTCACTTGCTGAGCACAGCCTGCAGGACAGCCCAGTCCCTCGGTGAGCAGCGCCCAGGGAAGCTCTTCCCGAGATCCCAGCACCACATGGAGCAGGGAGAACAAGGCCAGAGCATCCATCCCATGTTTCCAGCAGGGCTGTTGTCCCAGTGACAGCCCTGTGTCACCATAGCAACTTTCACCAAGAACTCACAATGCGCCCAAACGAACTCTGAGCTAAATTAACTTATTGCATGTCACCAGTGAGAAATGACTGTTCAGAGGTAATTTTCTGTACTAATATGTAATAGAGTTAACTCTCTAAATTGAATTAAATTAATTAAATGCCACTCCCAGTAAATCAGATTCTATTACATGAATGTTAAAAGAAATTAAAGATGTTTTAATAAAGATTACTAATAATAACTTAATATTATTACTTCATTTTAATTCAAAAATTCTGCTCAGTTTATTTTAGACACATGTCTTCCCCTCACTAGGAAGGAATACCTAATTACTCCACATGCATTACACACAGTTATTTYATAGAAATGGGCTTAGACTTAGCTAAAATAAGTAACAC
Organism: Cardinalis cardinalis; assembly: GCA_014549065.1. NCBI lineage: Eukaryota > Metazoa > Chordata > Aves > Passeriformes > Cardinalidae > Cardinalis > Cardinalis cardinalis. The sequence continues at coordinate 16,360 of JACDOX010000337.1, forward strand.
TAGCACTTTAAGAAGAAATACAGCTTGGTTTAATAAGTGACATCCTAAGRTTCTTCCTCCCCACTCACACTTTGGGTAAACTCCACACTTTCAATGAATGTGTGCAGTTTCCAAAGGGTTTTATTTCTGCTTTTTGCAGAAAAAAATGAAAATGTCTTGCAGGAGAGCCAACTGCAAACAAAGAGGAAAACACCATGTCTGCCTAGGCAGGGTACAAAAATAACAGCTCTTTAATGGCTTTGCAGATCTTTCTAACAATGCATTATTAAGTTGCTTTTTTAAAGTAGATTCTTGCACTTTGGAGGACAGACAGCTGGGAGGCAAATCTATAATGCTCCCAATTTCTCATGTAAATAAAAAGTGAAAATTGCCAGCTGATGGTGTTTGTGCTGTCCCACCACCCTGACTTGAACTCATAACACACCAAGACACTCTGGGTAAAACCAGGGGCTATTTAACAATAMCCACTCAGAATTCTGAACCACATGATTCAGTTCTATCCATTACTGGGGTTTCAGGAAGAAGCTGTGCTTGTGCTGAGAAGGCAGCTGGTGACAGCAGAGGGAGCACACGGAGCTGTCACATCTGCCACTGGCCACAGGGTGACAATGACCTCAGCCCCATCCCCAGCTCTGCTCAACACCCAGAGGAAAGGCAGCACTGCCCCTAAAAGAATAAACATGGTAAATAAGGATTAAAACAGTSCCTGAATCTCCAGCAAATGTGAGTTAAGGCTGTGACAACCCTGTGGGGTGGAACAAGATGAGCTTCAACATCCCACCTCCATTCCAGGTATCAGTAAAATGGGATTATGGATTGAAGTGTTCAGTGTTACTATGCATCTAAGTTATAAGCCACAAATTTTAAGTTAGAATTATATATATTTTTTAAAGTCTTAGTAGCTATAATAAGGCACCAAATCACAAAGTCTTCTACAGATCTTTTCTGGGAAGGAATGGCTGAAGAACTGAGGAGGCTGAAAGCAACCTCTCATCTGATTTCCCAGAGTGATCACTGAACAAGATTAGAGATAACTATACAACAAAGGAAAAAAATTAGATTATTACTCTTGGAGACTGGCAGGAAGATATAGAAGCTGTAGCAAGACATGAATTATGATGGAGCCTATGTCAGAAAGGTGGCACTGAACACATCTTCTTCCTGTTTCACTGTGAAGTCTTTCTCCTGTTTTGAAAGGAAATGCTAGGTGCCCACATGTACGGCAGGACAGAACCTGACACCCCCAGCACCTGCAGGAAGGTTCTCATGGTTTGTCAATCAAGCCTAACTTGATTGCAGTGGGAAATTAAAGCAAGGAATACATATAAATGTATACTTCAGGGAACTACCTGCAGGGGGAAAATGGGTGGTGATTAAACAGGAGAAATGGGGAGCAAAGAAGAAACTGCACATTATCAAAYTGAGGTCTTTATGGGATAAGGTATCTGAAACTTGGGAGTTTTTAATGAGTTTAGGGACAGAAAAATGAAAGAGAAGGATTAGCACTGCYCTGAACAGCCTGGATTACAGCTATGCAATGGGGTGAGCCTGAAAGGCACAGAAAATAAATCAGCCTTAGGTTTTACTTGTGAACAGCAGCAGGTTACTGTCCACAGATCAACTCAGKGGCTTCTCAATAACTCATTAATGACAGTGTGCTGSTTTTGGCTGGGACAGAGTTAATTTTCTTACAGGAGCTGGTGTGGGGCTGTGGTTTGGATGTGTGCTGATAACAAAAACTGTGGTTTTGGTACTGCTGAGCAGTGCTCAGGGAGAGCCAAGGCCTGCTCTGCTCCTCACCCCTGCCAGGAGGCTGGGGGACACCAGGAGCTGGGAGGGGACACAGCCAGGACAGCTGAGCCAAGGGAATACTCCACAGCAGATGGTGCCACGATCACCACACAGAGCTGAGGGAGAAGGAGGAAGATGAGGATGTTTGCAGTGGTGGTGTTTGTCTTCCCCAGGCACTGCTCCCTCAGGGATGGCTGAGCACCTGCCTGCCATGGGAGAGGAGAATCAGCTCCCTGCTTTGCTTTGTGTGACTTTTGCTCTGCTTATTAAACTGTTTTCATCTCAGCCCACGAGTTTTCTCACTTTTACTCCTCCAATTCTCTCCACATCCTGCCRGGGGGTAGTGAGCCCCAGCTCCTGCCTGGGGTTAAACCACAATATACAGATACTGCATTTAAAAAAAAAAAATAATTCTCCACTAACTAGAAGGACTTCCAAAGAAGAAAAACAAATTATTATAGCCTGAAATTGTAGCACCAGGGAAAGCTGGATGGGCTGTTCAGTAAAAMACAGGAGACACAAAAAGGCCTCTGCAGTGGAGGGGAAGATCAGCTCTGCTGGGCCAAGCAGCCCAGGAGAAGGGGTTTCAACAAAGAAGGGGCTAAGGCAAAGACAGACTGAATATGAAGATGCCTTTCCAAGAATTATCAAAACATCTCTCCAGACATCTGTTTGGCCTGTCTGAGAGAGGGGAAGAGAGTTAAGACCATCCCCTTCCCTTTTTGCTCGTCTAAGGGGATATATTAAGTGTTGTGATAGCAAGACCTCAAGGTGGCATTTGAATTTTTAACAGAGTTGAAGAATCATCAATTCTCTCGATTAGTAACTCATGTGCTTCTAAACAGAAATTCAYGAGAGCCTGTCTGGCCTCCTAAAGGGGAAAAAATCTGGTTTATGAAAAAAAAGACAGTAACAGCAGCCAAATCAGAAATTCTGCCTGAAACTTTAAGAGCATCCTGGTAACAGGAGGACAAGTTTTCAGCAGACTATGCTAAAACACAGACCAGCTTCTGTTAACATGGCAAGGTCACCAGGAGCCTGAGTCACAGCAAGTTCAGCTGTTCCCATGGGGCAGGTGACAATAACAGTGGCTGCCACGCCCAGGGCAGGATTCAGTGGTGCTGTTAAACACAGGTCCCACAAGAAGCTGAGCATGAGCCACTGCTGGCACCCCACAGGGGCAGGATGCCTGCAGGGAAAATCACCTCCTCTCTGGATGCTAATGCACTCTGCACTGCCTGAACCAGTTCAGGAATAACCTGAAGGATCAGGTGCACCATGCAGACCTGAGCAGAAGCTTTGGAGCATTTACCAGAGTGTGAGCTGGTTAAAGAGACATTTTAAATAGTCCTGTAGGATTTGTAAAGTATGGGCTACCACCTATAACAACTCAGGAAAAACATTAAAACAATCTAGCAAAACACAGGGAAGCCAAGGGTTCTCAGAGTAGAGGAATGTCAACACCAGACAGTCAACAAGAGAACACAAAGGTCCCTCAGGCCAAACACTTCACACACAGTGTAAAAGAATCTAAAACATGTTTTCATTCCCTTCCTTTTCCCAAGATAACCCTCTGCAGCATTGGTACAGTAACTATTCCAGGAGCACCTACCAGTGTTACAGTTCAAAGTGGATTTCATCCTTCCCTTTCCTTAGAAACCAGCATGTATCTCAAAACAATCATTACCAAAGAGRGTTAATGCATTTCCTGATGAACCTCTCCTCCAGCTCACAGTTTGCAGATCTTATCAACATTATATTTATATGCCTTACAAGCCTCCTCCAGGTAGCAAGATGATAATCTAATAATGGAAAGTGGTCAGCACGCTGCAGATAAATCAAAGCTGAYAGGTCATTTTTTCATGGGAAACTGTTAGTGGCCTTCTCCATGAAAACCTGTGTGAGCCAGGCCTCAAGACAGAGAGGAAACTGCATTTGTGGACATGTTTCTCTAAAAGAACAATAAAAGTGAACAGCAGACTTTAGTTCAGAAAGTAAAGGGAGAAAGAAGCACACTGATGAACAGTGTATTTATATTCTTGCTATAAAATCATTCCAAGGAAACAAATCTCTGCAGGGTGGGGAGGAGATGTGGGATGGGTGTTTGTTGCTATCAGTAGATAGAAAAGTGGCATCTTACAAAGGAAATACTGGGGCATATATGCTCTGATGGAGGGCAAATATCAGACAACATTCTATTTATAATTGGAAAACAGTTATTTTACAAGCAGACTGACAGAAGAATAGAGCATTTGCCAGTTCCTGAGCTGCTGCAATGCCAACAGAGCAGCAGTTTGACTGTTTCACAGCCCACAGGCTCCACAGACTGCACTGAGGAACAGCAGCAGGGAGCAAAGCACCCACTGTGGGCAGATAAATGCCCATAACCCAGCGTGCAGTTTGATCATAACCAACACCATTAGCACTGTGCAGCTGGGTTAAAATTTATCTATTAAAATACCCAGTTGTCCACAACTGTATTGGCAGTTTTGTTGCTGGGAAAGCAAACTGGGATTTATCTGAGAGCACTTCCCACTGTCAATTAGTCTAGACTAGAAAAGCCTRGATGTGTTACCCAGTCTGTGCTTGCTCTCTCTTCAAAGGGTATTCTTGGAGAGAAAATGTCCTAGGCTAGAAATGCATCTGCCAAAGGACCACTTAAAGAGAAATCTGATGATGCACAGGGTGTCCTGCTGCCTTAAGCAGGGTATCAGCCCTCACAACCTAGAGCATTTGTAAAGTGCTTTCAACTGACTGTGTCTAGTGTTGGAAAACTCCCACTTTTATCTAATTCTAGAACTAACTACTTACAGGTCAGGCTCTTGCCATCTTCAACCTGAGGAAATAGATAAAGCAGTATTCTGCCTGTATTTATATTATGAGCACCTGCCTAAATTTGCAGAACAGCAAACTACAACAGACCACCTCTAAGGAGAATAAAAACTACCTGAGGAGCACTAGGAGTATCTACTTGAGCCCTTACCTGCTTTTCCATTCCCAGAAGAGGAATCTGCAAAGCTCACAAGGCAAGCACTGACCACTGATAATTTAAGTTTTACCTTTCAGTTTTCAGATTCTGTGCTACCCTAGTGTGTGACTCTGAACTTCATATAAAGTGTTAGCAGGTTCTCTGCACAGTTTAGTCAGACAAAACAATCCTTTTCCAGCCTGAGAACATTATTGGAGCTTTTGGGCTGTTTCAGGCCCAGAAAGTATAAACAGTAAAGTGAGGAGAGCAATCTGGGAGGATGAGACTGCATAASCTGGAGCTGTAATTGGACAATTAACCCCAATATCAAAATGGACCAAAACTTATAAAACTGTGAAAACTCATGACTCGGGSTCTGTCTTGGGTAGAGCCATGGCTGGGCTCTTGTACTGCCCCAGGTGTATCCTCTGAAGGCCTTTTAATAAATGTGCAGTTGTGAGGTTCTCAGGACGAGGTGAGAGATGAGAATTCAACTCCATGTTCTCAGAAGGCTGATTTATTATTCTATTCAAAGAAATACTATACTAAAGAAAGAGAAAGGATACATCAGAAGCTACACAAGAATGATCATGAAAGCTCATGACTGACTTCTCAGTCTGACACAGCAGATGGTGATTGGTCATTAATCAAAAMCAATTCACATGGAACCAATCAAAGATACATCTGTTGGTAAACAATCTCCAGACCACATTCCCAAGCAATCAGGTAATTCTTGTYTTCATTCTTTTCTGAGGCTTCTCAGCTTCCAAGGAGAAGAAATCCTGGTGAAAGGATTTTTCAGAAAATATCAYAGTGACAAATAAATCCCTATTTTAATCCATTAACTCTGTTCAGCCTCTGTTCCAGGCAGCCTCTCCTGGCATCACCAAAACTGGAGGTGCTTCACTGGAGCAAAGCAGCAGCAACTCCAGGCAAGGACATCAAAGCACCTCTGAGGAGGCAGCTGTTCTGTAAATCCAGCTCAAGCTTGGAGTACACTAGGAAGAATATATTTCATGGTTACTTCTTTTATTTTCAAATAACCCCAGAGTTATGTGTTTGTTTGTTTTACTTTAAGAGAAAAAATGTTTTTTCCCAAAAGCCTGTACTAATTGCTTTGATGTGTTGCTGTCTGAAAAGAGCATTTCTTTGAAAGCTGGGCAATCTAAAGCTCCCCAGGAGCTACAGAAGATTTAAACCTTCAGAAGTGTCAGTGTTTGCTTGCAGGGCTCAGGCTGTCCAGCCCTGACAAACCCTCTCTCCTGCAAAAATTATCAATGCAAATCTCTCTTTGGGCACCTTTGACTTGCAAACCAGCAAGACACACACAGAAAGAGCTACAAACCCAAATAAAGTTTACCAAAGATTATTCATACATTTACTGTTTACCTTTTCTCCTTCACAATGGCAATGTTGAAGCTACTCATAATATTTCTTGCACTTGTGAGAGCAAAAAGCTTATTAAATACCTCACAGTCACTCCACTTGAAAGAAAAGCAGGTAGGAAACCAAAGTTTTTTTCTTTAGTATTTTAACTCCAATTCTCCCAGCTCATCCTTCTTGCTTTGTCTCCTTGACTATGCAAAGTGCTCCTCCTGTCTGCTTCAATCTTTTGCATTTTCTACTCCTCTTCACCCAGTACTGGACTCACAAATTACCTCCATCCTCTATTCTGGGCAGGCTGTAAAATGGTAATTACTGCTCTCAGAGAAGTGATATCTCAGTGGGTTTTATGAACAAATTCATGTTTGTTTAAAGATACTTATGGTAGCAGAACACCCCCATGATAACATTTATCAAAAAGAAAACATTTCTGTGTTACAAAGCCTTAACGTATGGCCACAGGTTATCATTAAGTTATCAAGTGCCTGCATATTAAGATCTAATTGAAGAACTTATTGCAGGGCTCCCCCTCCTTCTGCAATGATGATTTATGGCACATTTTGTCACTACAATGTGCAGCAGTTCAGTACAAACACAGCACTTAACTAACAAGATGACAGAGGCAGATATTCAAGCACAAGCTATAAATACTCAAATGAGTCAGAGGTTGTAAATCTGTTGTAAATCATACCTGATTTGTAGGCTGGAACACATTTTCTAATCTTATGGAAAATGCCTCTGCTGGTTCCTACAATAATATGACAAGAACTAGAAAAACTCAAGACTTTTCTTTTTAAAAAAGACTGATTGTGTTACACTCTATCAGAATGCTACTTAWAGTCCTGACAAGATTCTCTAAAAAGTTTCATTTTCCCTTTTTTCCTATGGAACTACCACTAAACATCAGTAACATCTACCACAGCCAGAAGGAGCACATTATCAATACACACAAACTTCATTTCTGTATGAGCAGAATGGAGGTTACAGGAAGGTGATTCACACACACATGAGCACAGGCAGAGAAAATTCTAACAGCCCATTTGGGCAGGGTCAGTAAAGAATCAATTTAAAAATATATGCAATAATCTACATGGCTGATTTGGAAATGAAAATAACCCAGCTTTGGAAACAGGTATGCTGCAACTCCTGTCATCCCAACAGAAATGCCAGAGCAGGGGATGGGATCTCAGATATTTTCATCCATTCTTTTTTTGCCTTTCAACTCATTTTTCTAATAGAGCAGCTAATGTTCCTCCAGGTAAAATATACAGCTCTGCCAGATAACCTGAAGGAAGTATGCTAACATTTGTGACACCACAATGGTTTACCCAGCAACCACACATTGTTACATGTTTTCTGTTCAGTCCCCCAAAATAAAATGTATGAAAGCACAAACRTTGGCAGAGCAATCTCCCTGACTCTGCAGGCTGCATATTAAAATCATCACACACTGAGGAGTCCCGAGGCACACAGCCCAGACAGCCTGGGGGAGGGGACAGCTCAGCAGGGCACAGATGGAAGGGAATGATGGAGGCTCAGGAGCCACTGCACCTCTGGGACAGAGGACAGGCAGGGCTGAGTCCCMGGGTCACTGCAGCCACTCCAGCTCCTGCAATCCTGCTCCATCATTCCCCAGCATGAGCTGAAATTCCCATTTTCCCCTYGGAAAGCCCACCTCTCCCTGCATGGTCCCACGCCACGAACATGCACACAGACCTGCAGGGATCATGGAGGTCCAAGAGGCACAGATTGACCAGCTCTGCTTTACAGTCAAGGGATAAAAATCTTTTCCAGCTAACACTACTAATGAAGYATTGGCCAAAATATTTTTCATGTTAGACTGACTGCAGGCTTAACTGTTTTTACTTCTCTGTTTGCAGATTTAGCACTTTCCTTTACTGCATATAACGCTGGAGGGTTGGATGGATACTTTGCCTTTCAATTACCAGGGTGGATGTTTGAGTAACAAACCACTTAAGCTATTTTATAYCAGCTTTARACAAATGCATTCAGCTGAGGTGGGAGTGGAGCAGGCAAGGAACTGATCACCTGTGCTGACTAAACCTGCAGGAGGATGGCTAGAAGAGCAGCAGGCAGCAAAACACACCCTGATAGTATTTATGACAAGCACAGCTCCCTGAAAGCCCCTGTGGTTATTAAATAACAGCCATTCCCATGCTAGTGACCCTTCACCAAACAGAACACAGCTCACAATTACAGCTGAATGTTTTCATTAGAAAAGCCTTTATACACAAAGTTTCTTGATCAAGTGCACATAAACTGGCAAGTGTTTATACATGTAAAAAAACCACTAATAGCCTGTGCTCAATAGTGCTGTACTGAAAAAAATTACCATAAAAGAACAACAACTTGAATTTGCAATAAAAACCTGCTCATTTCCCACCTCATCTAATTCTGCAGTGCTTCTCTGCAGCTGAACAGGAAGACTACTTTCATTTGTTTTCAAGTAATTGAGAAACATTTCAGGTCTTTATCAGCTCTCCAATCTCTCTTCTTTTCACATTCCCTAGAATTGTTGCCAACGGGGAATTTATAAAAGATCCAGCCTCACRAAAATACTCAGGCAAACAACGTTGCAGGGAAAAAAATAGAAACTGAAGGAGCTGTTATGTAGAGAAGATTTAAAGGGTTGGATCATTGTTAAAAAAGAGAAAAGAATTTGTTTCAGTGGATGCAAGAGCTGTGTGAGGGAGCCCTCCTAGCCTGGGCTCCTGCAGCAGCACATACCTTTCCCCTAAGGGTGGAAATACGTGTTTATTTTGGAAGGGTTTGTGCTCCACATCACAAATGGAAACATTCAGCTGGGGCTGAGGCCTCAGAGCAAGGCTGAACTGACAACACACCACAAACACACCCCACAGGAAACCTCCTTCCTCTTTCTTCCCTTCTCTTTCCTGAGGCCTCAGCAGAGACTGAACCTGCAGCAGCTCAGAGCAGCACAGAGCTACATGAACAACCACACGAGTTCACGACTGGCCAGGACAGCAACTCCACATCTCTGAGACAGACAAATCCATGAAAAACTAACTATTAATTAAAAAGAGTTAGACCTTGGTCACAGGTTTGTAGCCCAGAAAATGCCAAYCCCTCCCTCCCTCTCAAGCCTCACCACCTGGCCCTTCCTACCCACTTCAGCAAAGAGCTTTCTCCTCAGAAACACTGCTGAGAGCAAACAGGGACTGCACAAACACCCTGCCCCAGGCAGCTGAGAAACAAACTGAAAAAATACAAACTGAAAAAACACTGAACTACAAAAAGCTGCCAGATCCCACCTGCACCTGTAGGATTTCTTCTTCTGCACTAACACCCAAGTAGTGCAAGCACCTCTCACTGCCATGGCAACCCAGTTGCAGAACTCAGTGACACACACATAAAATTAAGCAAATTTTTTTAAAGTAACTACAAAGAGTTCCATTAAATAATATTTATAAAGATCTCACCTACCAAAATCTACATTTTGCAAAATGTCCAGCTTTAATCTCTGATTTCATACATCCTGCCCACTGGCATGCATTACCTGCTGCAGTCCACTCACTCAGTTTTACTGTGCCATCCTGTCATCACAACTAATTTAATTGCTCTTTCCCAGACAGGAGATAAATTAACTCAATTCAATGAYAATCCCTGTGTTGCCTTTTAGTTCTAGTAGCATGTGTCACTTATCCTTGAAAATGTATCCAAATAAAGCACTTGGTGCAGCATTGCAATAAAGTTTACAGTCAACTCTGAATATTGTAGGAAGAAAGTTTGGTCAGATTTTTCCTCCCAATAATTTTGTATTAATATTTTATCTATTTTWAGAAATTCCTGCTACCTCTCATAAGCTCTTGCACATCCCTCCTAAAGGTAAATGTAAGGAACTGCACTATAAAGAGGAAATATTTCCACAGAGCAACCTGAAAAGCAACAAGTATTTGCCAGACAAAGAAAATTCAAAGACAGGTCACTCACAGGACTGTAAACAACCCCTGACCTTTGCCATGAGCATGAACAGGAGGTTTGGGCTCTCTGTAGGACAGGTCCCCCTTCCAATGACACTGAACTACAAAAAGCTGCATCACTGCTCTGGCAGATGAAACAATAAATGCCAAAGCTGCTTAATCTCTAACATAACTATCCTTATCCACTGYTGTCTTCTTCCTGATCCATATTTTATGGCAATAGAAGATGCTTAAATACATGGATAATGAACAAAAAAATCCAACAGATGGAGAAATGCAGTCCTTAAATTTGAAAGAAACAAACTCACAAGCATACCTGAAAAACTGAGGTTATTAACTAGAAACTTAAACGTGGCAGTTTCAAGCAATTAAAAGCAAAGCTGTCACAACACAGACAGAAATAGTAACATCCCACAGAGGGAAAGCAGAAGGCTCTGTGTCTCACTCGTAACAGAAATGAAGAGCCACTGCATTACCACGTGAAAATGAATTTAGTTACCCTGACAGCAAAAACATCTGCTGCTGAATTGTGATATTAAAAAGTCATTATAATCCATTATAGAACAGTGAAACCTTTTCATACAGAAATGAGCTGACACAGAGAACAAAACAAGCAATACTGTGAAAACAGAAATATTCCTTTTAGATAGAAATTGCTCTTATGTATCTTAATTCCAAGGTTTTTCATGTACCTAAGTTTTGGTGGGACTCACATACCTCTGCTCCCTTCTCTTGAAAGTAAAATCCAGTGTTATAAATGACATGAGATCTCACWGTGCAGATGCCACAGAATTCAAACTAAAACTTTCTGACCTCTCCCTTTCTACATAGGAAAAACTTAGAAAGAAAAGGACAAAGTTTCAATAAATTACTGTTACAGTATCTTCATCATGCAGTTATTACTTTATTTTTCTGAATTCATATTACTAAAGTAATATTTCATTTCTGCTGTATAAATCATAAGAAGTGTTTGAAATATAAATTGTTTAGTCCAGCSCTTTTGTTAGGCGTGGCTCTCCTCTAATTCTCATTCTTTGGGACTCTGGGAAGCTCCACTTGCCTGTCTGTCACCTAATTACCCACCAAGAAATGACAATGCATTTGAGCTGGCTCAGAACTGAGACACAAAAAGCTCTGTAAGCCATCAGGTGCAGAAGAAAGACATTACCTTGCTCTCCTCCTCACCTTTCTGAAAGCCACAGCTTCATTAACTTTTCTCCCAGGGAACCTGGCAGCCCAGTGCCCCCAAAGGSAAAGGCATTTCTTACCTCTGCTGCTTCCTGACCCTGCTGCAAAGCAGCTCCACTCACTTCCCAGGCAGAAAAGCCACACAGAAAGAAAAACAGGCAGTGGTGGCAGCAGGGGAAATAGTTTCTTCTAAGCTCCATGAATTGAGTTTACACATTAAATTGAGTTGAATTGTGCAAGGGGAAAGGGGCAATTACYTGTCTTTGAAATAGATAAATAACTACTAACAACTAAATGGAAAACTGCATCTGTCTTGACAAAAGAGATGACACATGCTGTGTTATGGTTCACAGAAAATTAATCCATATATTCTTGTCAAAAGGCTGCCATAGAATACACCCAGCAAGATAAGCCAAAGCTTATGCTGAGAATCCCAACAAAACTTTAGGAACATAACAATCCCAGTAAGATATACTCCCCTCATTAAACAGACACAATGAATAAAAAGTACAARCACATTTTTTAAACAAGCTTATAAAAATATCAAACATTTCACAGAGAATAAACATGAATTTACCTTTGGTTTTTTGTTCAGCAGCCTGAAAGAAGAGAAGAACAAAACAAATCAACTACTTGTCAATACTGCAAATGATACCTAATAATTATAGGGCTGCAGGCCTAACTTTTTGCAGAAACTGCTTACATAAATCAGACATTTGTTTCATTTAAGGACTACAGAATTTTAGTTTAACTSCATGTGAYAGARATGTCTGCCTGGAGCCAGAAGCAGRTGCCATAAAAGAAGGTAAAGAATGACAAGAGAGGGCAGCAGCCCCCTCCACCCCCCAGCCTTCCCTCTCCTGGGGGACAGAGGCTTTCTGGACCTTGAGCACCCAGCAGAATTCACTTCTGTGACTTTGTCCAGCATCCTTTTGAATCCACCCACACCACCACCTTTCACAGAAGACCTGTTTATTTTTTAATCTGTCAGGAATTTTTTATGATGCCWGATTTTTATCAGAAAAGACAGCGATCAATTCTTATTTCAAATTAAAACKGTGCAAATCCAGAAAATGAGGGAGSAGAATGGCCAGCAGTGAAAATGAGCCTGGGACCCCAGAGTGCTCCCAGCAMCTGCTGGGGCTGATCCAGGCACTTGTGGCTGAGGGGTGGCCACAGGAGCCAGGTGGGGGAGCAGTCCCTTGGCAGCAGGGCATGGAGAGCATGGGCAGTGCCACAGCCCTGGCACAGCTGCTGGGGCAGCATTCTGTCACCACAGCCCTGGCACAGCTGCTGGGGCAGGATTCTGTCACCACAGCCCTGGCACAGCTGCTGGGGCAGCATTCTGTCAGTGCCACAGCCCTGGCACAGCTGCCTGGGCAGGATTCTGTCAGTGCCACAGCCCTGGCACAGCTGCTGGGCAGGATTCTGTCACCACAGTCCTGGCACAGCTGCTGGGGAGGATTGTGTCACCACAGCCCTGGCACAGCTGCCTGGGCAGGATTCTGTCACCACAGCCCTGGCACCACAGCCCTGGCACAGCTGCTGGGGCAGGATTCTGTCACCACAGCCCTGGCACAGCAGCTGGGGCGGGATTCTGTCACCACAGCCCTGGCACAGCTGCTGGGGCAGGATTCTGTCA
>JACDOX010000337.1:29704-62252 GCA_014549065.1 Cardinalis cardinalis
CCACAGCCTGTCCCCAGGCCAGTGGCAATGATCCAGTGCCAGGCTCACCCCACAAGTGAAGCTGCAGCATCAGAACCCAGAGTCACATTTACAAGTGAAGGGAACAATTACAACAGGAACATGAACAAACCTTTTTCTGAGCACCTTCCTTCTTTTTCTTTTCTTCCTGCTTTTTCTTTTTCTTTTCTTCCATCAAATGTTCCTCTTCTTGTGTATCTTGTTCTTTCTCCCTGATGAAAACAAAGGTTAGGAAGAGCTTTTCAGTAAGATGAAGTTTCTCTAGGAAGGTGAATAATCCATATTTGCATTGCTAACTTTCTACATCTCATGTCTAAAAAAGGCTGCTTCTAATGCTACAATAAAAGCACTAAAAAAGAGCTGTTCCAAAATTGAAATTCACAACAAATAAAATAGCAGGCAGTGAGAATTCAGAAAGGACAAATTTTATTTGGAACCTCTTTCCACAATCACTCATAAGCACTGCTTAACATTAGCATATTCTAAGGAAAGAAAGTTTGAAACTGGAAAAAAAAAGGAACAAACCCAAGTAATTAATGCAAGTTCTGCTGGCTTTCAGCAGCTGTGATCCACAATATACCTTAAAGATCCTGAGCAAGTACATTACTTTGCAATATTTTTCTCTTTTTGATCAAACACATGCTGCATTTATTTTCCATACGCATCAATTTTGTTCTCAAGAGTTGTAAACTAAGACCCAGATGAATTCCAATAATCACATTTTGYGTTCATCCTATAAATTCTAGCTGAAGAATTTGCATTAATGCAAAACAAGACTGTTCCAGTATCATCTTGATTAAAAATGAACCTGAATCCTTCCAAAYCAAGAMRAAAACCTATCTGAAACCTTTTCTCTGCTTCCTACGTCCATCACTGAAATAAATGGTTACAGCAATGACCCTCCCAACATCCTTTCCAATAAATACCAATGCAAATAATTCATTTACTGCTCTATAACTGCTTTATCTTCCCTGACAGCTCTTCAGGTCCTGATCATTTATCAGCCTTACAGATCTTCTGAGAAGGCTTTTTCTGATGAGCTGAAGCCATTACCATCACTATTATTAGATTCAAAGCCTTCCAATTACTCCTCAAGACCACTTTTAGCCTAATTTACTATTGCTTTATGTTTAACTTGCCAAAGCCTGCAGCCCCCCCTCCCTTTTCTTTGTTTGGATCTTTGTTGCTGTTTTAAAAGAGTTTTTTAGTTACAAAACTCTTTATTTTTGGTCACAATCTGTCAGACTGCTCTTTACCTAAAGGAGAAAACAACCACTCTTCAGATTTTGCACATTGTGTCTTCAAACATTCCCCATGAAACATTTTGCCTCTAAACAAGTTTGCATTTTCCTACATAGTTTCCCTTTGTTATAAAAAAGGGAACATTGTAACTTCCGATTTTTGGTGCTGAAGAGCATTCTGGGATTTGGCTTTTTCACTAGCCTGTAAATACTGATCTTGGCCATGCAGATGCTTTAATGCTTACACAGATCCTGTATGGAGCTCCAGACTAAATTAAAAGCAGATTCCCTTTCCTTGTGTCACCCCAAACTATAAACACTACAGAAAGCAATTCACAGCTCTAAACTTAGGTGTTAGTGCCTTTTTAAGGCACTTTACAGCACTCASACTATTTACAGAAGTGACAGATATGGCAAGACCCAGGGTCTGGCAGAGCAGCCRGAGGCTGGGCACATCTGGGAGCTCTTGGTGCACCACTGGAGGTCCAGACAGCTGAAATGGCATTAAGTATCTGGTTTTTAACCACTGATTCACCTTCTGTCATGGCCAAAAATTCACCACCTGCTCAGCTTCTGCCAGTTCCAAGGGGCCACCTTTTAAACCCTGCACTGTAAACGGAGGTTTGGGAAACATCTGCCCTGAGGAACTGCAGGTGGGGATGTGCAYTACACTAAAACTGTTAAATCACACTTGAGACAAAGGTGCATGAAACTGTACTTTTAAATGCCTTCTTGTAGGACTTTGCAAAAAGTGATGACTCTGGTTGCCAAAAGAAACTGAGTTGAAACTGTAACAGATTTGCCTTTATCCCTGTCAGCTCAGTGGAGAACAGAAGTCCCCAGGACCTCAGAAACTACAAAGCAACAACATCCAGTCCCTTCATTCGCAGCGCTCCCTACCCAAGTGACAGCAGACTCTACAAAGGCCCTGTTCCAGTGAACTCCCCCAAGCTCTCACACTATTGCCAGAGGAAGTTCAGCTTTTTCTGGTTTTTGAAAGCAGGTGAATGAAACAAGCCCATGTAAAATGAGGAACTTTTCGGTTTCCTCTTGCTAGTACTTAAGAAACCCCATGTCATTACAGCAATTCCAGAACACCACAGTTACATTTAAATCCCCTTCAATATTTAAAAACAAAAACAAAAAGCCACACACAAAAACAAACCACCACCACCACCACCACTCTGCCTAACATGCAGAGTTTTCTTTAAGCTATAAAAGTACATATAACCCAAYTTCCTTCTTAGGCCTCTTTTTTGATATCAAGTTCTTTTCCTAAAATACCAGCTTGAAAGGGATCTTAAGGATCATCTGATCCAACCTTTCTTGGTCCAGCCAAGCCTTTAAAGGGTTGGACACTTTCACCACTGCCAAAATCATTCCTTACACTGGACTCCACTATCAATTTTTGTTTCCAGGCAATGCAGCGGAATTTCCAACTATTCCAAATTTCAGGTCAGTGGATTTGCCAAATCCAAGAAGAGCAAACACTTTGCTCCACTAGGAATACAATGTATTTTATTACCATATTAGCACAGCAATTACAACATCAGAGGTAGAAGTGCCACTCCTCACAAAAACTTGAGGTTTGGTTGTGGGGTTATTTATCCATTTCTGAGATTAAAATAGCCTCGGATTAGCTCAGAAAATGATACTGCAATTTTTAATGGAGCTCAATTTTCCAAACTGATTTACATAATGACACTTCTGAATACATGTGCTTTAAATATGCTTAAAATAGAAATAAAGCTCTGAGCGGCCTCTCAGATGGCAACTCTTGCTGTCACTTTTAGGCAGAAATTAGTCATCTAACAGCAAAACAAAAGGAAAACAATAAAAAYATGGCTATATAAAGTTTGATTACGTTGTCAAAGGCACATGTTGCAGCTTTACTTCCTGAGCGACAATTTAATCTTTATTGCAGGAAACAGGCTAAAACATTTATGAACACAAAGCTCATGTTCTAAAGCAGGAGTGTCTCAGAATATCCCTGTAGGAGTTTGCCTTGTTCTTACATATGGATCTGAATGGGGAGGGATTTTTATGAGCAAGGAGTTTTACTACAGAACGAAGTGGTGTTTTCACAGATTGCAAATTGCTTATGGAATCCAAGCCTAAGCCCAGGTTACGTTTAAAGTGCATGTGCTGGAGAGCTCTCTGAGAACAGGAAAGCAAGAGGAGCTGCAGGTCATGGCCACAGCAACTCCAGCACTGTGGCCTGTCACTGCTTGCTGCTGAGAGCTTTATTAATCCCTTTAAAAAATTAACAAATYTAGGCTGATTCATTTTTTAAGCTATGTAAGAACTTGAGTTTTCTAGCTGGATTGCTTCCACAGCTTAAGGCACAGCTGGTATTGTGGATCAGCACTGAGGGGACATTCTGGATGCATTTTGCAATATTCCTTTTGGGAACAGTGCTCTTCAACAACCTTCAGGTAGAGTCTATTTGTATTATTGCCCATACAGTGTTTTAGAGTTCAGAAGTTCCTGCAGTAATTGAGGGCTAAACACAGACCTGTCTCTCTTATCATTCCATGTCACACTGCTCCTAACCCCAACAACTTCATTAATTTTGTTGTATAAGCAAGATGCTGAAGGTTTATTTAATAACATAGGAAAAACTGCCTTTCCAGCACAGCATTCCTAATCCTTGCCTACAGATGCCTTTGTCTGGTTTAGCCACCATACTTTAATTCCAAAATACCTCTTGCACCTTAAATCCTACTTTATGCTGGAATAAACTCCCCTGACAGTTGTGGAAGTTGCTCTTACTGACAGAAATCCTACAACTTGCACACAGCTGCTCAAGCACTGCTCTGGTTTTGACTTTCCTCACCAYACAAGAGGCCATCGTGCATTTCTGCACAGGCATTTTTCCTAACAGTGGTGATGGGAGGGGAGAAAAATGGAAAAAAATAATGTAACTAGAACTGTAAGGAACTGGCAAATATTCATCCAAATGCAGGCTGTGAGGGCTTTATGGAAGGAATGAACAGATCCATGCATTGTTACAGGTGATAACTGATAACAGAGGGTTTGGACAGCACAGACATGAGCTCTCAAAGACAAGTTCTCCAAATCTGGTATCACACAGTTTCAAACAGAAAGGAAGAAAATGACTACTTAGGAGATTCTTCAAGATCGCATTGTAAGAAAGAAGTGGCTGAAATTTTGAAGGTGGAAAAGAGCTTGAAGGGTGGTGATGAAATGGCATCAAAAATTAACATCAAAATAAGAGCATCAAACTGGAAAAGGCAGGCTTTGATTCCTTCAGGACACCTGAAACACTGTCCCTGTGAAGAGGCAGGTGCTGTTTCTTGGAAGTCACCAGGAATTTAAACAACAATGCAGATACCCACATGTACAGCAGGAATCCTACACAAAGCAGGAGGTCACCAGAGCATCTGCAATCCTTGTTTTCACAAGTGCTGGAACAGATGAACTAAAATCCTGTATTTGCCTATTGCTAATTTTGTTTCCTGCTTYATCTTTACACGGTCCAGCTCTGTGACCTTTGCAGAGTAAATATGGGTGAAGGGAAGGAGCTGRTGTGACTGTTAAAGTGCCAGCTTTGTTCCCTTGATATCCAGGCTCAGTCATTAATCAAAAAGAGTCAAGCTGGTCCCTAATTACAAGCTCTCCAATCACCTCAAAAAAGAAAGCAGCATGCAAAACTAGGTCAAATAAATGAGAAGGAAATATGAAAAAAAAAAAACAGCGCAAACACACAGGGACAAACTGAGAAAAGCCAGAAAAATATGAGCAAAAAGCAACAACAAACCAACTTTTAAGTGCTTCATTAACACGCAAGAGGAAATATTAGTTTTATTCTKGCTGGGGAAGGGGGAGCAGTGACAGATGACCCTGTGAGGGCTGAAGTGACAGTACTTTTCTTTCTGTTCAGCCCTCCCTAAAGAGGTCAGCAGGGAACAGATGGCCACCAACGGCCGCGCTGGTGCGGAGCCGCAGTGACGACACCGATTTCTCCCAGGGATTTCTCCCAGGGATTTCTCCCAGGGATTTCATGGGGCTCTGGCCAAGCTGGTGCCAGGGGCAGCAAAGCACCCACAGCCAGGCTGCTTCTCCTCCACTGTTGGGATCTTTAGCTGCTCAGAGTGACCCCAAGATGTGTTGGAAAGTCTCCCTTCCCAGCCCAGCACTTGAAGAAGGAGTCAGAGCTCTTCATTTCTCRGTCTCAAGGTTGTTTATTGTTTCTKATCTATAAAATTCTTTATCCTGCCCTGCCRAGGTCYRTCCAGCAGGACAGTTCCAGGCACTCTGCCTGTCYTCAGGGTGGTGTTWTGTCTTTATACTAAAAACTACCCTATACAATGTTTACAATCAATTCTAACATACCTATCACCTATGTTAGACAGTGAGCTTCTACTCTAAACCAATCCMAAAGTGCCAACATCACAGCAGAAGATGGAGGCCAMGAAGATGAAGGAGAAARGCTGGACAYGCCCAGATCYCCCCATTTTGCCCCCTGCACCCCCATTCTAAGAACCCCAAAATCTACTTTTTCACCTTGTGMTAAATTCACTATCATTCTACTTAATTGGTCGTGGCCTGCAGAYCTTCACCTAAGGTTGGTARCTTGCTCCAYGGGYCATWATCAAACSCACAGGGGCATCTTGGGCTCTGTGCCAGGGTCTCTGAGCCCCCTGGCAGGGGTCCTGGCTGCTCAGGACAGCCAGAGGGATGTCCTGGGTKCCCACACTTCACCTCCATCCCTRCAATGGTCCATTCTGGCTTCCTTTCCAAGGCTCTGATGAATATAGCTCCAGCTATATGTAAGAACTTAGRGGACAGGGAATATTTTGAAGTACTGGTTTTAATTTTTCCTTATAGAGAGGGCTAATAAGACTTTGAGATAGACAATASTGTAGTTTGTTATTAGGCGAGTGTAGCCATGATATTTCCTGAAAAATCCTTTCCTTAGGATTTTTTCTCCTGAGAAGCTGAGAAGCCTCAGGAACAAAATGTAAACATTGATTATCTGCTGCTGTGGAATGCAACAGGTGCATCTGGGATTGGTCTCATGTGGTTGTTTTTAATTAATGGCCAATCACAGTCCAGCTGTCCGGACTGTCTCAGTCACTCACGAGCCTTTGTTATTCATTCTTTTTCTATTCTTAGTGAGCCTTCTGATGAAATCCTTTCTTCTATTCTTTTAGTATAGTTTTAATATAATATATATCACAAAATAATAAATCAGCCTTTTGAAACATGGAGTCAACATTCTCATCTCTTCCCTCATCTGAAGACCCCTGTGAACACCACCACAGGTGAGAAATTTAAGTTTTAGGATTTTTAGTATAGACATAAATAGGAAGCAAGATGGAAGCTTTTAAGCATTGTCTTTGTCTTTTTCTTACAGTGCTCTTCCTGCGCACTAAATCTAGTACAGATGATGCACCAAAACCTTTAATAAGATAACAATAAACAACAAACTGAACTTTTAATAAGGTAACAATAAGCAACAAACTGAAGACCAAAAAAGTCCCATATGTCTCTCTTTCCTAACACAAAACTGTTACAACAAAGTTTYCCCCACCAAGAGAACCCAACAAGASGAGCAAACAGCCATACAGGCAAAACACTCAAGATGTGTTTAAAAGTCTCCTCTCCCAAAACTTGAGGTGATTTGGCTTCTCAGAAAAACTCCCATGAAATGGCAGGGAAGAAAATGAGATGGAGATAAACATTTTGCTACCACTCCAAAGAAGAAATCAGGCCAGCAAAAGCAAGAACAGCTTAAAAATTCCTGAGAGAGATGGGATGTTCCCCCCTGGCTGGGCCTGCTGTCATTTTACCATGTCTAAGTCATTGCAGGGTACCTAAAAGCACGAGCAGGTGGATGGATGGCACTCTGGAAAAGCAGCAGATGGCAAAGACTGTGCACAAAACTTACAGGGAAGAGAGAAAAACATCAGCAAGAGCTAACAAGGATTTGTGGAGGAGAAAAAATGCCAGATTTTTTTTTCCTACAGCWTAGTCCCAGGTATTTTTGGAAAAGATGAAAGAAACCAAACTGCATAACTGACTTTTCAATCCACATGGATATTTTTGTTAGTAAGAATGTGATTCCTTTATTATTTAATAGTTTTAAGAACTATTATTTAATAATTTTAAGGTACATACCAAAATTACAATAAAAACCCACATAACCCCTCCCACAAGGCAGGGACSTGATGAATTTCTGCTGCAGTGTGCACACATCCAGCAGTAAAATTTTAATTAACCACTTTGCTGCTGGAAAAATGTGTCCACTTAAGTTTCTAGAATATAGCAAGTCATGGGACTGGAAAACAATTAAGGAGGGACAATATTCAGAACACTCTGATGAACTCAAAATGCAGAAAAAAGGCAGAGAATCAGTGAGAAAAAGCACAGGGTACCATGTTTGGCAGGAAAAAATTCTATACAAATACAGCACAGGGAACAAGTGGCAGAACACCAGTTTTGGGGAGACAAAAAAGCAGGTGCTACAGTGGATTTCACCCCAAAGGCAAAGCAACAACATCACAGATGGTCAGAAATTCTTTAGCTGATGTGCTGTGTCCAGCTTGGGACTTCTACAGCAAGAGATACAAAGGTCAGCTGGAGAAAACCCAGAAAACAGCACCAAKGAAATAAAAAAAGCACAGGCCCTTGGAAAAAACTTCACTTCATCCAAAGAGATGAACCCTGCTATTCAAAAAGGTGTTAAAGACAGAGGTAGAGAAGCACAGAGTAAAATCTTTCTCCTTTAGCTGTGGTAAGAAGCACTGAATTTAAATTGCAACAAAGAAGATTTGGATTAGGTAAAGAAAAATCCTCCACACTGAAGCATTTTTWAAAAACCCAACATTAAAATGTATACCAAGTCTTTATAAATATACATTTGGAGAAAAGGAAAAACATCAAAAGAAAAGATGATCGATTTTTTATGAAGCAAAATTGATATAAGGCCACACCAACTCCTAAACACAAAAACAATTAGACAGAGAACTGGAGGCCTCTACYCATCTACAAAGTGAAATCCTACAATCTCCTTTCCAGGGAGTTAGTGGGGGAAAAGCCCCCAGTCACACCCTGGGCACAAGATAAATCTATGGAGGAGTTACATGTGCAGTTGTGAGCACACAGATTGAAACTACACCCTGTAATTTAAAAGTCTGGGTGSAAAATTTGTTCCTGTGGGGAGTCATAAATGAAGTTCAATGAGAGTTTCTGTTTGACCACAATTTATGATTTCTTGATCCCATGTTTTGGGGTTTCTCACTGTCCAATTATGTCCYTGTCCTGCAATTAACCCTCAGTAATAGATTGTTTGCCTTGACAGGAGATTCCTTCCTCTGAAACATCAAGATCCATCCACTCTAACAGACGTTGGCTGGGACTTTGATACCTCCAGTTTCTGGTGAACTTGTCTTGAAATGTGTAACAGAAAACTGATCTGAACAGGGGCAGCAGCCAGATTTCTGCAACCACTCAGAAATTCCACCAAATCTGGAGTCTCTGCAGGAGCAGAATGTAGCTGCCATTCAAAACCAACCAAGAACATCACAGCATTAGCTGAGAACATGGTGTGAAAAGCAACACATTCAATTAAAATTGGTGAAACTAGAGGCAGATTTTAGGTTGTCCAAGAGATCAAATTAATAATCCTACTCATACAAAGTGTAAAATAGAAATTCCAGGATCAGAAAGAGTTTCTGTGCTCCATGCTCTGTCTCAAAGCTGCATTTCCAGCAGTAGCACACGGTGTTTCTAAGATGTCACTTTGGAATATTGGTTGAAGAGCAATAAAATCCTGGCAGGACTTCAAGGAGAGAAAAAGAGAATTGCAGCTGGTGTGTGCTGCAGGACCTGGGCTCCCACTGGAAGTTTCCAGCTCACCCAGTGTTAACTTGCTGTGACCCTCCTTTGTGTACACATAAGGTAAATAACCACTCAAGCAGATTAGATTAGAACAAAAATAAAGCAGAGCAGGTAGTTACTATCATTCAACTCAAGATATTTTTCAAAAGCACGGGGACCTGGCCTTGTTTTAGCTTCTACTGGTTACTACCAATGACTGGAAGAGAGGGGAAATTCCARGGAAGAAAAAGTTTTATAAACTAAAGATGCAGATGGACTGTGACTGGCAAASCAGAAGTTTGAAGAGCCCATATTTGAGCACTGCCAAGTCCCAGTAAATGCAGGGTTTGGAGTTGTTTTTTTGTTCATCTAAAGACTTCCTTCTGGTTTTGTTAAACACTCCAGTTTCTCCAGGTGTGTTAGCTGAGAGGGATGGGTGCTGAGGAGAGCACTGGAGTAAAACCAGGAATATTGCAGGTGTGTGCTAACCCTCCACCACTGAGCAAAACTGTCACTGCAGAGGATTTCCTACTCCCAGCATCCCTGTTCCCAGTGGAGCCAGCTCCAGCCTGCTCCCATGCAGCAGGAGGGCATTAACTGCACCCTTGGAACTCATCATCCAGTGACATTTTATTTAAAAGGCATCTGATAACTGCACCCCAAGACACATGACACCAATCAAAGCACAGCAAGTGGGGACAATCACCTGATCAATCATGGARGTTCCAATCCAAATGAAGAGATTCACGTAGATAATCCCACAGGGTTGCCACCTCACAGGTTCATCCCCTCTCCTGTGGAGGTGCTGCTCTCCACAGTGCAGGGATATTAGTCTACCTACAAGCTCCAACATGGAGCAGCTCAAGGAGTTATAGGTAAATGTGGCCATGGGCTAGAACTGTATACCAAACCTCAGCCATTTATGCATTTCAGGCATGAACCATACCAGAATTTGCTTCCTCACTCTGCTGACAACACCCCAGCCCATGGGCACCACTCAGGCTATGCCAGGACCAAAAGTAAAAAAGCCCCACACCAAAAAAAAAAGCTTGCATTAAATTCATCACTCAAAGCAGGCTACAAAGAGCAAGAAACATGCTATGAAAAACAACTCTCCTCCCCCAGCAAACACAGAGATGGAAAAATTAAGCTACACACTGTGAAGGGTGCAGATAACCAGATTTACATTCCCTCCCAGGCCTGATGATAGTTACCAGCAGTTGATCTGGCACCTGCTCCACAGCTCGTCCCCAATCTTCCTGGGACATAATGCACAAAGGMAAACAGCTCTGGAATCCAGCAGCTCAGCAAGAGCACAGCATGTTTGTCTCTCCAGATACTGCTGGCTATTTTGGTTTCTGGAAATACTTCAGGAGATGAGAGCYCTGTGCCAGTCCCCCTCAGTGACCAAGTGTCACCCTTTAGCTGACCCAGGAGCAGAAGCAAGCCACAGACAAGCTGCTGGCTCCATTTAGCTGAACTCCAAGAACACTTCAGAGGAGCACTGCTTCCTGGGGCAGCTGCACAGGGACACTGCAACGTAGGAGGCCAGGAAATTGGAACAGGAGCAGCAGCTCCACAGGATGTTTTGCCACTCCCAGGGATGGAGGCTGGTGGAGCCAGTCAGTCACCTGTCACCCTGAAGGGACAACAGGGTCAGGAGAGACAGGCCACAGCTGGGAGCACTGTGCAGTGAACCCTCAGAGCCCTCCAGCAAGCAAAGCTAAACCTTTATGCTCCTCTGCTGAAAAAACTGAAAATCAAGTTTGTGTTACTACAACGATGCACCATTTTACCTCTAAAGATTTCCAACACACCTAATCCTCCTTTCCCCTTCCATCACAGTTAGGTGCCAGTGCTCAATTATTTCTGAGCCCAATCACTTTGTCAGCAGCAGGTGAAAGCACAGAGAACTTATTTATTGCCAGAGCTGATGACCAGGATGGTGCTCTCACTCAAATGGGGCTGGACAACACAACTCACAGCATTAAAAAAAGGAAACAGAATCTACCCTGAAGACAGGGTTTGTGGTGCTGCCCTTATGATTATTCTGGGAATAAGGTGGTGCTAACACCTTCAGCAAAAGACCCCCAGCTTACAGCAGCCACAGGCACACGGGTGTCCCTGTCCATGAGTGGTTCCAGTGTGATGACACAGGCCCAGAATGGTGAGCAACACCTCCCCTGAGGCAGAGTGGAAAAATGCACACACACTGCCCTCATTCCCAGCCACAGGCAGGGACACTGTACCAGGCAGGTCCAAGAGTAAAACAGCACAGCAGCAGGACAGTGAGAGCAGCAGTGACCTGACACACACGTGTCACCCAACCTGAACACTCGTCTGCCCACCTGAGATGACCTGAGGTCCCTCCAGCCTGGGCTGTCCTG
This sequence comes from Cardinalis cardinalis, assembly GCA_014549065.1. NCBI lineage: Eukaryota > Metazoa > Chordata > Aves > Passeriformes > Cardinalidae > Cardinalis > Cardinalis cardinalis. Next base: position 41,196 of record JACDOX010000337.1, read on the forward strand.
TGGCATTAAAATCATTTCCTGGATGTGTGGCAGAAGCTGTAGAAGCCAATCTCTACRAAGATGGGGTGGGTCTCTGCTGCCACAGCACTGAGATCTCCAGGTGTCACCTTGGGGGCACAAGTGCTGAGATGCAGGACACTGCTGCACCCCACAGACACCTGGGTGGGGTGCAGCCCCACAGCGAAGGGATGTCCCCATATCTACAATCAGAAAAAAATAAGGACACTGCTCCTCATGCTGTAGAGCCCAGGGTGGGAAGGATGAGGTGCTCTCTCTCCACACYACCTTGGGAAGCTGAAGTCCCTCTGTCCCTCTGTCCTGTGTCACCTCATCATACCTGCTCCCACATGCACAGGTAAGCTGAATGCACAGCTCCTGACACAACAAGGCAAAACAAGATGAGAAAGGGAAAAGAGATGTCAAAAGAACTACTTGTCTTAGAAACCAAAAGAGAAATACACTTAAAGCAAATATGATGATGGAGATCTAAGTTTTTGTAAGATGTTTATTCTTTTAGAAGATTTCAGAATACACAAACCCATAATTTCCTTCTGCTGCATTTTTTAAATTTGCTGAGTGAGCTCATTGAACATTCAAGCTGTTGTCTTCAAGTTTTCCAAATACCATTCTATTTAAAGGCACTGTGAATAGGGAATTCAATTTATCAAATGAATGAAAGAAGAATTCTTAGCAGGAACCCTGGTGAGCTAATCAAGAGTCACAATAAAATGTCAGGGGTCCTGGAATTCTCGGCAGGAGGTTAACACCAAATTTGATCCGAGTCAAGGAAGACAAAACACACTATAGACTAATAAACTGTACTAAAAGTTGTGCACTGCAAATTTCTGAAAGTCTAAACACAAATGAAGAAAATCTACTTGGTTTATGCACTTTATACACTCCTAGTATTTCACTGCAACAATCAAAACACACTGCTCACCATAATCATGTCATTTAACTTAAAGAAAATACTTTTTGAAGCTTCTAAGTTTTTGTTCCACTGCATCTTCAGCTGCAAGGCTGTTTTGAAAATTAAGATGGCAACATAATTTGAGTAAGATAAGAAACAATTACTCTGTAYCTATCTTTACGCTAAAAACTGGATTCAGTTCAAGATTTATCCTGTCATCCAAAATTAAGGAAACAGCATAATCCATCCACCTTTCCTTCCACAAACCTACCAGAGTTTAAAAGATTAGCTCTGCAGAGCTGAAAGGGTAATCCTTAAAACTTGAGCTTAAATAAACTTCTCCGCTCTTCTCTTCACTTTCCATAATAAAAGCATAAATTAGAATATCAGACCCAGCATCAGAATGGGCCATCATCCATTTTTCAACTTAGTSAATGAATAGCAGCTCCATGGGGGAGGAGAGACAGGGTGGGGAGAGATGGGGGAAGGAAATAGCCATAAATGATCTTCCAGGACAGGAAAACTAGTTGCAGTAAATACCACTTTGGAAATCAATTTATGGTCAATTATGATCTTAGTAATAACTATTTTATGCCTTCATTTAGTGCATGAAATGCCCAGGGGAGCAAATATTCTCAGAAATATATCCAATGTCTCCAAGTATGTTATCTGATCAGTAGATGCAGCCAGAACCCCAGAAAGAGCAGCTCTTGCTTGTCTGGATGCTGACTGAGGGATTGGAGATGGGGCAGGAGGGAAGCACAATCTCAGTGCAGGTGACTATCAGTGTTGCAATACCACCCAGATAAAAAGAGATTATATCTATCAATCTGGGTTGTTGGCTTCAAAAGCAATGAGTTTTGTCATCACTGCACCCAGAGATTTGTGAAGTACATTTCATTCTCACAAATCAGAAAAAATTAACGTTAAGGGTCTTTATTTTAGGCAAATCATTATGTAAACATCCATCCACCAAGCCAACCATTGCTTTATTCAATTATTACATGTAAATGTGGTAGCAGAGTATAAAGACTGGCATCTCTAATGCACTGTTGGTGTAATGAGACTTATTTGGACCATTCGTTTCTCAAGTGAAGGAGTTGAGTTCTATGAGATTGATTAGAAGAATAGAAATAGTAAAAATTACACATTCACCAAGCTCCACTAAGTCTCAGATAATAAATCTTTCACCTGAAACAGAGCTATTTATACAGAGACTGCTCCTCAACAGCAGCAGTTCTATTACTTTGAGACACCAAACTTAGCTCCACACCTGGATCAGACAGATATTTTATTAAGATCATACTAGAAAACATTAAATAGCATTTAGTTTGCTACCACTAGGCTCTCCTCCTTCCTTATCAGATGTTGCATCTCCCATATTAATTTATTTTTGAAAGATTCAAGATAAACATATAATTCAGTATAGTTTACATCAGCAAAGAGAAACTAAATAATTTCATAGGCAGGAAGATGTGAACAGCACACGAATGCCAACAGGTTATTTTTAACTAAGAGCAATTTCTTCTGCATCACAAAACAGGAATGAGTACTGGGCACTTACAGCATTCCACCATAAGGAGATAAGGATGATTAGATTTGCAGAGATGGAGCATCTTTTGTRAGAGAAAGAATTTCGAGGCAGCACCCATTTGAAAGCTGACGATGTGGTAAAAACTCAGACAATACAAACACTGGGAGCAATTCTCCTCTGTTAAGCCTGAGCACTTGTTAAGTGCACCTGAAAAACACTGAGGAAAGTTGTGACCTGCAGATGGACAGAGTGATGTTAGCMGAGAGATAATGAGGAATTCCTGCTCCTGCCTTTGGTAACACACTCGTGTAAGGAGTGATTTACTTGATTTACACACACCCCCCATTAGGTTATGCCTGCAGTGCTACTGAAGTTTTCAGCTTCATATTTCATTTGTAGGATCATCCTCAAGGCTACTGTGAACATACACTGAGTTCAAGCAGAAATATTACAAACACCACCAAGACCACCTTCCATGGTCTATTAATGACCTTGTAGGAACACAGGAAAATGGCAGTCGGCACATTATGCATCTGTACAGCGGATTTTTTTTTTTCCCTTGGCATTCTCCCTGAACTGCTCCTTTTTTCTAGAATGGTTTGTGTTAAAGCACTGGGCTGATGCTCTTTTGTTTACCAGTAACCAGCTACTGTTTAAAAACAAGGATCTCCATTGTCAGCACCAATGAATGACGTGAGCATCAGCCATGAAAACACTTTGGAATTCTGAAGAACTAAAAGACCTGAGAGTCGGAGGCTTGAGCAGGACTGAAATCAGACTGACACAACACAGATATCTGGCTGAGCTTAAAATAGACTCGGCAGAAGTCAGCCTGGACYAAGAATCGATCTGTGGACACACACTGACCACCCAGAATGTGTTCAAGCCACAGCAAGCACTCCCCATCCCTCCACAAAAYAAACAGCTCTCCCACTTCCCATCGGGAAGCTTTGGAAATGCAGGATGRGAGAGAAAACTGTGAACTTTGTGCACACAGAACACAGGAAGGGAAGAAAGGAACAGGAAGGGAAAGAGCACAACCAAGAAAAATCAGGTAATGCCATTCTAAGAGACTCCTCTTGGGCAGGACCATAACAAAGGCAGCAGCACCACCTCTTCAGAACATCAGCATGGGAAAACATGCTCAGACCCCAGAACAAGAAGCTGGGGGAGAGAAGTAGAGGCAAGAATGGATCTCCCTCTGAAAACACCCATGGGCAGCAACTAAACATAGCCCAGGGTGGTTGTTTTCCTTGCTGTGGAAGGGGGGTGGYTGTTATCTTTTCCTAAATGAGCCTATAGCTGGTAGCTGCATGATAACTATTTTGAGATATACAAACATATTTTTCTCTGGGGCTTAATTACCACAAAGGATGCCAACCGATTTGACAAGTCAATTTTTCTCTCAAATAAAAAAAAAAAACACCTGAAAAATCTTATTGTCTAGCAATGCAGAGCTTAAAAAACAGCCCAARCATCCAAGGGATAAATATTAGGTATTTTCAATACAAAGCAATAAGCAATTGTTATCATTTCTCACGACGGAGTTCCTAAAACATAGAGGTTCCAGACTGAAAGCTAAGTAAACGTACATCTGGTTTGCAATTTCTTAAATGGCTGTACATTTCAAACCCCAGAAAAAGCAGGCTGCAGATAGCTGTTTATTACAAATGACTTCCACCTCCTCCACAGCCCTCAAAGGCAAACTATAAAGCTGTGTGCAAAGCCAGACAATCTGGGCACCCAGCCATAAACCATCACTGCTGCAGCACAGATAACTGTTCTCCCTCTCAGCCATCCTTGGCTGCAAACCCACGGGGAAGAGCTCCAGAAACCAGACCTCAGGACCGGCACGGCTTCTAATATTTTATGAACTTGAATTACAACTACGTTTGAGACCTCAGTGCTGAAAAATTACAGCGCTGATTCACACCCAGGGCTGAGACCAAAACTCACTCGCATTTGCCTGGTACCCTGAACCTCGAGATGCAAAAACAGCCAGTGATTTTACAGCTGTCTTCAGAGACAGAAGCCTTTTTATTGGGAGGAAGAGACAGACATGCTACTCTCTTCAAAAAATAAGACAAAAGAATCAGATGCATATTTTAGAGTAGTGCTGCATTTTCCACCATCTTTGACATGACCTCAAAGAGCACAGTGACTGCTCTGTGCCAGTTTCTTCAAGATCAAATCCAGACATTTGTATCTTGGGTGGGAGACTTTAAAACATACTAATGACAAGGTAGGAAGGAGCATAAATGAAATTTCAGAAAACACAGTTGTAACTGTATTTGGGAATGCACAGTGAAGTTAACCATGATTAAGTAATGATAAAATAAGCCTAAGTACATCTCCTTCTGGCATTTAAGATGTACAACTTAGCCATGTTTTCAGTTGACAATTTTCCTAACTAGCACAGATTCCTAAAGGCAGATCAAATACTTTGATTCCTCTGCTTCATACATTAAGAATAACCATCTTTCATTTTACCAACAGCATTTGCCAGTGAAGAGACGGCRCAGAGCACATAGATCATTTAGTAATGCAATTTACTGTCACTTCTAGATCATCTCCCCATTCAATAAAGTATACTTCTCTTCTAAACACTATTTGCCCTGGCTGATATCTTCATAATACAGCTGAAAACCTCAAGCCATTATCACTAGAAGGCATCAGCTGATCCTAAATTGGCTAGACTGCAKCGTCACAGGCATTTAAGAGGTTTCCTTATCATTCATCTTTAATACTGAGGGATCGACACACTCCTACCTGCAGCTTCTAGGCCAAGGGGAAACCTTCTAATGGTATTACCATTATCTTGTAATCTGAATTTTAAACAATTAAAACAATAGCACTTTTGTGTTGCAGGTCTTTACTGTTACCAAAGATGATACATTTTTTATCAGTTGTCATGTTTAAAAGTCTTACATAAAACACTGATTTTTTTTTAAAGAAGAAATATGCACTCTGCACTGAAGCTGCTGAACCTTTAAAGAGAAGCAGCACTGCAACAAGGCACTTAAATKGAAGCCATCAAGAGAGACCACTTGGTTTGCTCAGGAAAGGTTTGGTCATTTTATTTTAAATCTGCAGTTCTTTTAGTCAATACGATCTGGCAATTCTTTCCAAATGAAAGCCTCTTTTTACTGAAGCAGGGGATGGCTCCACCCCTGACCTCCTCCTTCAGCTTGTTTTGGAAAGGGGCCAGATGACAGCATTTGGAAAAGCGCATGTTTATCTCGGCGAGGCCAGCTGCTAAGTTAACATATTACCCGTTCCCACATCCCCCGCTCTTGGTTAAGTCTTCACAGCTAAAACTGAAAGTAAACGCTGCCATTGGGCTTTTAATAAATGTAACATGAAAGAGAAAAGGAGYCTCCATGGCACGGAGCATCTGAAGGGGCTGCAGAGGTCTAGGTCATTTTGAGTGAACAGCAGGCAGTAACTCTGTCAATAAAATCCCTGGCCTTTCTGAATGAAGTGAATGAAAAACTGAAAAATAAGCGGGTTTATTTCTAGAATCATTTAAAGCTATGCYCTCCATAAGACTGCCACTCAGCAACAGTTTGCTTGACTACACAAGATTATAAACCCCTGCTTTACAAAACCTTTCATTCATCTTGTTTTATTGTTAGTCCATACTTAGCAAGGCATGGAACATGGGAGCTTTGAGAATTTTAACAARGAATCTTCAGATTAAAAGTAGTCTTATGCCCAAATATGTTTTTCTTATTTTAAGGAAATTCCATCTCATTATTTTCAAAGTCTTAAAAACCTCTTTCAAGCAAAAAGAGTACAGAATTACCTTACTTCCCACAAACACCAGTGAGAAACCTCAACTTAGCAAAAGCAGAGCGAGTTTTCTTATTAGAAAAGACAAATCCTGGAGAAGAAACCAAAAATTAAGGCGGAGGTGGGGTTTTCATTGATCCTATCAAGGTCCAGCAGGCTTTGCAATGGGCAAACCCATCCACTCACAGGTGATCAGAGACAGATTTTGGAGGAAGCCAAGATTCYACGGCTGAGGGTGAACCTCCAAGTCCCCACACGGTTTTTGGCCCAAGGGCAATGTCCCAGAGCAAACTCCGCTCTGCTGTGGCCAGCGGGGAAAGGACACAGCCCAAAGCTGCCCACAAGGACATTCCCARGCACTGGGGCTGGCAACCTGCACCGCCGACAGCTCCAAAATAACCCATGTGCTGCAAAGCTGATGTACAGCACACACCAACCACCCGTGTGTAACACAACAGCTCTCAGTCTGACGGATCCCAGACTTCAATCTGTCAATATGGGAATCCACACATAGAACAGAAAAATTAATATATCCTGCTGCAATCCAGGGGAGCTCTCAATAAAAAGGTTTGTCTTGTTTCTTTCATTSCTACGAACAAAACCTTTAGACAAAAGTACAAAGTATTGCCTAAAATTAGCCCCTACTAACGCCCATCCCTCTCGCCCTGGAGCAAGTCCTGGCTGCAGCAGTTTTCCCCGTGGCAGCACCTGTTCTCCSGGGGCTGGACTGCAATGAACCTTCCTCAGCTCAGGAAGCCAGGCAGATCACTTCCACTCAGAAATGATCCGTTCCCCTTTGAAGATAAGGACAAAGCCACACAAGGCATTATTACACTACTGCTGCTGCCCTTAAGCACTCATYTTCCCTAAAAAAGGTTCAAATTAATCTGATTTACTACAGCTTTTTTTTTTCCTCACAGACTGAGTCCTGGGCTCGGAAGCAGCCAGGTGAGGTTATCCACCAGCATCCCAGCCAAAAAGCACCACAGTGCTCCCCAGAGCGGACTGAGCTTCCAGAGGTTGGAGCAGCTTCCACACTGGGGTATCCAGGGCTGACACTGCTGCTGTCACCTTCTGGAAAGAATTCCAGAAACCACAGCAGGGACGCCAGAGCATCCGGGGGCTGTTGCTCAGCACACACCATTTTGAGCTCACAAATAACACACAGAGGCAGGCAGCCAGACATCCCAGGGATTCCTGAAGCCCAGGAGCCGCGGGAAGGAAACTCTGTGATGTGCTAAGCACAGCTTGCACCCACTGCAAGTCACCTCCTATTTCCTTGGAAAACACCAGGGGAAGCAGTGAGAACCCGTGYGTACCTTCTCGAAATTATTATTTTTTTAAAAAATGTAATATCCGAGAGGAAACACCATATAAATTCTCATTTAAGTTTGTCGTGGAATCCAAAAAGAACCCAAAAAACCCCCAGCCACCGCAGGGAAGGAGGGCAGGATCTGGAAGCCGTGCCTGGCTCTCCCAGCGCATCCAGCAGCAGCGCAGATGTTCTCCTGCTCCTCCGCTCCGGCATTGTCCTCAGGTCCACAGCACCACCGACACCCACCTGATTTAAAGCTCTGCACCACCGGCCAGCCCACTAACAGCGGAATTTACTGGAATTTTAATTACCTTAACCGGCCTAATGTCCACAGCAAATTTCTGTACATAAATTAGCATAATTCGCCAGATACATACATATGCAAACGAGAGGGAAAAATATGCAACAGACACGGGTATGACGTCCCAAAGATTATTTCTAAATTTAAACTGGCTGTTAGAATAATTGAATAAATCTCTTCTCGCAGATACACTCGAGTTGTAGCAGAAAATAAACTAGTCACAAAGACGTGCAGTATTATTTTTAATGGGAAAAGAGGGGGGGAAAACCCAATTGAGTTCAATAAATCCCATAATTGAACCTTCAACTAATTACATATTAAGAAGATTAACCTTTGACACAAACTTGTGATACAAACAAAGAAGCCTCGAACAATTAATAAACTTCCAGTGTTTCAAGATTTCTCAGGTTAACAACTGAGCCCTCCCCATTTTCCTCCCCTTCTGCGCCGCAGTTAAAGGAATAAACTCTGTTTAATATTCTCTGTCCCCCTGGACACTCCAGGTTTAGRCGAAGATCTCTCTGTGAATACTCGGGAGAAAATTACTGCGGATCCTCACAATCTCATTACGCAGGGGGCAAAAAAGGAAAAATAACCCAAAGCTAGATATTTGAACTTTTAAGAGAAAGCAGCCATGAAGGACAAAGCTGGAGCTCATGTGCTCGCCCACAGGGCAGCACTGCTGGCCATGCCCACAATTTTCCAGCCCTGGGATCATTTCCAAGCCGCTGTGCGATAATTTTCACACGTGTAAGTTCTCAAGCAAGAGCACACGGTCGTGCCTTGCAGCAGGAGCTGCCTTCATGTCATGTCTGAATGGCACAAGACGCTCACAAATGGCACTTTCTGCTCGCTGTGCGGGGAGAAACAGCGATTCCGGACAGAGAAAAACCACCCAATTAATTCTCCTATTAAAAAATATTCGGAGGTTGCTCGCATTTTTTAAAAATTGTATAAAAATAAAAAGGGATTTTAAAATGTTTTGGGATGTTTCTTGCTTCGCTAATAATAATCTAGTTTAGACCTGTGAAAAAGGAGGAATGCACCGGCTTTGCAGGTCTCTTCCTCTGCTAACTTCTACCGTGCCCGGATTAAGAGAGGCTCTTACCCCTTCTTACCTTTTAGTCTTTTCTTTATGGGGCTCTTTGGCAGCTTTCGATTCAGTCTTGCTGTAAGGAAACAAGTGAGTATTTTGTCTACCGTGTAGGGGTCTTTCTGACGCGTTCCTTTCTTATTTTTAATGCTTTTTTTTTTTTCAATTTTTTTTGTAAGTGTACCCGTAATTTCACGAATATGAATACGAAAAAAATCTCACACGGCCAAAAAAATTAAGTTTTTAGTTGTTGTTGTCGTCGTTTGTTTACCCCCCTCAGGGGAAAAAAAAAGTCTGCCACACAGGAGATGAAAAAAACCCAACAGATCAACAGGAAAACACTATCCAAGTAGAAAAGCAAAGAGCTTCAGTGTTATCCAGCCCAGAGGAGAAGTGCAGCAAAAGCAGGTCCAATTCCAAAACAAGCTTTTGATTTCCAGTGAAGCAAAATTTAAAAAAAAAAAACAAAACAAAAAACCAAAAAATAACCAAGACCAAGAAACCAAGACAAAATACACGTTCAAGTCCCCAGCTAAATTTCTGCACGAGTGTGTCTTAAATACAAGTTTGCTTTCATGTGTTGCAGCAAAACCCACGGAAAGCCAGGATTTGGAGTTGATCGGGATGAGTTCTCGTGTGTGTGTCTTGATGGGTTCTCAGTCCACATGGAGGAGCATCTGAGGGTTTTTCAAAAAGTGCAAATCAAAAAAAGAGAAACCGGGATCCAGAAAAAGAGTTTTAAGATGGATCCCCCCTTCAAAATAAAAGGAGGAGGGGGTGGAAAAAACAACAAAAAAAAAAACCAACTGAAAGAGCACGGCGGAGGCACGGGGGGATGCGGAGTCTCACATGGGGCTGCGGGCAGGAGGAGGATCCCGCCGGGAGCTCCGGGGGGGCGGAGGATCCAGCGGAGGCTCTGCCAGGGGAGGAGGGTCCGCGGCTCCGCAGGGACCCCGCGGGCGATCCGCGGCGGGAGGAGGATCCGGCAGCCGCTCCCGCAGGAAGGAGCGAGCGCGGGGAGGGGATCCGGGGAGGAGGATCCAGCAAAGTCTTTCACGGAGGGAGGAGGGAGCGGGGAAACCCGACAGTCTGTGTGCCTGGCTCGCAGCGGGATCCGCGGGCAGGCGGGAGCGGGGCGATCCCGCGGCTCTCTCCGTGTGCTCSGCAGGGATCCGGCAGGGACCCGCGTGGGCGGCGGGGAGCGGGGCAGCCGAGGCGGCGGCGTGTCCCCGGGGAGCCGCAGCAGCGCCTCGGGCAGGGTCGGTCGGTCCGCCGGGGTGCTGAGGGGGAGGGGGGGGAACGCAGCGCCGCTCGCCGTCTCTCCCGCTCGCTCTCGCCTCGTCCGCTCGCAGGGCAGGCGGTGCCGGGCTCAGTGCCGCCGGGCCGGTCCCCCGCTCCTCCGCGCCGCCGCCGCCGCTGCCGCCGGTGCCGCCCTGGGGAGCAGAGGAGCCGCTGCCGCCGCTGCCGCCGCCGCGGCCATTTTGTCGCTGACTGACAGAGCCCCGCCAGGCAGCGCGAGACCGCGGGGCGGCTCCGCGCGCGCCCCCTCCCGCGCTGGCCGCCAACAGGAAGTGCCGCGCTCCCCTCCCCCCCCCGCCCGCCGCCAGCACCGACCCGGCCCCTCCGACCACGTGACGCGGCCGGGAAGGGGGGGGAGCCCCCGCCAGTATGCAAATGAGCGCGGCGGCCGCAGCCAAACGGCGGCGAGGCCGCGCGCGCGCCGCGGGCCACGCCCCCCCCGCCGAGGCGCGCGGGGGGAGAGGGATGTGCCCCCCCCCAGCCCCCTCACAACCCCCTCACAACCCCCTCACAGCCCAGAGGGGGACAGGGGGGTCGCCCCCACACCAGCAAGTGAGTGAGTGTCGGTGCTTACACACACACACACACACACACACACACGCATACACACACAAAACAGCCCCATGCCAACGGCGGCGAACGGCAATTCACCCCTCCCTCGCACAGCCCCCCCCGTGGATGAGGGGAGAGAGGGCGAGAGAAAAGTGTCCCCCCAAAGAGGTGTGGAGGGGCTGTGTCCCCCTGGAGAGGGTGCGAAATATGCACGCATACATATCCGTGCATATGGGCGTCGGAGCRTTCACCCCTCCGTCGCACACCCCCGCGAAGAGGAGGGGGGACGGCAGAGCTGTGCCCCCCTCCAAAAGGCACAGAGGGGCTTCACCTCCACCCCCTGCAAATGGGGGTCGGTGCATTCACACACACACCGGCAAACGGCGTTAGGTGCGTTCACCCCTTACGACCTCCGGGAACACGAGTGCAGGAGATCTGAACCCCGCAAATGGATATCAAGGGGTGCAGAGGGGCTTCACCACCACCCGCTGCAAATGGGGGTCGGTGCATTCCCACCCACACCGGCAAACAGCGTCAGGTGCGTTCACCCCTTACCACCCCTGGGAATGGGGGTGGCAGGAGAGCTGAGCCCCCCAAAGCGGTATAAAGGGGTGCAGAGTGCCCCCCCCCCACCCTGCAAATGGGGGTCGGTGCCTTCTCACACTCCTCGCGGGCTGGGGCTCTCCGGGGGCCGGTCCAGGGGTGGAAAGGGGGGTCACACACATCCCTGCTGCACCCCGGAGCTCCCTGTTTGTGGCAGGTGTGAGCGCACACTGCAGGGACACACCTGGGGACACTCTGGGGTACCCACGGACACGGCCCAGGACACCTCCCCGCACCGCCCTGCTGGGCTCAGGGCCATCGGAGGGGATCCCCGTCCTACCCGGGGACTCCGAAAATAATCCCGGTGTTTGAAATGCACCCGTGGCTRAGCACATGGAAATGTCACATTTCAGAGTGGCAGCGCTTGACTTGTCCCCCACAATAACCACATTAACTGTTTCTGTCGGGAGGAAGTCGGGATCTGGTCTCAAAATACCACGGGAAGAGTGGAATGCAAAAAATGAGTCCCTTTTTTTCCGCTAAAAATTGTTGTGTCTGGGTCTTTCAGCAGATCTTCTCCGGCTCTCTCTTCTCTCCTGTTCTCTCTCCCCATTCTGCAGCGAACGTTTTGGGAACTGCAAGGAAATCCAGAGCCTGAATCTTTATTTGCTCGGGCTGCTCCACTGAAATGTGAAATCTGAAAGGAGCAGGGGTTACAGAGCAGGGCTGTTTCTGCTGCCTGGCACCCACAGCGGGGATTTGGGGGGAAAGAAGCACAATCCCAGCATGATTCCCGTTGGCATTTTGTGATGCCAGCCCCAAAGCCACCCTGTGCCAGCCCCTGGGCAAACGACACCGGGAGCCCGAAGCCCCTTGACCACTGGAGGGAGCCCATATTGTGCCAGAATGCAGAGAAACACTACGGGGAAGACAAAAAAAAAATACTAAAATATGAAATATCAGATCATTGTAGTCAGAACAAAGTGTCTTCTCCAGGTCAGACCGTGATCTATAGCAATGCAAAATGTTATAAAAACCAGATTTAAATGTCCCATTGTACTTCATCAGCACAAAGAAGAGAAAGAATTATTAAGAACGAGGCTCCTTTTTTTTTTTCCCTCTCTTATTTTGAATGTCAGTCTGGCACCTTTCACCGGGAGTGAATTCATACGCCAGGATGGTGACAGACCTGGCTTGGAGGGAAAATGCCCTTGTGTCATCCCAAGGGCCAGCTGAGCTCCCCCTCACTCTCCTCACTTAAATGTAGGTCAGCACCTACACCAACCCACCCCCGAGCTGCAGCAGCTCACCCCTGCTGCTTTCCGAGGAGATCTGGAAAAGGGATTCCTTTTGGAAAGGAGATTTCTTTCCTTTTGGAAAGGAGATTTCTTCTGTTTTGCCTCTCTCACTCCAGAGATGTTATGTTTATAGCACAACATGCACCTTCAGGAGGCTGCCCTGCACCAAAAACTCTGCTTGGCAATTGTGCCCAGGAATGTTCCTGGTCCCCTAAATTCCGTGCTGTGAACGTTGAAATGTTTGTAATTCAAAACACACTTTTAACACACAAATATTTCTGGCTTCACGGAGTGATACCAAGCTGCTGGAGACCCTGAAATGTCAAAATGGAATAAAACTGAAAGTGATTTGTGTACTAATCTGTTTTCTTGGCCCTGGAGAAATTACCACCAAAGCATGATATAACCACAGCCCCACAGCCCACAGACACAGAGAGCCTGTTGTGTTTGACACTCCTGTTCAAAAATACTGTCCTTGATGGATAAAAACACATTCTAGTAAAATTTTCCTGTCTTACCTGAGCTCTTTACCATTGAATACAGGGCTTTATCCAATGTAATTTAATTTTTTTCCCCTACTTTGGTCTCCGACTGGGGTTTTGCCCTCCCACTCCCCTGGTTGTTCTCCTGGGGGGCTCACACAGATCCAGGTGGGTTTGCCCCCCCAGCACCAGCACCTGGGGCTCTGTAGCAGCTGGTGGCTGCTGTCACCACTCATGGCACATCTGTCCCCTAATTGCTCTGAGCTGACAGGACCCTGGCAGGGCACAGGCCTCTCCTTGAGCTGTRTTTTTCCAGAGCTGCTCCAGGCTCCATCACTGCAGGCAGCCCCTTGGAAGGCTCTCCTTCCCCCCAGTGCTCAGGTAGTGCTTTTGTCACACGTGGGTAAGAGCAGATGTGAGCTGGGGTGAAGGGGAGGCAAAGGGACAGATGATCCAGGGGCTCAGTGCTCACAGAGCACGAGGAGTTCCTCTGCTGCCTTGGAAAGCTCCTTGCCCAGTCTGCCTGCGTGTCAGGGAAAGGGCTGTGACCACAATGTCCCCAGGGCGGGTGGCTTTGAGCACACAGAGCCAGGCACTCACACAGATACAGCGTTTTCTCTGCTGAGAGTGACAAAGCCAAGCTAAGCAAAGGTCTTCAGGGCTGTGCTGGGGGGGATCAACCACACCCAGGCAAAATATTCCTGCACTGTAGACTTTACATCTCTTGCTTGGTTTTGTATCACCCAACCGAATGCAAAATCATCACCCAGCATTTCTTACACTTCTTACCCTGTATTGCTGTGCTGAGAAGGCCCCAACGATGGAGGAATGAGGAGGAGGACTCCATGGATATCAGAAGGCTAATGAATTACTTTATTATACTATATTATTCTATAAATCTAAAACTGAAACTGCCCAGCACTCACTCTGCACACATCTCCACTCCAACTGCACAGAATCTCGTGACTGTCACCCAACAGTCCCCACACACACACACCTGGCCCTGACAGGCCAAGGAAACAAAACACCATCACTGTGGGTACACAATCTCCATGTTGCATCCTACTTTTRCACAAACASAGCACAGGGAATGAGATAGAATATTCTTGGGAAGAAYTGTGCCTTGCTTTTCTCTGCGAAGAGAAATGTGGAGTTACAACCCAGCAAAAAGGACCACACACAAAATTAAAGTCAAAGCCCTTGTGCTGTGCTCCAGTGACACAAACAGCCCCATTCCTTAAGGAGAATCCAGTCTCTGATGCTGAACAGGATTTCCCCGAGCCCACACAAAGTGAAGCTACAGCTCCAAGGCTCTGCCTTGTCTGAGGTGATGCTCTGAGGGCAGGATCACTCAGGGAAGCCAGGATCCAGGACACCACAGGCTCTTCCCAAGTTTTCCAAGGAAAATATGAATGTACAAGATGGAATCCCTCTGAAGGATGCTAGCACATCCCTCCCTGGCCACCCTACCACAAACTGTGTCTTTAGGGTGAACACTTAAATAGAATCACAGAATTGTTAAACTGGAAAAGACCTCAAAGGTCTTTGATTCAACCACTAATGAACTGTACTGAACTTATACTTAATTTTTTATTGGAAAAACTCATTTTCATAACTTATGTTTCTTTCCCCGTGTTTTCATCCCACTTGCTGGGACCATGCCCTGCAGTGACACCTCCACATCAGGGTGGTTGTACCCAGCTATGAAATGTCCTCTCATGGCACTGGCCCAAAGCAGAAAGGGCTCCTGAAAACCTGGTACCCCATCTTCCTCCTGATGTCYGGCACAGATGTTTCACATCAGCAAACCCACTGTGTGAGCATCATCACAGGAGGCTGACAGTTCACCTTTTACCCTGCACTGGATGAGCTTGTTCCCCTTTTTTTGTGTAACAACCAAATACTTGAAACATTCACCCAGAAAACACCCGTTCACCTTTTACCCTTCACTGGATGAGCTTGTTCCCCTTTTTTTTTTTTTTTTGTGTAAAAACCAAATACTTGAAACATTTGCCCAGAAAACACAACATCTGGATTCAATTCCCTCCCCAACCCGAGAGTCTCCAACCTGTATTTCCCACGAGACAGATGTAGCACGATGCTAAACAGCAATCTGGCAGGGGGGAAACATGGGATTTTTTATTCTTGCTCTCCAAGCAGAGCTATTGTACAAACAGGAACACAAGTGTCCTGAGGCCAAAAAGCAAGCAAGAAGCACATGACTCCCTACCCTGCCTGCCACAGCAGCAGTGATAACACGTTCTGCTTATTATCAATAGCTGTTTTACAATAAATACATAATCTGCTCTGCACAGAGGGCTCAGAGCCCAGGATTTGCTTACCCCATAGCTCACCCCATAGCTTATTTTGGGGGAGAGGAAGAAATGATTTAGAGGTTGGAACCTTTGAATGTGGCACCTTGAGATAAGTCTATAGGCTGGAGGAATGTGCAAAGATGCAAATTTTGTGCTTCTGAGAATAAAAGTATTGCCATTAATCAGCCTCTCCTCCTCTGTTTTTTAGGTCATCACTTATTGGTACAAGGGGGCTGGAACAAGCAGAGGGAAGACACAGAGTGTTTCAGTGGCACGGGCAGTGCTCATCATCCAGGCACGGCTGMAAATGTTACAGAAATCTCTGGTTTTGCACAGAAAACCCTTGCTGAGCATGTGAACCCCCRGTGAAATACTGGAGTTGTCACCCCTGGTACTGACAGGGGCACCAAGCCAAGTGTTTGCAATAAAAATCCTGCAGCAGAAAGGGAAAAAAACTCTGATTACCCAACATTTCAATGAACTGGGAGGAAGCTGCCAGTGCTTCTTTGCTGAAAAGAAGCCTTTCCCAAAAGGTTTTTCCAAGTCTCCTTCAGCTTGTAGATTTTTATCTTCACCCCACACAGAGCCTCCTGCACGGATGGGAAGCACTGGAGCTGTTTTCATGATGTGCTCAAAAGTCAAGGTGCTTTTGGTTTTCCTACCTGTTTGCATGTCTCTCACCCCAAAGGAAATAAAGCAGATTTGAGGGCAGGCCATAAAAAAGTTAATTTGCTGTATACACCAGTCTGACCTTTTTTGGCAGCTCAGACAGCTTCACCCAAGCACCTCAGGGATGAAAATTCTTCAGAAACCAGGGCTAGGGAGAATACCTCCTAGCACCCCACCAGTCATTAAGGCAGTGGTGAAAGAACTTGCAAATACTTAAGTTAAAAAATAAACCTCGGGCCAGGCACTGCTCCCACACTGGTTTGAGCAGTGCCTGTGGCAGCCCAACACCATTTCCTCAGGGCAAACCAGCCTTTGGTGGGGTTTTGCAGCAGGACTTTATRATATCCAGTCATCCAATGCTGGCAGTGGAACAACAGAACAGATTTCAGCCCCCACCGTTTCTGCCAGAGGATTTCTTTATATCACACGTGCTGAGTGTGGACATCTCCCTCCATCACCTCCTAATCCTGGGAGCTCTTCAGGGTAAAGCATGGCAGAATGGCAAATGCTTACAGCTGCAGCTCCTTCCTGAGCAGTTGCTGGGCCAGCAGCTTCAGTCTTCAAGGTAAAAATGAGTTATGATAGCCCCTATGGATGAGACAAAAGTGAGATTTTTGGGCAGTTTTTATGGGACTCRGTGGTAAAAGAGTTTTTCCCAGTGTGCTGGCTAATACACATGGGAATAATTTGACCTCTGTAAAACCTTCAGAGGGACATAACATCCACTCCTTTCTTTCTCTGATTAAGCTGGGCATGCTGGCTGCTGCCTTCCTTCTCTGTCAGTGCAGAGGACATTTTGAAGGGGATTGATGCCAATATAATGTACATTTATTACCTGCCTTGGGAACTTTGGGTGAAAACACTGAGATGTGATGACTGCTGCTCTGCACAGACTCACCAGGTATCAGCACTTGGGGTTGGATTGTACCTAGGGCAGCCTCTGTATTCCTGACAGAGCTGATATGACTTATCCCTGGGGTGAGGAGGTGGGAGAGAAAGAATTGCTTCTGACAGATACTAGTCATGTTGCTTAATGAAGTTTTGCAAGGTGTTCAGAAACAGCAGGATGGGGTCAAATCAGGGAAGGTCACGCTGCTGGAAGCTGCAATCCTGAGTCAAGACCTGGCTTGTCCCCAGAGCCTGTCACTCTGCTCCCTACCTGGCTGGCGGAGCTGCTAGGATTGCAAAGAATTTATTGACACCCACCCACCATCCCTAAAGTTTTATGGCAATATAGATCCATTAGAAATCCATTTTACAGAGGTATTAAAATAATGAAGGTGAGAATTAAGAGAGCAGCACACTCCTTGGAAAACCCACTGATCATAATATACTGCTTTAAAGAAAGTTATCGTGCCGTCCCCTTAAAGAAAGTTATCAATTAGTCACTGCATCAGACATGGGAGAATTGTTCCCTGAAGAGGATTTTAGGAGGAAAGCCAGTGACTAAGTGATGAATTTATCACAGGGGGTTGCTTGGCTCCATGGATTAAGATGACATGGCACACACAGAGGGCTCAGAGAGCTCCTGGTGGCCCTGGGGGGTTTGGGCAGGAGCAGCAAGGGCTGAGATGTGACACAGCTCCCAGGCAGGGCGATGGCAGCTCAGGGAGGAGACACAACACCAGTGGGGTGGGTCAGAGCTCCCATACATGCTCAGGGCACTGGGCAGATGCTCCCACAGTATCGGGATCTCTAGCTTGTCAGAGTGACCCCAAGATTGTTAAAAGTCTCTTTTCCCAGCCTAGTGCTTGAAGAAGGAGTYAGGGCTCTTCAGTTCTTGGTCTCAAGGTTGTTTAGTGTGTCTTATCTATAAAATTCTTTCTCCTGCCCTGCCSAGGTCCRTCCAGCAGGACAGTTCCAGGCACTCTGCCTGCCCCCRGGGCRGTGTTATGTCTTTATACTAAAAACTACGTGTACAATRTTTACAATTACTTTCCAATACCTATCACCTAYATTAGACAGTGAGCTTCTACTCTAAACAAATCCAAAAGTGCCACCATCACAGCAGAAGGTGGAGGCCAAGAAGAAGAAGGAGAAAGGCTGGACACRCCCAGATCCCTCCATCTTGCCCCTGAACCTCCACACCAAAACCCCTAAAATCTATTTTTCTACCCCGTGTAACTTCACTATTATTCTACCTAAACTGTTGTGGCTTGCTGATCTTCATATAAGGTTGGTAATTTGCTCCRTGGGTCAYAAYCAAACCCACAGGTGTTTTGGGCTCTGTGCCAGGGTCTCTGAGCCCCCTGGCAGGGGTCGTGGCCATCCTGGACAGCCAGAGGGATGTTCTGAGTTCCCACACCACAGCTGCCTGTACCTGCTGCACTGCTGGCTTGGCCGTGGTGCCCCATGCTCTCCTTCCCCACAGCCTTCCAGAGCACCACAATGTGCTGTGCAGGATCAAAACAGGATGGATTTTCTGGTGCAGATGCCCCAGTGAAACCAGGGGCATCAGGGATGATGTCAAACTGGCCYTGGTCAGGGACTGGGTAGGGGAGGTTTGTCTGTCCCTGCAGAAATGCCCTGGAGTGAGCCAGGACAGTGAAAGCTGAAGTCAAAGTACAAAGTACAAAACCTACTTGGCTCCTGCAGCTCAGATAACTGAACATGGACAGAGGAAGGAGCCACTGGGACATGGCTTTTCTCTGTGGGCAAACATCACCTGGTAACATCCAGACAAGATAAGCACACATGAGCCCGTTCCATCCCAGCAGTCTGAGGAAGACAGCACAAAAGAGAGAGGGTTGTCAAATGAAAARGTTGTGAATGTTGCCTAAAATTGGGAGAAATCACAGGATTTCCATGGAATTGGAATAAACTTGCAAAATACTTTGTTTTAATCCAAACCATCCCTGGAAGTATTTAAAAGATATGTAGCTGTGGTGCCAAGGGACATGGTCTAGTGGTGGTTTTGGCAATGCTGGGTTAATGCTTGGACTTGATCTTAAAGGTTCTTTCCAACCTAAACAATCCTGTGATTCCACAAATCTACATTCCTCAATGCAGAGGCATTTTGGGAGCCCAAAGCTGCCCTCCTCTATTGCTGCACGGCTGAAAGGGCTCCTGGGGTGACCACAGCAGGCRCCCTCTGCCCACACCTCACTGGGCTCAGCTGAGAAGCTCAGCAAAGCCCTGACAAATTGCCAAGCTCTCCTGAGATAAATAATCACAAACAAAAATATTTGTGTTTACTGTGGGGATTTGTCTGTGCATAATTATGCATTAGTCATTACGAGGACTACAGGAGAGTTTTACACATGTAAATATGTTCAGTTAATTAGACAGGACTGCTTTTGGTTTGTTTCTTCTCTGCAGTGTGATCCTGAAGTCATCAAACACTCCTGGATCACGAGGCGGGGTGAAGGATGTGCGTGAGGAAAACAGCTCTCTGCCTGCTTGTAATGCAGCTCTGGGTATCAATATATACTCCTTTAAAATACTTCTTGTAGCTTTTCTGGTACAGCCTCAAGGTACTACACACGAACAGCACAACCTTCACACTGTTCTCTCATGTTCATGTTTCAAGGGGAGATCAGATGGATTTCTCAGGTAATACAATATAAGACATTATTTTCTTCTGAAACATTTTTAAGTGCAGCAGCTTTTAGTAATCTTCTAGCATCTTCTATGTATGACAGAGTCTATTAATGTCATTTGCATGAGAAGTTCACAATAAATCATTCATGCACAGTTTAGTACAGGTTAAGTGTAACAGCCTAACTGTGATTTTCTATAAGAAAATCAGAGCAGCTCATCAACTGGTGTAAATCAGCAGTGCTCCATCAAAGCCACTGAGTCACACCAACTAATTGCTTGGCCCATGGGAAAGATTTAGGCAAAAAAGCAGCAGGGAAGAGCACGATTCCTGCCTTGTTGGAAGGACCTTCTCCTGAGAGCTTCTCTCCAAAAAAACCTTTCCAAAGAAAATMCAGAGTGGATTTTCTGTTAATCCTGTGGGGCCAGCACAGCCTGGCTGTCCAAGGTCATGGCTGTCCCATTGACAGCCCTGGGCTCTGCTGRGGCCACACTCCTGCAGGGTGAGGAGTGCTCAGGGGAGCCAGCCTGGAGCAGGGCCAGCAGCCCAGCAGGAAACCTCRGGCTTGTCCAGGCCCTGAGAGTGGCAGGAGGATCAAATTCCCCAAGAACCTGCAGCTGTCATTTGGGCAAAATCCTGGAACAACAGCGAAAGCACTTCCAACCCGCCATGGTGGGGATTGAACCAGATGACCTCCAAAGTCCCTTCCAACCCAAACCTTTCTGTGACTCCATGATTTAAGACAGTGTGGTGCCCACGTACCCTTATCCTCGTGTTTGGAGCACTGACCCCATTTGCTGATGGCAGGAGGAGGAATAGGACCAGGAAGAGGAGGAGGAGGARGAGGAGAAGGAGGCATTCGCTGTCCCCTGGGCAGCACAGCAAACCCCCTCGGGAGATGCCGACGGGGAATGGGCCACCCTCCTGCACCCAGCCTGGTCCAGAACCTCGGGAAGTGAAAGGAGATTCCTTTGCAATGATGTGGAATTTGTCACCCCTCTGGAAATGGGCCATGCGGGCACAGAGGAGCGAAGGGTCCCTGGAGTGGGTGGCTGGTGGAAAACCCCACACTGTCCCTGGGCAGAGCTGGCAGGTGATGCTGTGGCTGGGCACTGAGCGGCTCAGCATCGCCCAGGCAGGAGGGGAACACGGGCACAGCTCCGCTCAGAAATGAGGATTTTTCTCCTCCCCTCCTCCTGTTTTTGCTCTCTGTTTTTCGGCCTGGTTCTTGTTCGCACTGAGGCGGCGGCGGGACAGAGGCTCATTGTTCCCGCTGCCGCTCGGGGAACGCGCCCAGCGCTGATCTTATTGGAGCTGGGGCGTGCCCGGCCGGCCCGGGGGGAGCCAGCACCGCCCGGGGGACAGCCCGGGGACATCGCGGGGACAGCCTGGGGACACAGGGGAGAGCCAGCACCG
>JACDOX010000337.1:66997-81199 GCA_014549065.1 Cardinalis cardinalis
AAACCTCCATTGCGTGGATGAGCACATGGTAGGAAAAATCTTCTGCTCCTGGCACCATAATATTTTCTCTATCCAGTCTTCTGTAGTATTTTTGATAAGGTTTAATGAACCTTTCTAAACTTTTGGAAGTGAGCAGCATCTCTCACACCCTGAGGAGCCCAAAGGCACGAGGGCCCCGTTATCCAGGCACGGGGACAGCCCTCGCTCAGACACTTCCCGCAGCCTCTCTGCTGCCGAGTTTATTATAACATGCTTCTCGATTCCCTTCTCTCACCCAGCAAATTAACTTTAACAGTAAATTAACTTTATTCTGTGGCTGGTCAGCGGCGGGATGGGAGCGGGGCGGGTTGGTTTCCCCCTGGCCGTTGCGGAGGCCCCGCAGCCTTGCCGTGACTCACCGGCTTTCAGGCTGCCTATTGAAGGGACAGAGCCCGAACAAAGCCCCCATTCACTCCCAGGCCTCGGCTGGTTTTCCTTTGAGCCCTCGCTGCTTTATTTTTATTCTTTCCCAAACACTGTTGGCTAATTTCATTGACAAAATTCATAACTTGGGGTTGGAGAGCTCGCTGCTATTCAGCTGCAAGCGCTGGGGGGTTTTGTTTTGTTTTTCTTTTCCGTGCTGCCCATCCTGCCTCACTCTCCACATCATCCTGAAGCCAGTTTCCAGCCTGTGCCATGCTGAGGGAGGCAGCTGAGGGACACAGCCCTGCACAGAGAGTTTAGGTGCTCCTCAGGTTTTGGGTGGAGAAGAAAAAACATCAGAGTCAGGTCTGAAGTTGAAGCACAAGGGTGACTCTGAGGGCAGCAAGGACAGGACTGAAGTCGTGCACTACAGAGCTGAGGGACCCCTGGAAGGACACAGCAAATATTTAAAATCAAAAGCCTGTTAAACTTTTATATTCGCAATACTCTGCATCCAATCCAGTTAATTATAGGCCTTTAAAAACATCTGCATTTCATAAAGGACTAAGTTTCCTTCCCCTCAGGCTGCCCCTCCTGAGACATCCCTCTCCAGGCTGCTGGGTTACACAGTAATTACAATCCACAAGTACCTGACATCACCACCAAGTGCAGTGCATTATGGTTTTGAAAACAAGAGAAACAATATTGCTCAAGATGGGTCTGAGCCAAAAGCCCAGCTCCAAACACCATCATTTTTTTCTGGCAGAGCTGAGAGCCAGGGCCCTGCGTGGCAGCCAGGGCCCCCCTGGAAATGTCACAGGCAGAGAATGGAGGAGCTTTGGGAAGGAAAGGATGTTTCTCCTGCCTTTAAATACATGCAGGGCATCACTGGGAGACCTGCAGCCCCTCTGCCACCTCTGCCCTGGAGGCAGAGCCCCCCTTGTCCCACCCAGCCCAGGGCACACGAGGGTGCTGGAAGTGCCAGACCACAATTTTGGGAAGGGATTTGGGCTGGACCCAAAGCAGCTCTGGGATGGGAGCAGGCAGCACCACCTTCCTGAGCTGGCAGCATCCCAGGGGCCTGCTGTGGGGAAGGCACAGTGTGAGAGGTTTGGGTTTGTTCCCTCCCTTGGGAGGAGGCAGAGCCTGCCCTGAGAGAACCTGCAACAAACTTATCTGTGTTCCATACATACACACATAATAGATGCACATCATTTGGCTTATGGCCACCAAAGTGCACCCAGCTGGTACCTAAAGCAAAGCCCTTAAGGGTGTTTCATGTGGTAAATCCCTCTCCTCCTCCCCTCCAGAGGCAGAGGCTGGTTCTGGGGTGAGAGCAGGGCAGGAGCATCGGCCTCACCAACCTGCAGGAACAGCCTCCATGATCCACCACCTTCTGCTTTGCTAAGCTCTTGAGGCCAGGTCTCTTTCCTTGTTCATTTATCAGCTTGTCTCCCTGCAGAGAGGAGCTGGTTAGAGGAGAAAGAGTGTGATTTTCAGTCCACAGAGCAAGCAATTTGCTTTTTAAGGTTGTTTGCCAAAACCACATTCCTGCTTTAGCTCCCAGTCCAAGCAGAGGGGAGGCTGAGATCAGAAACAGGAGTCAGGGACTGATTTTGCTCAGTCGCTTGTGCTCTCTCTGCCTCGTGTGAGAGCTGAGCTCACTCAAGGGTTGAGGCATCCTCTGTACCTTCACATCTGAACAACAAGCAGGGAAAGCAAAAACCACAGGATTTCCTCTGCTGTCAGCAATACCCAATAAATTCACAGCAAGAGTGAGCCTTTAAAAGAAAAAATAAAACTAAAAATCCCCCAAACCAAACACTTTATCCTTTCCTGGTCTAATTGGGGAATAAACTTAATGTCTAATTTTAAGGGTGCAGTGAAAAGGAAAGGGATGAAAGGGAGTTGAGGCACTGCACCCAGCCGTGATCACAGGCAGCAGGCTGGGGCTGCAGCTCCAGAGGAAGCAGCAGCAGCTCTGCCTTGATGTGGTCTGAGCCAGTGGGGCTGGGGCACGAGTCAGGCCCTTCTCTGCCCCATAGAGCTGGTGGGAGCCCGTGCCTGCCACCACCAGAGCCTGGGAAACCATGGGAAACAACGAGCAGCCTCAGCTGGGAGCTGCTGTGTGCTGGGAGGAGCTGGGGCACTGTGGGTGGTGGGTGTGAGGGGCTGAGCTCAGCCTCCCTTATCCTGGGTGCAGTCCCACTCAGGTCACTGGGGTGGCTCCTGGGTGATAATCCATACATGGGTTRTCCCTCTGTCTCAAAGCAGCCTTAAAAGTGCCTTGGAACCCAATTAAAGGGCGCTCTGGTGATGCAGGGACACCATCAGTGCTGCTGCCTTGCACCTGTAGGGAGCCAGGCTGGGGCTGGGAAGCCCAGCTGGGGACACAGGGCCTGACCCCTCTTCCCTCAGTGCCCACTGTGCTGCTCTCCAGGCTCCCTCTGCTCTCCTGCTGGCTCAGGACCATCTCTGCAGCTGGGCGTGCCCAGCTGGTGACACAGGAGTGTCACAGCAGTGTCCTCACCACGGCTGCTTAGCACAGCCATAAAGCCTGGAAGCTGCACACTCAGCTTTCCCTCACTTCCTCCCAAAGCCCCACCAGGCTTCTGAGCATCACAAAGCTCTCCCTGCTCCCCACAACTGTGGGGACAAGGGGATGCTCCTGGGGAGCCCTGGACAGTCACCTGGGGCACTCCTGGGGCTGTGCACCCCAGGTCCCCTGGGTTCAGTGCCACTGAAGCAGTTCCCAGAGGGAAGTGGCACAGCCCCAGAGTGTGGGGACCTTGCTGACAGCCAGCCACCCCTTGCAGCTCCCCCTCAGCTTTGCAGTCCTCTCAAAGACACCCTGCAATTCCCCAAATGGGGGTGATTCCTTGAGGAAAGAGGAGYCTGTGCTAGCTTGTCTTTAAAGAGCAGTTTACCAAAGTAATACCTACTTTTGAGACCTGTTTCTTCTTTCCTTGCTTTCTCTTCCACAAACCACCCCCCACCTCTGCTGCCTCTGGAGCACCCAGCCAGGCTCCAGAGTGGTGCTCCCATCCTGGGGTCCTGGCCATCCTCTGGTTTTTGGGGGTTATATCACTTCAAGGACAATTTAACATGCATTGCATGCTGCTCCTCAAAGGTTTTCCATGTTCATGAAGCTCTGGGTCCTGCAGAGGTGGAGCTGGGAGGTGCTGTGAAGCCCCAGGGATGGGGTGAACAAGGTCCTGTCACCCTGGTCCATCCTCTGAAAGAGCTGGTGGCTCCTTCCACCAGCAGTGCTGGGGTTGTTCTTAAAATGAGTCTCTTGGCTAATTATTGTCTCCCCATTGCCCTTCCCTTCTCCTGTCTRTAGCCCTTCCATCCTGTGTGTTTGCTTTGCTGCTCCAGCCTCTCCTCCTGCATGGCTGCACAGACATCAGTGGGTTGTACCAGTTTTGTCCAACCAGGAGCATCCCAGAAAAGCCTGATGCTGCAGGGGGAAAGCCATGGTGCTCCTCAGTCCCTCTCACAAAGCCAAAATGCCACCCARGGGCAYGAAAGCAMCACTGGGCTGATGCCCCCCGATGCYTCAGGTTTTRRCTTTTATATTTTTCACATTCTGTGCTGCTTTAGTGTGTSRGTCTGAGCTTCATATGARGRGATGSTGAGCTCTSTGCACAGAGCAGGGAGACAAAACAATTCCTGCTCYAGCTGGGGACCAAGGACAAATGATCCAAATCTCAGCCCAAGAGCACAAACACCGTGGGCTGGAGAGAGAAAAACAAGGATGGGACTGGATGGGCTGAAGCTGGAATKGRRCMATGAACTGCAAGRTGCAAATGGAGCAGATAAAAGTGAGAGATCCTGTGAGCAGTTGTGCATTTTGGGACCATTTTGGTTCATCTTGGGTGCAGCAGCCCTGGCTGGGCTCTTGTGCTGCCCAAGGTGGATCMATKGAGGAGATCCTTKTAATAAATCCCTGCTTTATTCTTTAGCTCTGTCCAGCCTCTGCTCYAGCTCAGCCTSCACAAGGCATCACCCCACTTAACAGTTTCTTAACACTCAAACAGAGGCTCCCCCTCCATTTCCACAGTGACACAGGGACAGGGGGCACGGCCCAGCTTGGCAGGCTGGCGTGTCTTTAGGGCAAACACATCCTTCAGTGGGAAGAAAAAGGATTTGTCAGTGAAGGATTTGTCTTTCTACATGCAGAGAAGAGATATTTATATTAAAAAAAAGGCTTGTAATGTACCAGAATACCTTCCTCCCTCACCAAAGGTCAAACTTAGATCCAATTTCAGTCAGGAGGGAGACGTCTGTCAG
Source organism: Cardinalis cardinalis (assembly GCA_014549065.1). NCBI lineage: Eukaryota > Metazoa > Chordata > Aves > Passeriformes > Cardinalidae > Cardinalis > Cardinalis cardinalis. The sequence continues at coordinate 71,693 of JACDOX010000337.1, forward strand.
ACAAGCACTAATCACTATTTAGTATTCATATTCACCTATTAGAAGCTCCATGCTGTAAACATGTCTATGAATTAACAAGGCATCTGGCCTCTCTTATACAATATGAGCAGCTTGGATCATAAAGTGTCTGCAGAAAATAAAAAGTGCCTTCCATCTGTCTCTCCCAAATATCACTGCTATCACCAAAGCAAACAGAGCGGCTCTTCCAAGGCAGCGCCGGCCCCCTCCCCCAGAACGTGTTAGTCAAACAAAAACAAGCGTTTCACCCAGAGCACTTGACAGATCTGAAACGGCTCCGAGGAGGAGCCAGGCGCAAATTAAGAACTGGGGAAAAATTAGCTGAAAGATAACTGGGGGGGAAAAAAGCTTCCTGCTAACAAGGTCTTTTCTTAGCTCTGCGAGTAATTACCCACAGTGCTGGCGCTGGGAAGGTCAGTGGTGCCCAGCARAAGATGCATGGGCATGCCAGGACCTGTGCCAGGCCAGTGCCACCGTGGGAATTGCTGTCCCCAGCTGTGACACCTCTGCAGGTGGCGGCAGAGAAGGATGCTGTGGGATCATGGTGACTCTTGGAAGGGCCAGAGACTTCACTCAGCCCTGCAGTGTGGAAAACCAGACAGAACCAGAGGACAGAAACTCTGACACAACCAGAGCACACAGTCTCAAGCYGGACCAAGGGAAATACAGGTTGGATATCAGGAAAAAGTGTTTCACAGAAAGGGTGATAAAGCTCTGGAATGGCTGCCCAGGGAGGTGGTGGAGTCCCCATCCCTGGGTGTGTTTAACAAAGCCTGGATGGGGCACTGGGGGCCAGGGTTTGGTTGAGGGGTTGGGGCTGGGTTGGACTCRATGGTCTTGAAGGTCTCTTCCAACCCAGTGATTCTGTGWATTCTGTGRAAARGCAAAGCCCAGGTGGCCCTGAGCCATCAGGGAAAGGCCTCATGCGTGGCTGCCTGGGGGACAGCTCAGCTCCAGCAGTGCCACCAACACAGACTGGCTGCAAGTCCCATCCCAGCTCCATGGGCCGTGTTTTCCCCCTAATCCAGAGCCCTTCAGCTCCTCACTCTGCTCCCTGGATGTCTGTGTGACATACAGGAGAGCTGAAGGTGGGTGATTTGTGCCTGTTCCCAGTCCATGGGGCAATTCCAGAGGAGCTGTGCCAGTGCAGGATACCAAAGTGAGCTGCAGGCACCAGGGAGGGATGGGAGCTGCCCTGCTGGCTGCGGGAGGGAAGGGCTGGGCAGCCCCTCTGATGGCCCCTGCTGGGTTTTTGAGGGTCAGTGGGGACAGCCAGAGGCTGGTGGGACAGCAGGAGCAGCAGCAGAGGTGGCGCAGGAGACCTCCCATCCCCACAACATCCACTCCCCTTGTCTCTGTGTTCCCTGTCTCACTGCCTTTCCTTGCCTGGTTTCCCAGCCCACTCCAGATTCCAGCTCTGGTGCTTCCCAGGGAAACCCAGGGCTGGCAGACAGGGTGGCTTTCTGCTGGTTTAGCTCCTGCCAAGGACTGGATGGGCCTCAGGGTGAAGGCAGGAGCTGGGGCAGAGAGATCATCACTTTTGGGGGCWGCTGCTCACCCGAGAGGCTCCAGGTCCCCAGGACGTCACTCGTGCCCTGCTTAAAGCTGGTGGCCTTAAACCAACTCAGGCTTCTCCGCCTCAAGGGAAGGGAAGGTCTGCTCTAAACCCCGGCTTTGTTTTCCAAAGATAAATTTAAACCAAGGGGAAGGAAGAATGAGGTTCATAAATCAGGCAGGCCTGAAAATGAGGCATGAAAAATGAATGAACAGAGAGCGTGTGCGAGCGCTGCCGCCCAAACCCCGCTGGCACAGCCCACCCTGGCTGGCAGCCCCCAGCCCAGCCCTCCCACAGCCCCCAGCCCACCACCACTGCCCCAGGCAGACCTGGTCCTGCCCTTGCTGCCCCTTCCCCAGCTCACATCCACACACAAAACACCTCTCTGGCCTTTAAAGTTGAGCTGCCTGGGCTGTGATGGGCTGGGTGGGGTCCAGCCTGTGTGCTCAGGCTTCCCTTTCCAAGTTTAAATGATGTTTTAAAGCTGATTGGACTGCATGAGATGTTTAAACTTAAAGCCAGGGGAGCAGAGGGAAGACATGGCTTTCTGGAAGTGCTTCTCACATCCCCCMCACGCGTGGATGACAGGAAGAAGAAAACCAGGAGGCTTCCAGACCTCCCAGCTGCAGACATCTGAGGAGCTGGCTGTATCCAGTGAGCCTCTCTCAGCTCCCTGCCTGGCCAACAAGCTGTTCCTAGCACAGCAATGCAGAGTAGTCTGTCTCCTSCAAATCATCCCCTGGGACAGAATCTCCCTGGGAATGGGGCTGGAGCAGCCTGGCTTGGTGATGGACTCAGACAGTGGGAGGGGGATCTGCACCTTGCCCTAAGGCTTTGCTGTGTGGGGTCCTCAATGTGCAGACTTGGCTTGGTTGGCTGAGAAACCATCATAGTTTGCAGCTCCAAGTGCATCAGGGGTTGTGRCCACAAATATTTGCATTTTGCAAAGGAAAAAGGCCCCAACCAAACAACCAAACAAACCCAAAGTGGCTGCAGCTGCTGTGCTGGGATGTGACAAGGCAAGTTCTGAAAATACCCACCTGTGTCATTTGCCATGCAAATAATTCAAAGAAATAATTCAGCCTGGGGCTTGGGGAAAAATGGTGGGAGAGTGGCCAGTGGCTGAGACAGCCCAGAGCAGCTGGTATGGAGCTGGAAAAGGTGGGAAGGAGGGAGAAGGAGGAATAATGATGGGAAATTTGGTTTTGGCTGACTGTGATGTGACCTTAAGTGTCCCCATCTGAGGGACCTGTGGCTGGGAAAAGGTCTTATTGAGCATCACCATTCAGAACATCACCAGAATCCTTCCTTACATCCTTCTGCTGGGGAAAAGCCTCTGAAATATGAGTGTTTTCCTTCCCAKAAGGATTTACCTGCCTCTGTTATGCCATGTTAACCACTTGCACTGCTACAGAAATCTGCCACAGAAGATTCCCAGTCACTTCCAGGGCCAGGCACCACCTCCACAGTCCCCCTGGACCCCAGGACAGGAGCAGCTGCTTTTCCCAGCTCTGGGATGGCAGCAAGACCCAGGGCTGCCCTCGGCCACGCTGCTGCCTGACCCCAGTCCTGGGCCAAAAAATCAATAGGGAATTTGTCACCAGCCCCAGAGGGCCAGGATCAGGCTCTGCATGCACAAGGAAACCCCTCGAGCATGAAAGCTAATTTAAGAGGAGCTCATCTCCTGGTGTTCAGAGACATGGAGCAAGGAAAACGCATGACAGATTTTGGTATATTTTAACTGAATTATTGTCCACTGGGGATTGAGCCAAGACCACAAACATTATTTCACTTTCTGGYGAGGCTGCAGTGATGAATATGAGTTTCAAAGGAGAAAAGCTGGGTGGTTCTTGTTTCTAATCTTGAGTCATTCCTCCTCCTTTRGAGGCTGAACACCACAGCACAGGGATGCTGGAACAAAGACTTCCATTCCTTAGCAAGGCATCAGGGTCTGCAGGTGAATGCAGCAAGGCTTAAAACACACATATCAAAATGCAACAGAATTTTGCACTAGGCTCTGTTAAAAATATTCTGTTTAATTGATTTTTTAAAAAAATCTATTATGCTGCTCTAGGCATGGCTATTGATCTGCAGTGCTGGAGAAGTAATGAAGAAGCCTTCAAATCAATAAGGCCAAAGTATATCTCAAACTATATCTGCTCCACCAGCACAACAGGGATGTGGCCAGTGAAATTCCCCAGTCAGGACCGGGAGTATGAACAAACCTGTTCTGATGACTGCAGAGATTTATTTCTATTGGCATAAACATAACTAATGAAACCTCGGCGACTCTTCACTTCCGTGAAAGCTGATAATATATTGTGGTGCTCACAATGAAATGAGCAAGAACACATTTGCAAAGGAAGAAAAAAAACCCAACTCCCTCAACCGTGAGCTGTATTTTCTTCTTGGTGCCCTTGATTCTCCTCCACCCCCTTCCCCCAGACAGGGTAATATTTCTTCAGAGCTCTGGTACGAGCTTTAACAGGGCTTTTGTAAGTCTCCAAGGCTGCAGTTTTAGGTTTTCTTTTATCCCTCGCTGTCAGGATGGAGTGGGTAGGCAGCTAAAATCACAGGCTGATAATATTGTTTGGGGCTAACAGCCTTATCTTATCTTGTTCGTATTATTCATATTACCTTAGATAAGCCACCTGGGGCCGCACACAAGCAAGATCCAGGGAAGTGACCTCATTACAGTTCAGGTGCCTATTTACTGTAATAAGAACAGCTGGACTAACACAGCCACACTTTGAACTTGGCTGGCACTTTCCATCTGAGCCTTTGACTGGATCCCTTTCACACTTCAGAGCACAGAGGAATGGAGGAGCTGGAGTTAATCAGCACCACCACTTTTCCTCCAGAAGGGATTACAGGAGGGTTTTGGCCACTGGACWTGGAAGGGCTGGGGAAGGGTGAGTGCTCAGCAGCCCCAGAGCTGGGGGGGCTTTTGCTGAGAATCCCAATTGATGGAAAAGAGATGCTTAAAGCACCATCAGCTCTTTATTCCCCATCTAAAGCTGATGTGGGAGAGATCTTGGTTCTGCATTTCTACCCCAAACAGATCCAGCACAGGTTTGCCCCTGCCCAAGGATTTCTTGTGCCTAGGCTGGCAGGAATTCAGACAGGTTTCCATGGGCAGGGCCGTGTCCAGGGTGAGATCCTGCTGCCTGGATTGCCCAGGAGGGACAGCAGGGCTGGCAGCTCTGGGGCAGCCCCAGCAGGCACGCACTGCTCAGTGCCACGCTGGTTCCAGCTGAGGACCGTGACAGTCACTGAACACTTCAGGCGCTTTCAGCCAGCAAATTAATCTAATTTTTTTTTTTTAAAGGAATCTCCTAAGTTTAAAAATATGGTAATGCAATTAGTGGCTTTGGCAGGCTAATGAAGCCACTTTAAACCCTTGCAAAAATACCATTAAAAGAGAATGCTTAAGAGCCTCTTCAAACTTTCCAAAATGAGAAGTACGTTCGTATTCAGAAGATGCCAATCTAGTCTCCTTTCTCCAAGGTTCAAGATTAATTAGGGACTTGTTTAGTGCATGAATGAGGAAACAAATGAACTCTTGGATCACAGAGCACTGGAACCAATTTTTTAATCATTTTTTTTCTTTACAATTACATTCCTATCAAGAAAGTCTTCATTWGACTTTCTGTCACGGGGCCACATCATGCCAGGTAACTGTTACAAGTGCTTGGCTTCCACCCAAAGACTGAACAATATGAGTTTTCTGAGAAATAAATACACGTGAAATGTATTTAACGCTGCATTTTCTCATTAAAATGCTATTGCATTTTCGTAATAAATACATATAACCTTTCCTACCTCAAAACAAATGGTTTAGAAAAGACCAACAACATCTTCCCCTTTACAAAATCAGCCTGGGTATTTAAAGATTACCTTTGAGAAGTACATTGATGTCTGATCTAAGAAGCACCATAAAATAGGTGGAGATTACTCAGGTAAGAAATAATAGATGGGAAGAGAAAAAAATGGTTGAGACTAATTGTAAAAATGATGGGGTTTGCATGTTTAGTAAAGGAGAAAGGAAAAAAGTAACTGCTCATTTCTTTCTTTTTTCAAAGAGTTACAACGTGCCCTGGAGATTGGAGGGATTGGTTTGGCTAATCCCATCCAAAATGAGATGCAGATTTGAATCAAAATGTACCAAACAAAGACAAAACTGTACCAAAATTCAGGCATTTTCTGCTCACAGTGAGGATCAGCTGAGAGAACCACTCCTCATCMCTCCCTTACCCACACACCAGGTTTGTTTTGATGCTGAGAATTTCTCCAGAAAAAAAAAAAAAGCACTAAAACAGATTAATTTGCAGGAAGATACTGCTGTAGTCATGCAGAGAAAGGGAACCAAAACTCCAATGAGGCTGAGCTGCCAAGCACAGACACACAAAGTGCGTCACGAGCAAATGCCAACGACGTGTTCCTTCACTGCTGCTTACGAGCTTTTACTAATTAAAAAGTTTAATTGCACTTAGGTGAGCTGCATCCAAAACACAGATTGCAAAATCCGTGGTGCCAGGAGCTCCCTGGCAATGAGAGGGGCCCTTATGTGCCCAGGTGTGCCTCTCATTTTCTTACCCAGGTGATGAAGAGGAGGAAGGTTCCCCGCACAGCTGGGGAAGGGATGGGGAGCACGAACTGTGAGTGGCACATCTACTCCCTGCTTGCCATTAGCATCCATTTATCATCAGCCAGACCTCCACCGGAGTGCACAGATAATGTTCTCCTAAGTGGAAAGGCAAGGGTGTAATTTTCATAGCTGATTTGTTCCTCTCTMCCTCGCTGCTGTCCTTGGAGCAATCGCGGGGCAGAGCGGCGCTGCCCTGGTCTCCCTTCCTTGGGTGTTTTTAAATGAAGGAGTTTCACCTCCTGCTCAGCCTCCCTGACCCCCCTGCTGCCCCACAGCTGGTCAAGTCCCTGCAATGGATACTCCCTCTGCAGGGCCAGGCTGCAGCATGGATCACACTCATTGCCTCCTCAGCAYGAGCAGAATTTGAAGATTTGTGGGGAGGGGAGGATTTTGTGCAAAGACCATGAGGACCTGCAGTCTCTTTGCAGAGTAACCATGGASCAGCACTGAAATCTGGATTTGTTTTGCTTATAGACTTCACAGCACATCTCTAAGAAAGCAACAGCAGGTGAATCCACAGGCACCTGAGCAGTGGGGAAGCTGCTCCTTTGCACAGTTCCTGCCACCACCAAACCTCCAGCTGGGACCCTTTGCTGAAAGGCCAGAAGTCTTTGTTTCAAAGCCTCTCCTTCCAGGATTATTACATTAATCCAAGTGATTAGATGGGTCCAGCTGCTGATGTTTTATGGTGGATGAGCAGGTCCTGGGTGCTGCAGTAGCTGGCTGGGGTGTGCTGTCTCCAGCTGGGCACTTCAGTCACGTCTGGACAGTTAGTGGTGGTAATTTATAGCTYCAGAATCCACAGTCCCAGGATGCCAATAACCTAGGGATACAAACCTCTGAATGTTCTGCTAGGAATGCAGAATAACATCCTGCTTGCCTGGATCTTGTCTTTGCCAAGTACTCTGCATCTCAGGCAGGCCTGAAGTGGGATTCCAGAGACCTCACAGAGTTCTGCATGTTTGGGTGGTTCTCATTTCATTTCTCCCATCCTCCTTAGTGCTAGTGACACTCATTTCATGCAGTGACACTCATTTCATGTAGCAGGGAGGTGGTTTTGTCAGATTCCCATCTTTCCAGGGAAGTGGTRGAGTTGCCATCYCTAGAGGTATTAAAAGAACATGTAGATGTGGCACTTGGGGACATGGGGTAGTGGTGGCCTTGACCTTGGGTTAATGGTCTGACTTGATGATCTTAAAGGTTTTTTCTGACCTAAATTATTTTATTATCATCTCTGGAGGGCCACACCCCAATGGATCTTAGATCACTTGAGGATCTTGTTGGATTTAAACCAATTCCTGGTGGTTGGACTGTGTCTGTGGTAAAATCTGGCAGGCTGCAGCCCCTCCCAGGAAATCCTGGGCATCAGGATCAATTCCTTTCCAGAACTGACTCACAGAGGCTGTGTGAGGRATATTCTCCCTGCCACCCTTAGCCAATATTATCAGGCTGTGATGAACACCACAGATTCAGATTTGCCTGTCTGACCTGCTGGGTGGTTGCTCTGTCTGTCTCTGAAGGGAGAAATTCTGCATTTCTACTTGTGTTCCAACCTGTCTGAAGCTAACACAGGGCAGAGAGGGGGAAATTTACCCCAAATTTCCAGTGCACCCAATATCTCCTCAAAAAAGACACTCCAGCTTTCACCTTTCACATGGCTGCTGAGTCGGGTCCCACCCAGGGATGTTGATGCTAGAGCAGAGCCATTTAATTAGGAGGAGAGCCAAAGTTTTCAAAGGAAGAGAAGAAGGGAGTGTGAGATGCTGGTGCAAGAGTTATGGGATAATAAAGACCTCTGCCAGCTGCCARTGAGATGCACAGATCTCAGCAAGTTGGTCACAGATCACTTATTTGCATAAAATGACAAAATACTTGACTGAAGGAGAAGGGCTGTGTGAATCTGCCAATCTTCCAGTCCYACTATAACCCCAGGAGCCTTAAATCCAGTTCAGTGCAACTCTAGGGATGTTTTGCTTTCTTGTGAGTCTAACCTTTGTATCTCAGATCCCTCCTTGCCRTAAAATATCTGTTAGCATGAAGTAACTGTTTACCCTGTCCCAACAATGACACTGTAAGTTGGACAAGGATGTAAGAAAAGCTGATATTCCCAGTGAGGGTGGGACTGTGTTAATGCAGCAGTTTGAAGATCAGGCTCACTAAAAAAGCCAGGCAAGGTGGTTTTCTTGCCAGTGCAGATGCACTTTCCTCAGTGCTTTGTTCTAAGCTGCCTGGATGGACAAATCTGTGCTCACCTCACAGCAAAGGGGCTGCTTTGCCAAAARCCAGACCCAGTGAAGAGGAATTTTGCATTGAAGGTATCAGACATCAACCACCCGAGGGCTTGTGCCCAGATCRTTCCTTCTCCTGAAGGAGACATCTCTGCTCTGTGCACAGCACCTATCWTCAGCCTCCTGGCATCTTCCAGTGGGGCTTTTTCTGGGTGAAACCTGGGCTGCCTGGCTTTGTCTTTAAAATGYTGGCTCCTGCCTGCTCCAGTGGGAATCTTGCATCTGTGCTGTGATGTTTTGCTGGGTCTGGCAGTGTTTGATCACACCAGGTACTGGCAGACCTGTCCTGAGTGTCAGGAGCAGGTCCCTGAGAACAGCAAGTCCTGGAAGTGGAGTGTGGAAGGAGAATTTGCAAACTGCTGTGGCTTTTTACTCTTTRCAGCTCAGGAATATGGAGGAACACCTACAGCTGGACTCTAAATAACCAGGTTAACTACCCTGTGCAAATAGACCAAACCTGCTGCCCTGCTCCCTGCTGCTCTCATAGTGTTTTAATAGCTCCTGCAATAAAAAACAGTGAGTCCCAAAGGAGAGCTCTCCATTTATTCAGAAAGATGTTGCTAAATTCCCCTAYACAACAGATTCCACTGCTGGAATAAGTGCCTCTTCCCTGGCAGCTCTTCTTCCTGCCAGCCAGGCAAAGGCAAGGCACAGAATTATCTGTGTAATCTGATTTGGAAGGTTAACTTCCCTGGATCATAAATAAGCAGGGATTATGACCATAAAGGTGCATTACCTACAGCTTCAAGGGAAAAGCTCCACGCTCATACCTCCCTCCTCTCCCACTTCTAAAAAAGGGAGAGAAGGATGCYGAGACCCAGAAATTACCATGGTGTAATGGAAGATCCTCAGATAGGCTTGGTTTAATTACACACTTCTATCATTTCCTGCCTGCTCCCTGTCCCATTAGGAAATTACAGCAGTAACTCAGTTAATAGAATCTCACTGTGCAAACAGCCACTGGCCTGCAGGCTCCTGCTCCAAGCTCCTGCTCCCAG
>JACDOX010000337.1:81474-104127 GCA_014549065.1 Cardinalis cardinalis
TCCTGATCCCAGCTCCTGCTCCCAGCTCTGCTCCCAGCTCCTGGATCCCAGCTTCTGGATCCCAGATCCTGCTCCCAGCTTCTCCTCCTAAATCCTGCTCAGCTCCTGCTCCCAGCTCCTGATCCCAGCTCCTGGATCCCAGCTCTTCTCCCAGCTCTTCTCCCAGCTCCTGATCCCAGCTCCTGGATCCCAGCTCTGCTCCCAGCTCCTGCTCCCAGCTCCTTGATGCCAGCTCCTGGATCCCAGCTCCCAGTTCCTGGCATGGCATGCGTGCAGCAATGGAGCACACAGCTGGTGGGGACTCGGGGTCCTTCTTGCCACAGAGAGAGGCTTTTCTTGCTCAGAGGAACATCAAATCTCCCTGGAGGGGGATGCAAGGCCCTTTTCCACATGCAGACAGAGCTGGAGGGRGCCCTGTGGTCTGGGGTCTGTGCTGGGAAACACCCAGAGGCTGCAGAGTTCTGAGCTGGGCACGAGAAGATTTGTTGCACAAGGACAGGAGATAAAGGCTATTAAAGGAAAATGTCATTCACCCCCCAAAAAAGAAAAAGAAATCCTTTTTTGCATATTTCTTTGCTGCTGAAGGTACAAAAGTGCCTGCTGGAGCACAGCCTCTGCTCCAGGGCCCATCGTGTGCGATACAATAGCACAGGAACTACAGAGGGAAGGACGGCCTTAAATCAGGCACCAAATCTCTTCAAACACCACGTTTTCTGTTCAGCCTTTCAGCACTTCACTCATCCTTGGCAGTGGAGCTGACCTGGTCATTTTTCCCTTTGTACTTCTCCCCGCCACATTCCATGGCATTTTCATGAATTAACGCAGCAGTGTGGTTTTGTGCTTTACAGATGGAATAAAACCCCCTTTCCCTATTTAAATAAAGACATGTGGCAGCTGACATTTCTTGAAAACACTTTGACTCATATTAAGCTTTGTAAGTCCTTTCATTATCTTTAAAGACTCGTAAAAGGCAGGTCTGTGGCAGCAGGAAGAATGGAGGCAGGCAGCCTACCTGGGGGAGGTGGAGGGGCTGGAGATGTTTGGGGCTCCAGGCTCCATCCCCAGCCAGCTCCAGAGCTGCTGCCGGGACACCCATCACCTCCTCTTGCCCCGAGCAAAGAGAGGCACTGGTGAGCACAGCAGCTGAAAAAAGTGTCACCAAAGTGTCACCATCCCCTTTGTCTTGAACTATGAAGGGAAGCACAACCAGGGGAGCAAGGGTGGAAGGGAGGCAGTTTGCTGTGCAGAGGATTTCTGTTTTCYTGATGGATTTTAGAACACTCTTCCCTCCTCTCCAGGCTGCCAGCTGCCATCCAGAGCAGCACAGTCACCCCCTSTCTCTCAGCTGGGGTGATTCCTGCAGGGCCAGCCCCTTCCTTTGCTGGGTTCCTGCCTCCCAGCCCTGCTGAGAGGTGCTGGGGGTGCTCTGCTCCCTGGTGCTGCCTCTCCAGACCTGTCCCTGGTCACAGCAGCTGGCACTGAGCCCCTGGGTTTGAGCCCAGCTGAATTCCTGAGCTCTGAGCAGCATCCCTGATGGACCTGGCACTGCTGTGACCCACCAAGGCTGTGACCATGCCCTGTGCTGGAAAACCTCTACAGCTTCCTAAATGGACTCCAAAAAGCCACGAACCAAATTATTTTGAGGAATGAATGAGGAGTATAAACTGTTTTCAAGGGTGGTGACAATGCTGGTGCCCAAGCAGAGGTCAGGGTGAAGGTCTGTGTGCCCAGCCCATCCCATGGCACTGCTGAGCTGGCAGAAGGAGGGGAACCACCCCTGCCCTGGCACAGCCTCACATCAACCTCCTCTCTGGAGCTGAGCAGGGTGTGGGACACCAGCTCTGCTCCTGTGCAAGGGCAGCCCTGCCCAGTCCTCTCCACTGGCCCACTCCTCACTCCTGACTGCCAGCAATATTTTATTGCATTTATTAAGGCACAGACTGCCCAGAGAAGCTGTGGCTGCCCCCTCCTGAAAGTGTTCAAGGCCAGGTTGRATGTGGYCCTGAACCATCTGGTCTGGTGGAAGGAGTCCCTGCCCATGGCAGGGGGATGGAACAAGGTGTTTAAGTCCTCTCCAACCCAAATTTTTCTGGGATTTCTGTGATTCTATTCCAAACCCCTCCTTTACATCTGTCCCTTACAGCTGTGCTCCCCAGGACAAGGCTGCACTGAACCCTTTGGCCTGAGACAGGTGAAGCTCAAAGGGTGGGAGCTTAAATAAGAGGAGGACTCAGGAGCAAGAAAGCAAAGAGGAAGCAGGGAGGGGAAGGGGTGAGGGAAGCAGTGCCCAGATGGGCTTCTCAGCTCATGGAAAGGCAAAAGGGGCAGTGCTGCTGTGTGGCTGGTGCCTCATTGCACCTGCTCAGGTAATGGAGATATCACTGCTGAGCCACACACATCCACACTGCACTAACCCCACCACAAGTGAAGGAAATCAGGCGCTCTGCACATCGTTTTCTAAAAAATAAAAGAAAATTTCTATCTCCTTGTAGTTTTTCTCTCTCCCTCCTTCTGTGCCAGACTCCAGCTGCTCTCATGGGTCACCCTCCTGCCTGGCAGGGGACAGGAACCCATAAACTGTGGCCCTGAGGCCATGACTGAGGTTGGTGGGTGCCAGGCTGGGGTTGTTGTGGCAGTGGTCAGGTCTCACCCTTGGCTGAGAGGATGGTGCAGGTAGGGGACGTCCCAAAGGAAGCCAGTGTGGAGCCCAGGAGCAACAAGACCCAGTGACACCACCCCAGAATGCTGCTCGAGGGCTTTCCCTGGCCTGGAGGGCCCTGCCAGGGGTGGTGGGTGCCAGGTGCTGCTGYCCCAGCTCCAGCCCCATCTAACCCCAGGAGCAGGCTGGCAGTTCTGCCCTTCCCCTTCCCCACCACACAGCAGGCACCCACACAGATATTCCAGGTGGGGTTTGGTCCCACACAGTCATTCTAGGTTGGGGTTTGACCCACACAGTCATTTCAGGTTGGGGTTTGGTCCCACTGAGTAATTTCAGGTGGGGTTTGGTCCCACAGAGATATTCCAGGTGAGGTTTGGTCCCAGACAGTCATTTGAGATGGGATTTGGTCCCATACAGCTATTCGAGGTGGGGTTTGGTCCCACAGAGATATTCCAGGTGAGGTTTGGTCCCTCAAAGTCATTTGAGATGGGGTTTGGTCCCACACAGTCATTCCAGGTGGGATTTGGTCCCACACAGCCATTTCAGGTGGGATTTGGTCCCATACAGCCATTCCAGGTGGGGTTTGGTCCCATACAGCCATTCCAGGTGGAATTTGGTCCCATACAGCCATTTCAGGTGGGGTTTGGTCCCACACASTCATTCCAGGTGGGGTTTGGTCCCACACAGTCATTCCAGGTGGGATTTGGTCCCATACAGCCATTCCAGGTGGGATTTGGTCCCACACACTCATTCCAAGTGGAGTTTGGTCCCACACAGTCATTCCAAGTGGGGTTTGGTCCTCACACAGTCATTTCAGGTTGGGTTTGGTCCCACACAGATATTCCAGGTGAGGTTTGGTCCCTCAAAGTCATTTGAGATGGGGTTTGGTCCCAGGGAATGGCTGCAGACCCCCAGGACCCCACACCCCCTGCCCCAGAGGTGAAGGASACTGCTCAGGGCAAGGAAAACCTTTCCATGGGGCTCTCAAAATCAAACCTCCCCATCACCACCACCCCCATGGCTTTGCACTGGGATGGCAGCACCAGCTAAAATCCCTTTGTTAGCACTGACCTAGTTTATGGACAGGATGTCTGAGGCGACCCCAGCCCCTCGTGTGCCCCGTGCACACTGCTGGCATCCACAGAGGCACAGAATGATGAAAGGACACAGATTCCAGCATGAGTTTTCCAAGGGGAACCAATTAAAAATAAAAGAATCAGCAAAAACTGTTCAAAGCCTTGTGAAAAAAAAAATCACTGGGCAATATGCTTTTAAGAAAGGATCATCTCACCTTCCTCATGTGCTGCATCCTGGGGCAGCCTACCCAGCCTATTGAAGTGGGCATTAGAGGGATGGGGGCAATTAAAATTTACCAGGCTGCTGATAAAGTGAGTGGCACTGGGCTGCCACAGGGGAAGGCAGCATGGCAGGGTGGGCTGGTGATGTCCATCCCTGCCCTGGGCACCGTGGAGCTCCTTTCTCCCTGGTTTTCCCTGAGGAAAAAGRTCTGAGCCTCAGCAGCTCATCCCTGCACTGTGTGCACAGGGTTTAGTGCASATCCAGAGCCAGCAAATGGGGTTTGACCCTGCCTGGGCATGGTTTGGGGGTCCTGCTGCCCTTCTTCCAGCTCTGGTGATGGCTCTGCAGTGCTGAACACTCACAGAGCATTGTGTAACTCCTGCAGAGAGTCACAGAGGAGTCCCTATCAAAGAGGAGCTCACATCAGGCTCAAGCTGTGCAGGTTTGCCAGTCAGGATGYTTGAGCACAGCACTGGCACCCTGCATTTGGGCAGAGGCTCCTCCAGTCCCTCACCCTGTGCCCCCCAACAGGGCAGCTCAGACCTGGGTGGAGAGCCAGCCCCTTCCCAGCCTGGGAACGGTGAGGGGGCATTTACCCAAGGACGGAGAGGGATTTCTCCACAGTTTCTGCAGGAGGGAGGGGCAGGTTGGACTGAACACACCCAGAGCTAAGCAGAGACACTTGGACACAGCCACTGAGTTATCCCCCATTGCCAACTTCCAGGACAGCTCATCAGGGGTGTGACATCAGCCCCAGGACCTGCTGGTGCTGCAGTGACCTGGGCTGTGTCACCTGCAGTGGCACCCTGAGCACCCCAGCAGGGCAGAGCAAACGGAGCTCCAGCACTGCAGGGCCTGAAGGCTGGRCAGAGCTAAAGAATAAAGCAGGGATTTATTAAAAGGATCTCCTCAATGGATCCACCTTGGGCAGCACAAGAGCCCAGCCAGGGCTGCACCCAAGATGAACCAAAATGGTCACAAAATGCACGAGCGCTCACGGAGTCTCACTTTTATCAGTTCTGCTCCAATTGCATCTTGCAGTTCATTGTCCCATTCCAGCTTTAGCCCATCCAGTCCCATCCTGCTTGTTTTTCTCTCTTCAGCCCACATTGTTTGTCCTCTTGAGGCTGAGATTTGGATCATTTGTCCTTGGTCCCCAGCTASAACAGGAATTGTTTTGTCTCCCTGCTCTGTGCAGAGAGCTCACCATCCCCTAATGTGAAGCTCAGACCCACACACTAAAGCAGCACAGAATGTGAAAAACATAAAATCCAAAACCTGAGGCATCATCATGAGCCAAGATTCACTCCCTCCCTGTAATTACCAACCCCTGTGATCACTAAATTCACCACCCGGACATGCCTTGGGATTTTATTTTTTTTTTGTGGCAAAGCCTTCTAATCGCCATCTGCCTCACTCCTGGGGACTGGGGTGTGAGGATGTGAGGAATGGTTTTTAAATTGCTGCAGATCCATGTGTGCCCCCTCAGAGCTGCTGCAGGGCTGTGCCCAGCCCGTGGTGTGTGCCCTGGGCAGTGGCCTGAGCAGACCAAAGCAAAYATCTGCAGGGAATGGCAATTAGAGCCTCTCCCAGCAGCAGCCCTTTGCTGAGAGCTCCCGGCTGCCAGCAGCTCCCTGCCTTTGGTTTGCAGGGGATGGAGGCACATCCTGCCTGCCCTCCAGGGAAAGCCCAGCCTCCAAAGCTGCCAGAACCTGTGCCCTAGGAGCTGTGCCARGCCACAGCCATAAAAAAGGCCAGGGAGGAAAATTAGAGCTTGTCTTTTATGMCCTTCTAAGGCATTTGCCATGGGCAAAGGGCTTAAGAAGTTATTTTATGTGGCCACTTGGGTTAAAAATTAAAAGCAGGATGATGATGATGACTGTTATTTGTGAGGCTAGAGGAGGGGCACTCAACAATCAATTATTATTATTATAATTATGTGGAGCTGGAAGAGGGCACCCAGCCCGTGGTGACCCTGGGGCTGTCTGCACCACCCTTCACCCACCAGGGCCTGGGAGGTCCTGGTGGAGCAGCACAAGGTTGGCTCAGCACCCACCTGCACTGGTGTCCTAGGGTGACATTGGGATGCTTATATCCCCATTTGTGTGTTCAGTTTATGCTGGATATCATGTTCTGTGCCTTCAAGACTGGCTCTGAAGAGTGAAAGTTTTGTTTTGTTATCAGCCTGCTCCCCCATGGCTGGTGGGACACAGGCCAGTACAGAGTGCGGCTTTTGCTCTTTGCTTTGCTCTTGCTTTTGGCTTCTGCTCATTAGTTAGTTTAGCTAAGCAGTCCAATTTTTCCCTGGACTGTTTTTCTTTCTCTTTCTTGGAACTGTTCAAACCTGCTCCGGACTGGGACCTGGGAAACACCAAATTTGCACTTTGTGGCCTAGCGGGGCCTGCTCTGGGCCACAGCCTTTCCCAGTGCCGGAGGGACTGATAACAGAGYGAGCACCCACAGGAGAGACTTTCTGAATTCGTCATCCTTTTCAGAGCAATGAAAGAGTGCTGTCACCCAGTATTGTTCATTTTGTGTGCTGGGGGGTGCTCTGCCTGTTAAATAAACAGGTTCTTTCCACTTCTCTCTGAGGAATCCTTCCTGAACTGGTTGGGGTAAGGGGCCGTGTGGGTTTGCTTTCTGGAGGGGCCCTGTCGGGATCTCTGCTGCTCAGAGTGACCCCGAGAAAAGTTCAAAAGTCTCTTTTCCCAGCCCGGCAATTGAAGAAAGAGTCAGGGCTCTTCATTTATTGTTCTCAAGGTTGTTCATTGTTTCTTATCTATAAAATTCTTTCTCCTGTCCYGCCAAGGTCCACTCAGCARGACAGTCAGAGGCACTCTGCTGGCCCCCGGGGYGGTGTTATCTTTTAATACTAAAAACTACCTATACAATGTTTACAATCACTTTCCAATRCCTATCAYCTATGTTAGACAGTGAGCTTCTACTCTAAACCAATCTSTAAGTGCCACCATCACAGCAGAAGATGGAGGCCAAGAAGAAGAAGGAAAAAGAAGAAGATGGAGGCAGATCCCTCCCTCCATCTTGCCCCCTGAATCCCCATTCTAGAAACCCCAAAATCTACTTTTTCACCTTGTGATGACTTCACTATCATTCTACTTAATTTGTCATGGCTTGCAGATCTTCATCTAAGGTTGGTAACCTGCTCCAAGGGTCATAATCAAACCCACAGAGGCATCTTGGGCTCTGTGCCAGGGTCTCTGAGCCCCCTGGCAGGGGTGTTGGCTGCTCAGGACAGCCAGAGGGATGTCCTGGGTCCTGACAGGGAGGACCCAGGGCCCCCTTTGSAGGTTTTCTGCCAAATTTGCCCTAAAGCAGCACAACTGGGCAGAGCTGGGAGCAGGATCCTGTGGGCTCCTGGAGCTGAGCTGGYTCTGGCAGCCCCTGGGGCTCTGATTGCAGTGCCCAGGGGCTGCAGCTTTTCCTCACAGCCATCYGTGTGTCCTGTCCCTCCTAAAGTGTCACAGCAGGCAAAATCAGCGAGCATGAGCCCAGGAACCACAGGAGATTTACTGCCCTGAAGGGGAGCTCATCACATCCCCCCTCTTGCTGGAAAAGTTGGTGTCCAGCAGCTTCCAGGGCACAGATTTGTTCCTCAACCTCCAGACCCCACCAGCAGCTGATGCAGGAGCCTGCTGGGCTGTGGGGTGAAGCCAGGCTGGGCCTGCCTGAGGCTCCAGCAGAACATAAATCCCCCAAACCTTCCCTTTGCTCCACCACAAACACCTCTTGCACTGGGGGAGCTGCCAAGCCTCAGCAGCAGGGTGAAGCTGGGGGGCTTGCAGCCTGTTGCTTCGAGGTGAACACCAGAAGTCAAAGGCTTTTGCTRGGAATCTCAGTTTTTGGTGAGTTCAGCAAAGCTGACAGTTCCTGATGGTTCCTGCTCTTGGTTTCTGCCTTAGGGGGTGGGATTTGTTTTGAAATTCGGAGCAAAAATAGCACAACAGCTCTCAAGAAGGCACATGGTGAAGAAGAGGTCATTTTAACAACATGAAAATACTTCCAGGCATTTAAAACCAAATGTTTCTTGCATGCTTGTGGCTTGGAAGAGCAACAGGCRGCTGCGCAGGCACCTCTGCTCAGCACATGTGGGGCAGACCAGTCCCCCCCTCGTCCTCTGCAAAATCAGATCTGACAAACCTAAAGCAAGAGAAAATCAAGACATGACTATGAAGGACAATACCAGGCCAAGCCTGTTAAATTATCTCCCCCCTTTCTGTCATGTCTGATTTGCTGCTGAGCTGTCAGGTCCCACCCCCATCAGCAGCTTCCACCACCCTCCCATTTCATTTTCCATCCTCTCTAAGCCCAACCAGAAGGATTCTCCTTAAATACCTGGAGAGTTACTCTGTCTCTTCTCTTTAAATGCCTTGAATTTCCCTTGCCACACCTCCAGAGCTGTGATCCAGGTTGTTTTTCAGGCTTCCTAAGCTGCTGATCTGGYAGAGGGGACCGAGCACCCCCTTTGTGCTGCCCTGGCCATGCCCACACTGTCCTCCACATGCCAATTGTAGCAAATCCATCTCTGCCACCCCCTCCCGGGCTGAGGACACCAGAAAGGCACAAGAAACTTCTGATTTATGGCTTGTTCCAGCCTCCAGCAGAGAACAGGAGCTSGTTCCAGAGCTGGGACACAGCCTGGGGAGCAGAGCTGGGCAGGGCAGCGAGGGGATGCTGCTGTGCCAGCCACCTCTTCCTCACCTTCCTCCCCTGAGCACCTCATCCAGACCCCACACTGCTTCCTTCACTCCCTTTTTCTCTCCTCCCACAGCACAAGAAGAGACTTGGTGGCAGCTTCAGAGGAGCAGGGGAGAAATGACACCAGGGACAACAACCCAAAGCATCCCCTGGTCACCCAGGACAGGGACGGCTCTTCCATCAGGGACCTCCACTGCTGCTCCCAGCAGGAAAAACGAAATAAAACCTTGCACAGCTCCACTTCAACTTGCCCTGAGGAGGATCACAAGCACACAACATCTGCACGTCCCCTACACCCTCCTGGCCCTGTCCCCGTGTCCCGTTGGAGCCTCAAGGTCGGCATCACAGCGGATTTGAATYCTCAGCCAAGCAGAGCCCCGCGGGGCTTTTACACCCCGCAGCTTCAAATCAGCAAGAGCTGCAGCTTGTTGGAAATGTAAATGTGCTGGAAAACAAGCTTCAGGTGGGGTTCAGCAGCAAACCTCTGCACACGATAGCGATCACGTTTCTTAATGTTAATTTCTTATCTCGCCTCTCCAAAGTCCTTTGCAAGGATTTYATCCTGTTAGAGGAAATCCATCCCYCTGATTTTCCCAGGCTTATAGAAAAGCAAAGAAAAGTATTGATCCTAATGAGATAACACTGAGAAGAAAATGGCAAGAGCCAGTTCTATCTGTTTAAAACCAACTCTGGTTTTGACTGGTGAGAAAAATATATGATTATCAATTATCCATGYAGATGGGAGATGCCCAGCCTGGATATCCATTCTGCTTTTCATGGTAACCTCCAAATTCCAGCTGCCTCTGCAATGTTTAAATGTTTTTCTCTTGTGTGAGAAAAACAGGAGTGTGTGTTTTTTTCTTTAAAAATTAAAGTAAAATAAAATAAAATAAATCCCAAACTGACAATGGTCCCTTATACCAACCAAATCCCAGCACCACCAGCGGTTTCATATTAAAAGACCATTTGGTGGCATTTTAATCTCTGAAGGTAATGTAGATATTTGTCATTTCTGATCTCCCCTTTCTGCAACTGTCCACAGATGACGAGATCCGTGAAATTGCTCCTGCCAGGGAGTGAAATGAGAATTAACCTCGTGCCCATCAGCTGCCTCAGCACCACCCTTTCCACGCCAGCCCTGGCCATGGCCAGCAGAGAGGTGGCTCTTGGGGCCACACTGCCACTCACCCTGCACACCACAGCCCCATCTTTGCAGATAATAAACACCCYGTGCTCACAGATTGCTTTAAATCCAGCACTTTCTTCCCCATTCTCATTTGCTTTGCCTTTCATGCTGCTTTCTCATGTATAAAAGGGGAACTGGGGGAAAAAAAGAAAGAAAAGACACATGAACACCTGAAAATCCTTTTCATATACCTGCTGCTGCTACCACTCGGTGCTGAATCTGAATAGAAACGGATGGGAGGGAGATGGGGAAGGATGAATAACATTTCATGCCCTGTAGTCAAACATAATTTCAGGCAGGAGACGAGCAGGGACTGGTAGGATGGCTCATCCTGGCAGAGAGCTAATGTGCACTTCAGAGCCTGCTCTTTGAAGGCTGGGGTCTAATTTCCAGCCTGCAATTACTGCACTGGAAATAATTTCCCAGAAAATGGGGTCACTTTTTGGGGGTAGGGTAGGGTTGGATTAAGGAGGGGGGGCAGAGTCCTGGTGTGGAGAGGTTGTCAGGGTTTGGGGTTGGTG
Source organism: Cardinalis cardinalis (assembly GCA_014549065.1). Lineage (NCBI taxonomy): Eukaryota > Metazoa > Chordata > Aves > Passeriformes > Cardinalidae > Cardinalis > Cardinalis cardinalis. The sequence goes on from JACDOX010000337.1 coordinate 91,856, forward strand.
GATGTGGCAGTGTGGGCATGCCCTGGGGTGCTGGGCACTGCTGCTGACCTCCTGAGCTCCCAAGGAGCCAACACACAGGACCTGAGTCCTTCTCACACTGTCAGCTCCCTCTGCTCCCACAGATCAGGGCTGTCCTTGCTGTCCTACAGCCAAGATTTTCATACAGGTCTGTGTTTCGCACTCAAAACCTGCGGCCTGATTTTCCAAAGTTCAAAAAAAATCTGTGCTTCTCCTTCCAGCCAGGAGCTCAGGCTTTGCACAGTCAGCTTCTGGTTTTCAGCAGCACTGCAAGCACAGATGCTGTTCCACCAAAAGCTGCTCTGCTCCAGCTCCAGCCAGGCCATGCTCCTGCTTGGAGGCTTTGCCTTTGCTCCTGCTGGAGCTCCAGTCACACACAGCAATGGTCATTTTGGGCCAGATCTGCCCAAAAACCCAGAGCAAAGGTCATTTTGGGCCAGATCTGCCCAAAAACCCCACAGCACAGGGAGGGTTTTGACAGCAGAGTCTCTTTTTGAGGTACCTGACAGAGCTGAGGCTCTCTGGGCAGGGCCCACAGGGAAGGCTCTGCCTTTCTGCCTTACCCATGATAAATCTGCCAAAAGTAGAATAAAGCAAAATGACCAAGGACATATGGTGTCCCTCAGCAGGCCTGGGGACCCTGCTGGTTGCCCAGCTCAGATTTATCCCAAATAACTGTCTCCAGATGGGATTTGCTGCGATTCTGCTCTGACCCAAACTGACCACACTCCACAGCTCAGACTCACAAAGGTTTTAGGGCACCTAAACATGCAAACAGGCACCTGGCAAAGATTTTCARAAGCAGCTAAGAAGATTAGATGTCCAAGTCCCATTGGGCTCTSAGAATTAGGCATGTAACCTGCTTAGGCGCTTTTGGAAATTCTTTCAGGGATTTAATTGTTTGGGTTGAAACTTTCTGCAGCAAGTGTGTGCTTCTCCAGCTGTCCCAGCACCACCTCCAGTTCTGTGGGGAGGACAGGACAATTGTGTTGGCAGGAAATTTCTGGACAATTTTGTGTGGTTTGGARGAGGAACTTGAAATTCAGAACGTGGTGGCTGAGGCCTTACTGTCAAGTCTTAACTTCTTTTTGCCAGGGTTGAGATTAAATGCAGGAGAAGTTATTTGTAGTTTGGATTCAGAATTTTATTAGTTCTTACCYATGTTACAGTCTCACAAGCTGTGAATTCTACAGCACTTCTCTCTAACAAGCCAAAAATKGAGCCCTCTGTCTCTYTACAAGGCCTTTTAAGGATAAACTGTCCAATTAAGAAATGACACCTCAATTATTTTTACTTTTAACCCAATAACCAACCACCTGTGGCCTGCAATGTGGACTTTTTCATCCAATTACACAAAAYCACCCAAACCCATGGAGACGAAGGTGGAGAAGAAGGTRRAGAAGAAGGAGAAGGTGAAGAAGAAGGAGCAGTCTCCACCCTAAAACCTCCATCTTGCTTTRTATATTTTACTATATTCTAAACCCTTAAACTCTAAGTTTYCCACCCTGTGATATCACWCACTTCTATTCAAACTCCACACCCACAATCCCAGTTCTGTCATTCCATTTTGGAAGCTTCTCCACGGCCTCAGGTCAATGCAGTGTTCTCTTGGGGGTCAGTGMCTGKCAGCACAGAAATTCTGAAATTCTCASTGACCAGGGTTCCAACCCCTTRCCTTTGCCARGTGCTTTTCTCTGTGCTGATGAGGAGCTGCACAAAGGTGAGGAGGGAGGCAGGGCTGCGCCCTGGGTGCTGGAAACTGCCCTGGTGCAGAGAAGGGGTTGGGAAAGAGCCCAGCAGGGAGGACTGAGCCTGGCAGGGTGGGTGGGGAAAGGGAGAAGGGGACAGAGGTCAGGGAAGGAGGATCCAGGCTGAGGTGCCCCTAACAGCTGGGATGGGACAGGAAATGCAGTGATTGGGACCAACCGGAGAGGTGACAAATTTGTACCAGGCTGGCAGGGTCGATATGGAAAGGGTCAGGAGAGCAGGGAAGTGGCACTGTAGCTAATGCCTGCTAAATCCTGTAAGCTCTCCTGGGCCTGGAAGGGAGCCCAGGGCTCCTGCCTGGAGCCAGCACTCAGTGCCAGCAGGGCTGTGCAGCAGAGCCCCCRGGCAGCCCCAGCACTGCCCCTCACAGCCTGTGCCAGCCTCATCCCAGCTTCCCCCCCGCCCCTGGGAGCCCTGGGGACAGGGGACATGACAGCCCAGGAAATTTTAAATCATAAAGAGCTGCAAAACCCAAAAAGAGCCTGTCCCTATAAATTAGCAACCTGCAAAACAAATTGCTCTGCTCTCCCCTCACGCTCCAGCAGCTGCCAGCAGGCAGGGTGTGTGTGCCAGGAGCTGGGGCACCAGTTCAGGGCTGGGGTGAGTCCCTGTTAATTCACAGGCTCGCTCCATGCTTTGGACAAGGCACTTGGCCCCTCTCTGCCTGTCAGAAGGATAAATTCCTCTCCCCACCTGAGAGATGTGCTGCAAATTAGATCAGCTCATAGGTGTGCAGGCAGCACTGCTGGTACATAGGCAGAACAAGATCTCCAGTGCTTTGTCACAGTCAGAGAAGGCTGGGGGCAGCATGAGAGGGCACTTCCCAGGGCTCTGGGGCACAGCTCATGGCTGGTGGGGCCAAAACACAAGTGCTGGAGTTTGGCCAGCCTGAAGCTGCAGCAGGGGCTCCCCTGGGATGCATTGCCCAGCCCAGCAGTGCTTAGAGGGGTTGAGTTTTACAGCTGCCACCTTGGAGCACTGTGGGCAGTGAGGAATTCAGCTCAGCCTCCATAACACCTTGGCTTCACCTCCCTTTTCTGGTCTGGAACTGGGAACAGCAGACAGGGCTGGGCTCAGCTGAGCCTGCCCGCTGTGAGCCATGGGCAGGTGAGGGTGTGCCCCTCTCAGAGGTGCCTACAGAGGATGGTGTGCCCCTCTCAAAGGCCAGACAGGTGAGGATGTTTCTCTGTCAGAGGTACAAACAGGTAAGGGTGTCCCTCTCTCAAACAGGTGAGGATGTGCCCCTCTCAGAGGTCAGTCAGGGGATGGTGTGCCCCTCTCAGAGGTACAAACAGGGGATGGTGTTCCTCTCAGAGGTACAGGGGATGGTGTGCCCCTCTCAGAGCTGCCAACAGGTGAGGATGTTCTCTCAGAGGTCAAACAGGGGATGGTGTTCCTCTCTCAAACAGAGGATGGTGTGCCCCTCTCACAGGTACAAACAGGGGATGGTGTGCCCCTCTCAGAGCTGCCTACAGGTGAGGATGTTCTCTCAGAGGTCAAAGAGGGGATGGTGTGCTTCTCTCAAACAGGGGATATGGTGCCCCTCTCAGAGGTACAAACAGGTGAGGGTGTGCCCCTCTCAGAGCTGCAAAAAGGTGAGGGTGTGCCCCTCTTAGAGGTACAAACAGGTGAGGGTGTGCCCCTCTCAGAGGTACAAACAGGTGAGGATGTTCCTCTCTCAGAGGTGCAAACAGGGGATGGTGTGCCCCTCTCAGTGCTGCAAACAGGTGAGGATGTTCCTCTCTCAAAGGCACAAACAGGTAAGGATGTTCCTCTCTCAAAGGCACAAACAGGTGAGGATGTTCCTCTCTCAAGCAGGGGACGGTGTGCCCCTCTCAGAGGTACAAACAGGGGATGGTGTGCCCCTCTCAAGCAGGGGATGATGTGCCCCTCTCAGAGGTCAGTCAGGGGATGGTGTTCCTCTCTCAAGCAGGGGATGATGTGCCCCTCTCAGAGGTCAGTCAGGGGATGGTGTTCCTCTCTCAGAGGATGGTGTGCCTCTCTCACAGGTACAAACAACCAAACCAGGGCGTGGTGACAGCCCTGGCACCTTCATGGCACCACCCCTCTGCCAGCACTGCAGTATGGCAGATCCAGGGCAGCACAGGTGGGAGCCACTTGCACATCTCTGTTTGCCCACGGAGGGCCCTGAGAAGGAGCCACACTCTGCTGCCCTTTTCATCTCCCTTCTTCCCTTTGCCATTTGGACAGGGCTTGCCCTCAGCCCTMCTTGCCCTCCAGCCCCAATAAACCCAGCACTCTCCTCCTGCCTTTCTGCAGAGCCTCCCTTCRCTGTCTCACCCGCAGAGAATTTATCCTTCTCCACTCCGGGGGCTGCTTGCAGTTCATTAAATATATTAGAGGTGTTAATGACTTTTTAAAAAAAGACCCAAAGTGTCTGATGTTTTTCCAGCTCATTTCCTGCTGCTATCTCCCCAAATCCGGTGGGCAGTAATGACATGTCTGAGGCAGAAAATGGGATTATGATGAACAGAGTGAACTCTGCTGATATCTGGACAACATTAAACATTTCCAGATCCTTTTCTTTGCCTCTCCCTTCTGCAGGTATCTGTATAAGCACATCCTCCTGGCACTGAGCTGAGCTGTGGCCTTCTGAAGGAAGCCAGAGGAGAGATGAGGCAAAGCCTTGTGCAAACAGGAATTTTGCCTGTTTATCTCACCAGAAGCAACATGTTGGATAAAGGCACATTTTCTCCCTCTGTAAAAKGCTGCTGGGGTGCCCATGGTTTGTCCTTCCACAGAGAGATGCTGCAAATACAATACAAGAGAGAGATCCAGGACTGCATCTTCCAGACACAAAAGGGTTTGTATTTTAACAGGCAAAAGCAGGGAGTTGTGAGAAAAAAAAAACAAAGAGGCAAAGTCCTGGCTTTGTTTGGCCAGGGAAAGGCCAAGAGGTTAAATGACTCACCCAAAGTTCCCCAGAACAGGAGATTCAACTCGGACTTTCCAAATTGCTGGAATTAAATTTCAAGCTCTGTAACTTTTTGCTCTGAAGATCCTTCAGGAAGAAGATCAGTACTTTCCAGAGGGGAAAATAAGCAACCCCCCCCTCATTTAGTGAGCCTGTATTTGTGTGTGAGACAAATACAAAAAAGCCTGTGAGTGAGCACCTTCCTGCCTACTGTGGCACTGAGGGAAGAGGAGGATTTTTCTGGAACTGTGTTTTTCCCTGTGAAATGTGTGTCTGGATGAGGGAGAAAATTATAGAAAACAGCTGGGAGTTTAGGAGAAAAATGTATTGGCTATGGTAAGCTTATGATTATCAAAGGTTCATAACTCAGACGAATCAAATCCAATTTCTTGCAGAACAAGGAGAAGCACTTCTCAACAGCAGCTCTTCCCAGGCCAAATTTCATCTTTGGAAATGACACCCTGCAAGTACTTCTCATATAACAATAGAGAAAAAAAGGGTTTCTTACATTGCCTTGCCTGCTGCAGCCAACCAAACTGCCCTTGCCCAAATATTCCAACTATTCAGCTTTGTAGAGACACCCAAACCTGCAAAACTTCAGCTTGCCCAGGAGATAAATGTGTGGAAAAGTTCTGTGGMAATTCAGAGCAGGGCTTGAGGGGAGCTGCTCCCCTGTCCAGGCACTCCCAGCTCTCTGCASGCTCCTGCACTCTTTCCAAACTCGTGGTTGTGATTTCCAGCTCCTTAGAGAGGCAAGCATTAAACCTCAAATGTCAACCAGTTTGGCACTGGGAGTGTTTGAATCATGACCCATTTGCCTTCCAGGTACCAGCACAACAAATAGAAGCAAAGGGGGAAAAAATGTGTAATAAATAGAGAAAATATGTGTAATAAATAGAGAAAATATGTGTAATAAATAGAGAAAAAATGGGTAATAAATAGAGAAAAAATGTGTAATAAATAGAGAAAAAATGGGTAATAAATGGAGAAAAAATGGATAATAAATAGAGAAGTGGTGGTGCTGCACTGTGGGGATCCAGCTTTGCCATCCAGCTTCTCCAGGGCAAGGAAAAGGGCTTGGAAAACTGGCACAGAAACCCTTGGGCCAGCCTGCCCCACCACCACAGCCCCACGCTGCCCATCTGGGTCCTTTTCCCTGCCCTCCCCAGATCCTTTACTCTCACTGGGATTCACAGGGGCACTGAGGAGACTGGGCCAGCCCTGGGTGCTGGCCAGGGACAGTGCAGCTTCACCCCATTTTTAGTGCTGATTCCCAGATCATTTTGTGAGAAATAGCTACTCACTTTTCAYTGTTTAGGAAGGTTTATTAAACCTTAGCAAAAATACAACAGAAGACTGAATTAAAAAAAAAAGGTGCTGGGAGCAAAAGATTTTCCCCACCATGTGCTCAGCCCCCTCACAATGAAGGTTTTTCCCTTTTTAACCCTTTAACCCCTCCCAAAGTTCTGTCCATCAACCCCTTCTTTGCTGTCCAGTGTGGAGACCTGTTCCTCAAACCCTGACTGGAGCTCAGGTGTTCCAGTGACAGTCTGACCCTCCCAGATGTCCCAACCCAGCTGTCCCCTGATAACCACGTGAGGGGGTACAACACAACTATAAATCTATAAAACTTTTCTTAATCTATCAACATGATATTTGTCTATTAATTGTGAGAGTCAATCACTGCATTMCTCATCTATCACAATTTCAAAGCTCAGGGATCACAGGTGAGGACCTAAGCCTGCCTCAAACACCACCTTGATTCCCAGCAAGGAATCTGCTGCTCCAGCAGCCCTGTTCCRTGCACTGACCAGTGTGCAAAGGTGCCAACATCATCCCTGAACATCATCCCTGTGCTCCCACAAGGGGAAATAAAGGCAGGGAGAGCCTGGCTGGRCCACCCAAAGGTGGGAGCGCAGGTGATGCTGCTGCTCCCCAGGCTGGCACCTGAGACCCCTCTCAGCCTCACCCCATTCCTTCAGCCAAGCCATTCCTGGGARAAAAACCAAGCAAATACTCCAAGGCTTGCCACAGCAGGCAAATAAATGACTTGCWGAAGTTAAACAAAAATAAGAGATGTTTCTCCCAGCTTTCTTCATCTTGCCTTCTCCCCCTCCCCTGAATCCAACCAAGATTACAGTTTTAAAAAGCACTTTCTCTTAAATGTGGGAGGAAGATTGCCTGAGCTCTCATGCGTTCACTGCTATATTGTATTGTTGCTGCTTTTAACATGTTTCGCTCAGTTAAATAGTAACTGATGACAGCTACACACTTAAATCCTTTGGTGTTTTTATCGTGGATTTTATATATATATCTATCTCTTATAAAGAACAGCACACTGCAAGGCCTCTTACCATATCAAAAACAACAAAAAAGCCCCTATTTTTGTGTAAGGTATCAAAGCAATAACGCGTGCCCGTGCACAGAGCCAGCCTATCAGAGCTTTATCGGCTTTTATTGGCCTTGGGCAACTCTGCACATGACGGTCTTTAGAGTGACATGGAATTTATTAAACTTTTCCACAGCCTGACAGTCTTCTCCCAGCTTGTCCCCACCCCCAAGCTCTTTTCTTTTGAAAAATGATTTCTGCCAATCTTGTGCTTTTAACATTCCCCCCTCCTTTATTTTTTTTTCTCCTCTTTTTCTTCCCTCTCTTCTTTTTTGAATTTTTTTTTTTAATCACTGCTCGCTGGAGTAGGACTCCTCAAGCATCTGTTTAAAGAACACTATTAAGGTCCTGCTGCAACAACAACAACAAAAACACAGAGAGAGAGAGAGAGAGAGAGGCAGAGCAGCAGCCACACAGCCCATTACTGCCTGGTTCAGCCTTATTGCACTACATTACTCGATATGACAAGCTCTGCATACATATCACACACACCAAGGGCTTTTTGTTTTTTGGTTGGTTTGGTTTTTTTTTCCTTTTTTCCTTTTTGTGTGGTGCCCTGTAATAAATTTCCCCTCTCAGACAATAGCCTTCAGCTGCCTGCCCCTTCCATAACCCAGCCCAATAAGGCATCTCCTCCTCGTGCCACTTCCCATCAGTGCAGTGGGTGATGCCAGGCGCTGCTGATGGGCTCAAGGTGCTGCTGGGGTTCCCATCAGGCTGCAGTGCCCTCCCCCTCCTCCCTGGCTCCCCAAATTCCCATCTGCTGGGCTCTTTGCAGATGTTTCTATGGGATTTACAGGGTGACCCCAGCGTCTGGGAAGAATGATGTGCAGAACTCCATGTTAGCAGAAGGCTAATTAAGTACTTTATTATAYTATATTATAATATACTCTAGTRTATTATATACTATAATATACTATATTATACTATAATACAGCATATTATACTTTAATATRTTACAAAGAATCCTAAAGAATACTAAAAGATAGTAAAGGAAACTCGTGACTCTCTGCCAAGAGTCCTTACATCCACACTGTGGATCCAATTGGTCAGTGAACCAAAACACCATCACCAGAATCCAGCCAAGCCATCACCTTGGGTAAACAATCTCCCAACACATTCCACGTGTCCACAAACACAGGGGTAGCAAATGAGATAAGAATTGTTTGGATCATTCTTTTCTCTGTTTCTCTCCATTCAGAGGGCATGTGGATACCCCACAGCAGCCTGAGGCTGTGCTGATGCAGGGCTGCAGCACACACCCCCGTTGATCTGGGAGATTCTCCCTTCCCATCCCAGGGCAGGTGTGCAGAGAGGGAAGGAGCCCATCCAGAGCTTTGGCTGCAGGCTCTGCTCAGCTGCTGGGTTGGTGCTCCTGCTCTCTTGTGCCCAGGAGTGAGGATTTCTGCTTCTGACCTCCCACCTGGAGCTGCTCCCAGMTCTGGGGGTCCCCACAATAGAAAGACCTGGAGCTGCTGGAGAGAGTCCAGAGGAGGCCATGGARCTCCAAGGGTTGGAGCCCCTCTGCTCTGGGGCCAGGCTGGGAGCACTGAGGATGTTCACCAGAAGAAAAGGYTCCAGGGAGAGCTCAGATCCTCCTCCAGGGCCTGAAGGGGCTCCAGGAGAGCGGGAGAGGRTCTTGGGACAAGGGCCTGGAGTKACAGGAYACAGAGAATGGCTCTAAACTGAAAACCCTGCTTATYTCCTCTTCAATCTTACACTCAGTCTCTGGCATCATCTCCCTGTGTTGGTTATTCCCCCTCCTGAGCAGCAATATTGAACTGCTGCACAGCTCCCTGTGCTCCCTGCCCCAATCAGATGGCAGTCTAATTTCCAAATATTAAACCTGAGCACATTCCCTAAGCAGAGTGCCCTGCACACACTGCCCTTGCACCTCACACCTCCAGCTGCTGGGGAGACTCAGGCTGGGTCTGGCTGCTGACATCCCCCTAAAAGAGGCTTCCCCACCCCTCCTCTCTCACAGGAGCTCCTCAGCAGTGCCCCTGCAACCAGCCCAATCGTTGGCAGGGGTGAGCAGGGCACAAGGTGCTGTTTTCCCTGAAAAACATTCATAAAGGAGTTTGCTGCTCCAGGAGAGAGGAGGGGCAGCAGGGGACTCCAGGCTCAGGCACCAGGGCAGGAATCACTGTGACCAGTTTCTCTGCAGTTTGCCAGCAGTCCCCAAGCTCAGGGGGCCCTGGGGACACAGGTCAGGATGGCAGGAGCTGCACCCTGGCAGCTCAGCGTGCCCAGGACGCCTGACACTGGTCTGGGGCTTGTCACTGCCACTAAACCCCGAGAGAGCTGTGGGTGTGGGGCGGGAGACTGATGCTACCTGGGGAAAACAGGAACGTTATCAGCATCCTTTCCCACAGAACAATGGCCCTGGCTCCCCAGGGTGGGTGCTCCCCCCACTCCAGACATGCACAAGGATCTGCATCTGTGCTCGTCAGCACAACCGCCTGTAGGAAAATGAGCACRCTGAAAGCACAATCCATCTGACCTATTTTCTGACATGCACCTTAGCAGGAGCTGAGTTGTGCACTAGCACTGCCTAGCAGCTGCACAGGGAATCTGGAGGGACAGCTCAGCTGAAGATCTGGGTGCTTTAACCCAGGGATCCATCTCAGCTTCCACACAGAAGCAGCTGCCAAAATTTTGTTTGCTTGCTGCATTTTTGTCCTTCTGCTAAAACCCAGCTGTCTCACCTTGCAGCACTTCACTTGCCTGCTTCTCATGTGAGATGAAGGAGATGCTTAAAGACAAAGCACACCTCGAGGGGGGCTGGCCAGGATGAAAGAGAGAGCTGGGAGGGGGGGTGGATGCTGGAGCCCAAGCCTGGAGCCACATCACCTCATATGATGTCATCCCTGTGCTGGTGCTGCCAGTCCAGGACGCGAATCCAAAGAGCAGTGCAGCCCTTCAGCAGTTCTCCTGACCTAGAGCAGTTATTCCCAAATAAATGCTCCAGGCATGAGGCCCACAGCCCCCTCTGATTCAAAAAGCAAATGCATAAGTGACAGTAAGTGACAGCCCAGAGCTGCAGAATCTGCATGAAGCCATAAAGCAGAAGACACTCCTGAGAGCTCATCTTCCTGCAGAAGAAAACATATGATGCTCGGCTGGGTAGCTAAGCAAAAAAGGAAAAATAAATAAAGCAGCATCATTAGGACGTAAAAAAGTCCAAGCAGCCAGCACATCTCTGTCTGGCAGCAGCTTCAAATGAAGATCTCACATTTTTCACCAAGCTTCAAAACAAAATTGATAAGATAGAAAATAACCCCCCGTATTTGTGCCATTTCCATGGATTCATGAGTCTGACAGTTGCAAGCAGAGAAACAACCCTTCCTGGCAGGAAAACGAGTGCTGCTCCCCAGCAGGCCATAATGACACTTTGCTGTGACCATGTCACACGGGCGCCTGCCTGCCCGGGCCAGTCCCTGTCTGTGCAGCGCTGGGGTTTTCTCACAGCGTTCCATTTCTGTGATTAAAATAGGCACTAATGGAACAGCCACACATTCGGTACAGCAGGTTTGTGTCTGAAGTGCTTTCATCCAGCAGAAAGGAGCCGAGGCTGCTGCTGGGTGAGATCTGCTTTGGCTGTGCTGAGCTCCCTGAGACTGGGAGCACAGCCTGGCACAGCCCTGATGTGCCCCTCCAGCACTGCAAAAAGCATTTCTGCTCATGTCCAGAGCATCCTGACTGATGCAGCCCCTCATGCAAGGCAGCTGGTGACCCCCAGACCAACGTTTGCTGGATGTTGGGATCTTCCCCACAAGCCCTGAGCCCACTCTCTGTCCCCAGTGGGGTGTGACAGCAACAGCAGGGGTGACACTGGCCAGCCTGGACAGGGAGCAGCTGGGGAGGCTGCAGAGCCTGCAGGCACCTCAGATTTACCTGGGGAGGGGAGGTTTGAGGTCTCTTCCTTCACTGATGGGTTTTAAATGACCCTTGCAAATGGCTCATGGAGAAGCATCAGGAGGGGCTGGTCCTACCTGCACCAGGGGGTTCTGGTTTGGAGCCTTTTACCCAAAGATGCTGCAAGTTCTGGGACATTGCACAGATCACACTTTTATCATGTTTTTAGGAGAGACAGGATGTTTACTGAAACCTGGATATGGTTTTGAACTCAGTTTGGGTGGATGAAGGGGGAGGGAAATAACAGCTACAGTGCAATCACCTAGAGCAGGCAAAGGAAAGGAGCTGGACCTGACCCATCAGTGGTCCTAAGGAAATGGGGGATCCCCACAAAATCCTCAAGGAAGTCTCAGCCCAAACCACAAATGAGATGTCCCAGCCCAGCTTTCCCTCCCTCCTGCCCCCAGCCCTGCCTCTGGAGGGGGAGTTCCTTGTTCCTGCCAATGTCCCCTCTGCAATGTCCCCTCCCAGCCCCTGCCAGAGCAGGAGTATCAGAGACTGAACTGCCTTGATATTTAATAGATCTCTCTCCACTATGCATTTCTTTTATTAAATAAAGAAATAAACCAGCATCTCTTTGCCCTGGAGAAGCTTTCAATAAGATGGATAAATATATATAATTAGCCAAGGAGAGAGCAAACTCCAGTGAATACAATACACCCTGTGAGACAACCCTCCATTAAAAGCTTCCTTGTTTAAACTTCAATATTTTAGCAATAGTGACAAAGATACATAGAGAAAAAGCATTTATTTTTCACTTTTTATTTAATCCCATCAAAGGGGTTGATCAGATAATTCCCTGTCAATTTCTCATGCCTTGGATATRCCATCCCCTCTCCAAAACTTCAGGTTTTCTCAGTTTTCCTCTCAAAGTTGGAGACCAAAAACCTCTAACAGAGATTTCCTTCTCCAGCAATCTGAAAAATCTCTTCTTGACCTCCTCATTTTTACTGGGCTGCCCTGGAGGATGCAGAGYAGAGACCACGGGGCTGTATCCTACCAAGAGCCATGACACAGGGATGGTGACTTTAACACAAGGGTGGCAGAAGGGACCTGGCCAATGCCTACACAGGCTGACAAAGTCCATATATTTATATTTATATATTTATATTTATGTATATCTATATTTATAAATACATATATATGCATCTCTCTATATATCTATCTATAGATATCAGAGTATATAGATATCTATAAATATATCAGGGACCTGGCCAATGCCTACACAGGCTGACAAAGTCCATA
>JACDOX010000337.1:109140-122980 GCA_014549065.1 Cardinalis cardinalis
CTCCAGCACCACCAGGCAGATGCTCCTCACCCCAGAGAGGTGCAGGTGCCCTGGGGAGAGGGGAGGATGTCTCTGTGCCCCCTCTCCCCTTTGTTTAATGTAGCTCTGGGGTGCCAGGGCAGTGCCAATAAACCCCCCTGAGGGAGGGGGTCCGAGGTGTTTGCACCCTCCTTGCTTGTTCCTCCTCTCCACCTGTGCAGCTCGATGTTCTGGGGTCCCAGGTGCCCTTTCAGGCCCCCTGAGAGCTGTTAACCCCCCCAGCAGCGCTGCAGATGTCCCAGGGCTCCATTCAAACCCCTCCTGTCCAATCCCTTCAGGTTCTCCCTGGTTTCTGTCTCCCAATGAGGGTGACTTCCAGCCCCTGATTTACCTTCCCTGYGCCCCTCACTGCCTCCTTTTTCATCTGCATGCATCATATCCTCCCATATTTATCTCATCTTCAAAATAAATGTTCCCCCTCATCCTTCAGTCTCATCTGCAAGGCTTGTGGTGTCTCCAATAATTTTTGCTTCCTATCTCTTGACCCCTTCCATTCCTGCTGTATCTTTTTGAGATGGATTGACTGGAAAGGAACATGCCAAGCCAGGCAGGACGGCAGCACTGATTTATGTGCTGGCATTAGAATACTCTCAGCAACCTTTTAAACCCCATTCTTCCTCAAATTTCCTTCGCTTGTCTGGTGGTGGCTGTACACCAGAGCGGGGATTTGCGCATGGATGTCTCTGCTGATGCTTCTCCCCCTTCCCAAACATTTACGGCTAATTTGGAGCTCATCATGGGCTCCTTCCCACCTGCAGCACGCTTTGCATTTTCCTCTCAGCTGCCCAGCCCTCCAGCTTTRTCTGGGAAAACCCCTGGGAGCTTTTCCACTTTTTCTCTTGACAAACCAAAGGCACTTGCAAGTTTTGCTGTCCACCCATTCCCTTTTCCCCCCCAGCTCATAAAGGACTGCATTACACAGCACCACGTCCCCAACACATCCCCGTGGTAAACCTGCAGCAAAATTCTTTTCCCCGTTGGTTTCAGGTGGTTTCTCCCCCCATCAGTGGCTTCCCCTCTCCCAGCGCTCCCATCTTCCCAGTTTCAGCCCAAGTGGCACAAAGGGCACTGAGGATTCCCCTGGTGAGGCCACAAAGCAGAGGCTGAAAGCTTTTTTGTCCTCCCTGGGGTTTAAGATTTGAGACAGAACAAAGACAAAGGGGATGGGAAGAGGGTGGGGAACACTGATCTGGATTTGGGCTCCATCTTTGGGCCCCCACTTCCACCCACAATGCTGCCCAGCAAGGGGGTCCCCGTTCCTGCTGGCCAAAGCTGGCAGCAGAACTGGCTGCTGCAGGCAGATCTCCACTCCAAGCTCTCCGTGTTTTTCCAAGAAATGTGTTTCCCCCCTCTCCAGACATGTTTTTATTCAAATCAGTATCAGCCATTCTGCGAGATATTTGCCTTCCTGCATTTATTTCCCAATAACAAAGCTGTCCTCAGCTTTTTAGAGCTGGTATTTTTATTTTATTTAGTTAATATTTTTAAACATTACTACTGCTATAATAAATGTTAACTATTTGTGCTGAGCTCTCATTGCCTTGGCAGGGGCCTTTATGTGTGCAAAATAACAGCAAATCATAATAAATAATAATAATAAATTATTATGGTTGATTACAAGGGAATGTGCTACATTTTTATAAGCTCTAGACCACCTACAGCTCACAAAATATAATGGGAAACATTAAGCCTTTAACTGGTTTTATACATTCCCTTCCCCCTCTTCCACTCCCCATGTTCTGTAATAGATTTACAAACAGTGCAAGGGGGGAAAAAACCCTTCCCTTATAAGAATAGCATCAAAATTCTCCTCAGCTTTCCAGCTGCTGAGTGTTTCTGAAGCCTTCAGTGAAATGCAATTAGTATCTTTTACCGCCTGCCTTCTGGGGATACTGACATTATTATCTTATTGCAGTTTCACCTTGACATGCAGATCACAAGGCAGCGAGCTGGATTCTGTCTCCAGACGCCTTGAATTGTGGCATTGCCCCAGCTGGCTCAGCGAGTCGAGAAAGGAGAAGGAGGAAAAAAGGAGAGAAGAGCCATTTTCTCGTTTTTCTCGTTTTTCTCATCGTGTGGAGCTCAGCTTTAGAAAAAAAAAAAAAAAAAAAAAAAAAATGCAAATAAATACAGGGAAATGGGAGCAGTGGGGGGAAAGAAGTGTGTTCCCTCTGAGCTCCAGGGAGGATGGGCACGGCCAAGGGGGATCTGCTCGGTGCCAGCCCTGGGCTGCCAGCACAGGTCTGGGKCTCCAGCAGGACCTGCTGCCCTCCCCTCCAGCTCCCAGCAGGGCTCAATTCCACATGGAAGCAGTCCCAGATCTCTATTGCACTGCAAAAGGGAAGGGGGAAAAGGAGGAAAAGAGAGATGAGAGGAGGAAAAGCCCAGCATCAGAACTGCTTCAGAGGTCAGGAGTGATCACAGGGACACGCCTGTCCCTCCCTGTCCCTGCTGGTGAGGGTGGYCCTGTCAGTGGGGAACGGCTGCAGCCTCACATTTCTTGTCTGAGGCTTTTTCTGATCAGCAAAATGTGGCATTAACCTTCAGAATATCCACCTGGAAGGCTCTGCTTTCCTCTTGCTTCCAGGCAGCATTTTCCTCACAGCGTTTTTGGGGAAGCCCTGAGCCTGTGTGTCCCCATCCATCCCTGCAGCATTTTGGGTGGGAGCAGCAGCCTGGAACCTGCCCTGTCTGTTTAATTTGTCTGTCCTGGAAAGGTGGGTGAGGATTGGATCCCACCCATGTGTGCAGGGTCTCTTCTAAAGCAACCAAACCTTGGAAGCTTCCAAGATCCTTGAGTTTAAACCAATATCCTTGAGTTTAAAGCAATAACCTCACTGTTATTCTCACTGATGTACCACAGATGGGAAACAATATTTAATGGGAATGCACAAAATGGATGGAGGGAACCTGGGTGGCTTCACCTCCCACAGGTGTGACCCCAGGCAGATGTGGTGACCCCTGTGTGACAAATAGCTACTCACTTCTCATCGTTTAGGAAGGTTCATTAAACCTTAGCAAAAATACAACAGAAGACTGAATTAAAAAAAAAAGTTATGGAGCTGGGAGCAAAAGATTTTCCCCACCATGTGCTCAGCCCCCTCACAATGAAGGTTTTTCCCTTTTTAACCCTTTAACCCCTCCCAAAGTTCTGTCCATCAACCCCTTCTTCRCTGTCCAGTGTGGAGACCTGTTCCTCAAACCCTGACTGGAGCTCAGGTGTTCCAGTGACAGTCTGACCCTCCCAGATGTCCCAACCCAGCTGTCCCCTGATAACCACGTGAGGGGGTGCAACATAACTATAAATCTATAAAACTTTTCTTAATCTATCAACATGATATTTGTCTATTAATTGTGAGAGTCAACCATCCCATTGCTCATCTATCACACCTGTGTTGGTCAGAGGAGCCACAGCTGGAGATGTGGTTCAGGTGCAAGGSCTGTGCTGGAGCTGGAGGAATTGTGTTCCAAATTACAGATGGAATCAGCTGAAAATCCARCCTGCACCCTGCTTTTCTTCAGCCCATTTTTGTCTCTTATTACTCTTAATTAACACTAATTCTCTGCATACAACTCCAACAGCCTCATASCCCTGAGAATCCACTTTGTGATCACGTTCAAGTATTGAGATCTCTGTACCCCCGAGGGGGATGAGATGGGAAGACTCAAAGGAGTCACACCCGGGGATATCCCTCCAGAACTGCCTTTCCCATCCAAGTTCAGGTCCTTTTCATTCCAGCAGGGAGTTTTTAATCATCCCAAAGGCCTCCTCTGGACTGGCAGAGAGGGTTGGGACCAGCTGAGATTTAAGGCCCCTTCCAACYCAAACCATTCTGAGATTCTGTGAAGAGGGAAGGGAAAGCTTTCAGCTGCTTGGCTACTTCCWGTTCCCTCACCATCCAAACCCAGAGAGGGGCACAAGAACATTTCCAAGCTCCCAGTGCCCCTGWWGCCCYCCYGTGWCSGTGTTCACAGGGGTCTCAGGATGAGGGAAGAGWTGAGGATCTGACTCCATGTTTCAGAAGGCTTGATTTATTATTTTATGATATATATTATATTAAAACTATGCTAAAAGAGTAGAAGAAAGGATTTCATCAGAAGGCTAGCTCAGAATAGAAAAAGAATTGAATGATAACAAAAGCTTTGGTCTTGGACAGTCAAAGCCAGCTGATTGTGATTGGCCATTAATTAGAAACAACCACATGAGACCAATCCCAGATGCACCTGTTGCATTCCACAGCAGCAGATAACCATTGGTTACATTTTGTTCCTGAGGCCTCTCAGCTTCTCAGGAGGAAAAACCCTAAGGAAAGGATTTTCCAGAAAATATCATGGCTACACTCCCCTGCTCTGGGCCAGCCTGCTGGCTTTGGGTTGGCACTGCAAAACCCACAGCTCTGTCTGCCCAATGCAGCAGCACCACATCCATCTCAAAGTGCAGCTCTTCATCAGGGTAAGGGAATAAAACCACAAAACCCAAGTCATATAAATGTGATCTGGACCAAAATAGAGCTCCCAGCTACTGCCAGAGACCACAGTGCCCCTCTGGAGAGGAGCAGSCAGGATGTTTGGTGTCCTAATGCACTAAAAGCAGGATCAGAGCAGGCTTGTAGGACCCCAAGCATCACCCCAGCTCCCCTGCCTTGTCCCATGGTGGTTTCTGACCAATAATCACAATAGGCCAGCCTATGACACTCTCATTTTTCTGTCCAAATGGGGTTGGGGTTGTAAAAGAGGCACCATGCAAGGAATCCCTCTCTCTTGGAATGTCCATATTTTTTTTTTTTCATTTAAAAATATTTGGAAAGAAGGGACGGTTAAACAAAGAAACAAATACTAAATAAACCTCCTTGCTTTTCTGATTCTAGACTGGCACGGGCAGGCTGTAAGAATTAGTGATTCCAGAAAGCAACTGGCTAATTTCCAAGGGAATAGGGAGAGAGGGAAGAGAGGAACAGCAGTAATTTACAGCTTAACCCATTTGTATTTTCTCTTTACAGCTCTCATCTGGATTACCAAATGCAAATTATTTATGATATTTTATTGGCAAACCCCTTTAGTGCACTGGTATGTGAAATCCCTTCCAAAATCCCAGTTTTTCAGCTAAGGGGTTGCAAACCTCTTGGTTTTAGTTTGAAAGGTGAATGTCCCTCCAAGATTTGGGAGGGCATCATCACCTTCACACTGTCACAGGACACCAGCAGCACAGCACAGAGCTCATTTCTCTTTGGCACCACCACACAGAGCTCCTGAACTATTGTTTGCTCCTCTTGTTGTGATCATCGTGTGGATGCAACAAGAATGCAAAAGAACACAGCTGTTATTGAGACTGTTGCTTTCAAGATTCTAGGAGAGGATCAAATGAAGGAGAAAATTAAATTAAAAAAGCAGCACTTAATTATGTAGGCTGCTTTTGTGCTCTCTCCTTCCTCTGTGTAGTAGTTTCCACCTGAAAATCTTTAAGTGCTTTAGAGCTGGTAATTAAATCTCATAACTACTGCAGAGAAGGATGCAAGGGAAGCATATGCAGCTCACTTGATTTGTCTGTTTGATTATACATTAACTTTGCATCTCTCCAGCCTCSTGCTCTGCCAGGACCCTCCTTGCAGTTAACTCAAGGTCTGCAGAATGCTTGCAATGCTGTCCCTCCACGAGGGATTCTGCTAAAAAGGGGCTTGCAAATGGGATTGGTGGGAGCTGGATGGTCCTGCTGGGGCTGGGGAAAATGTTCTGGGGCACCCACAGTGCCAGGAGCCTCCCTGCCCTCCCTGCTGTGGGCACCCCACCTGCAGCAGCAGCAAAGCGCTGCTCCCCAGCATTTCCTCTGCTCGCGGGGACCCACMCTCTGTGGTGGCAAAACCTGACACAAGGGTGTTGGCTTGGGAAGCTGTGTCACCTCCCTTCCTCCACTGGTGATGTTTGAAACCAGCAGCTGGGTCTGAGTACAACCTGGGGCCCACCAAGAGCCACGTTTATCAAAACAACCCAGAGGATGATACTCAGAAATGCCCCAAATCCTGTGGACACAGGGCTTGGCAACTCCCAGTTCCAGGGCACAAACCCCTGGGCTGAGCTCCTCATGGGCCAAACACTTCTCAGCAGGGAGGGCTCCTCTATCAGGGTGGATCTTCCCCCTCTCAGCAGCCAGGAGCTGGGATCCTCCCTGCCAGGACAGCCCTTTTGGGATCCTCCCTGCCAGGACAGCCCTTTTGGGATCCTCCCTGCCAGGATATTTCTTTTGGGATGTTCCCTGCCAGGACAGTCCCTTTGGTGATGTTTGAAACCAGCAGCTGGGTCAGAGTACAACCTGGGGGCCACCAAGAGCCAAATTTATCCTTCCCAGAGGATGATACTCAGAAATGCCCCAAATCCTGTGGACACAGGGCTTGGTAACTCCCAGGACTTGGTAACTCCCAGTTCCAGGGCACAAACCCCTGTGCTGAGCTCCTCATGGGCCAAACACTTCTCAGCAGGGAGGGCTCCTCTATCAGGGTGGATCTTCCCCCTCTCAGCAACCAGGAGCTGGGATCCTCCCTGCCAGGACAGTCCTTTTGGGATCCTCCCTGCCAGGACAGCCCTTTTGGCACCACAGCAGCCTCTGTCATCACCACATTTCTTCAGAGAAGACTGCCCTGGTGGCATTTGAGAGAAGCTGCTGAAGAGCAGCTTCAGCAAATGTGGTTTAAGATGTTATTTTCAGAGAGCAAGGAAAGCACRGGGTGATGCTCATCTGGCAGTCCAAAGCACTAGCAGAAGTTCTGGCAGTGGATCCCAGAGATGATGAAAATTAAAATGTCCTTGAAAGCATAATCAGAACTGTGGCTGGCACAGATGCTCTTGCAACACCCAGACAGCTCTAAAGAGGGGAATCTTCTGGGRAAATGCAGTTTCATGGCATGAGAAAGCCCAGCTCATGTTTTCAGCCTCCTGATATGAAATTGTGTTTGCTTCTGCTGGCTTGCTGCTCATGCAGAAGCCTCTGGGGGGGCTGAGATGGAGAGGACACCAAAGAACCTCTCATGGTGGAATTCCCTGTGGAATCAGCAAGGCTGGAGCCTGAGCTCACGGAGGAGGCACAAAGTGGGGGTGTTCAGCCTGGAGGAAGGGAGGCTCAGGGGTGCCCTCATCACTCTCTGCAGCTCCTGAAAGGAGCCTGTGCTCAGCTGGGGCTGGGCTCTTTCTCCAGGCAGCACTGACACAACCAGAGCACACAGCCTCGAGCTGCACCAAGGGAAATACAGGCTGGATATCAGGAAATTTTTTTTCATGGAAAGGGTGATAAAGCTCTGGAATGGCTGCCCAGGGAGGTGGAGGAGTCCCCATCCCTGGGTGTGTTTAACAAAGCCTGGATGTGGCACTGGGGGCCAGGGTTTGGTTGAGGTGYTGGGGCTGGGTTGGACTCTGTGATCTTGAAGGTCTCTTCCAACCCAGTGATTCTGTGAATTCTGTGAATTCTGTGAATTCTGTGGAAGGGGACAAGGGACTCACTGCCCAGCCTGGATGTGACATCAGCCCTGGCTGCAGGGTCCCTCCCCACAGGAATCAGCAGCTGGAAGGATCCATTTCATCCCCAGTGGTCTCTAACAGTGAGGAAATACTTCAGGAGTCAACAGATACCTGACATTTTTAATGGTGCAGGAAGGTTCTATGGTTTTACATTTTGTTTTGGATACCAAAGGCCTGATTTTTTTTTTCCCTATTTATTCCAAGAAAAGCAAGACTAACCCAGCTGGCCTGTTCAGGAGGGTGCTCCTCTGTGCCACCAAAAATACTCAAATGGAGACAAAAGCCAGTTACAGTTTTTTGTGTAAAGCAAAATTTAAAACTGGACAGGACAGCAAACAGCAATTAGTATTGCTAATAAGAGCCTTTGTAAGCTTTTTAAACATTACTATAATATATTTCAAATCTGACTGAAAAGAAAAAAATCTGGAGTGGGCTAAGAATGTCAGAACAGATGTTGTTCCTCCTCCCTTCAGAGAAAAGTTTTGCCAACCATTCTGAAATGAGATTTTGCTGAGCTCAGTGTAATTCTATGAAAAACTCCAGGTGAATTGAAACAACCTCTTCCCCTGGAAGCTGTTCCAACAGCTGAAGGAGCAGCTGTGGCTCTGGAGCCTGGCCATAGGCAGAGGGRCAGAGGGACAGCACTTCTCTGCTCACAGCACCTGGGCCAGTCCTTGCAGGAACGTTTCTCTCAGACCCACCTTGACAGCCTTGCATTTGGGGGTTTTTTGGCTGGATTTTTTGATTGGTTGGTTGCTTTTTTTTTTTTCCCTTCCTGCCCTCAAACATAATTTTCATGTACAGGATCAGTGGAAGGGACAGATCCTTCTCCTGGCTGCATTAGGGGCAGAGGAACTCAGTCCATGCCTGGGGAACAAGATCAGGAGGCCAAGCCTGGTCTCCAGCAGCCCTGCAGGGATCACCTGGTGTGCTGTGTCCTCTTCCTCCTCCACAACCCCTCAGCTCCTTCCCACCCCCKTCTGGGAATGGAATGCCATGGAAAGAAGCAGAAGAGCCAACTGAGCCCCACCAGGGCCGGCAAGGAGGGTCTCAAAGAGCAAGAGCCCATAATAAACAATAATAAAGCCCAAAATAAAGCTTTGCAGCCTTTGGCTTGCAACACAGAGGAGGAGGAGTAAGGATTCATCTAACAGAATTTAACTCCAAAGTGGAGTCTCAGTTCAGTTCCACCTTCACCCTGCCAGGGAAGCTGCCCACAAACTGGGGGTGGATGGCCCTGGCTGCATCCTTCCAAAGGCAGCTTATCCATCCTCCTGCCCAGCAGAGCTTTCTGCGGGAGGCCTGGAGCTGCTGCAGGTGTTTTCCTCCAGCCCAGCCAGATGTGGGTCAGAAAAAACCAGATTTCTGATTCTGCTGCATGGCCCAGTCCCTGGCACGGGGGTCCTGCAGTCATTTCCCTCGGGCAGGTCTCTGCTGTCTCCCTGGTAATATTTGCAGGATTTGAGCTCGAGCTGATAAAACAATCCATGGTTTGAAGCGCTCAGAACTGCCAGCAAATATAGGAAATAGGTAGGGCTTATTTGCCAGAGCATTCAGCATTTGCTATGGAGGTTTCACTCCTTCTCCACCCTACATACCCAGGAAGAAAAACACCGATAGCGAAGATTTAATCGTTCCCATGCTCAAAGACAATACGCTCTTTAATGCCCATCAGTACCACCTTGGGAGGCATTGTAATGCCAATTCCAGCTCCCATTCCTCAGCTCTGCCCCAAACCCCCCTTTTCCCATCACAAACCCTGRCGCAATGAGCCCATCGGAGCAAGGGCCAGCCCTGAAATTTCCCCTTCCCCGGCTGCGCTCCCGGACTCTCTTGCCATGTTAAAGGGCGAGAGATAAAAATAGCTCGGACTCCATTGTTCTGCTATTTATACACCGCGAAGCCAACAGCAGAAAGGCGAGCGGGGTCAGCAAGCGGCCCCGCTTGTCCTTGGGGTGCCAGGGGGGGGGAGCAGAGGAAATCAGGCTGCTGGAAGATAAAAAAGCCTTTTCAGRAGCGCAAAGGGCAGCTCGGGCCGGCCAAGAGCCCCATCGGGGCCATTGTGCTGCCAATGGGCAGCAAGTCCATGACAAAGGCTGGGGCAGCCGGGCTGGGGCCGTGTGYGCGGGTCCGGAGCCATGAATGGAAAATCTCCCTGCTAAAGAAACAGATGGGGCTGGATAGAGATGCAAAGCGACCCTCATCCCTGGGCCATCAGGGAAACCCGGGCTCTCCAGACCCAAGGGCGGGTACATGATGGGGCTTTTCAGGGGTGTAAAAGCGGAATTTCCTCCTCGGTGCGCGTTAGCCGCGGGAAACAAAACAATGGCAAAYCGAGCTTCGCAAAATGCCCCTGGCTTACTAAGCAACAGTTTGAAGTTGTCATTTTGGTAGGGAAACCAAATGGTTTCCGTGGGTTTAGTGAGGTAAACGGGATGGACATAGGGCAAAACAGTGCGTGGCACTGCAAAACAAAAMCACACCAAAAATCCCACTTTTTATTTTCTAACTACTTACACATCTCCTTTATCCAAACTACTAATCTCATAACTTTCTTCAATTATTATTACAAAAACACTCCAACAAAAAAAAATCCAACTATAACATTAACTTCTCTTAAGTTTCATACTAAATAATCGATCTCTCGTTCAACTACACTTCCTTCACACTTTCAGTATCCAACCCCAAACTCAGAGGAGTTCTTCTTTCACAGAAGAGTGTCCAGAGAGACGAAGTGACCAGCCAGGGACATCTGTGGGGTTCACTGGGGACAGCACATCACCAAAGCGAGAATTAGGCAGCAAAATTCATTTTCAGAAACAGAAAATATGTTCAGCTAAACAAACACAGTTCAGAATGACGTGATGAGCTCTGTTCATTTACTTTTAAATTCTCCATTAACTACTGCACGCTAATTATCTTCCTTTCTGGGTTTGGGCTTTTATTTTTTTTTTCTTTTTCACACTGGAAAATTTTGTTCATCTTAAAGCCAAATAAATGCCAAGAAAAACCTGCCACCCACTACRTTTATGATCAAAATAACCATTTCTTTTGATAAGTTCCTGCAGTTACAGTGGCCCAGAGAAAATATATTCAGCGAAGATCACTCACTGCTGAATACTTTCCTCACTTCTTCCCTCAAACCGATGATGTCTTTTTTTTTATTATTCCCCTTGTATAAACAGGGCACTTTTTAATGGGGTAATTTGTACTACAAACTCCTGAAAACATGTCTTGATTTTATTTTGCTTTTTGTGATTCCTAAAGCCCTGGTTTTGAGACATACACAGATAAAAAGTGCTTTTGAGGATTTTATTTCTGTGTCTCCAGATTGCTCACTAGAGAGCCAAAAGTCACTCCTCGCCTCTCAATCAAGGCCCGAGCAAAATTTAGCCCCTTGCAGAGATAATCAGACTTGTCAGGTTACTCTAAAAGGCAGCAAGACCTGGGCCAACATTTTCCACAATGCTGACACTACACCTCCGGATCCTGCAGACCTTTATGTGGGATTGAAACACAAATTTATCGGTACAAGAGGGAAATTTTCCTTTATTTCCAAGCAAAGCAGAGCGGGATAAAGCAGCGATTTGTTGCTCCAAGGGAAAAGGTGTGAAATGAGCGATGCGGGCTGGGACAGAGCCCCTGCTCTCCTCCAGGCTGGCTGGGCCGGGGGCACTTTGTCACTTCACGCCTCTCACCCCACCAGTCTCCGTTTGCCAGCCTCGCCCATCTGCTCCCTGCTGCCACCGAGCAGGATGGATGGCACAGCCTGTCCTGGGCTGGCTTCGTGCTGCTCATATCCCCTTTCTGCTTAGCCCAGAAAGAAGTTTTGCGCTTTTMAGATTGGTTCTGAGAGCAAAACTGGGGTGTGGGGAAAGAGGAATAATGCAATTTGTTTCCAGAAATCTTTTTCCCCAACCAGTTGAGGTGGGGCTGCTTGAATTTGCTTTCTAGAGGAAACCCTTTAGAGGTTTTCCTCCCAAAATTGCCCTAAACCAGGACAGGGGCTCTCTGGCCGTGTTTTCTCCTGCCATTTATTTAAGACATCTAATTTGGGATCCTTGCCCAGTGCAAACAGCCRCATGAAGCCACCCTGAGATTCCAAAAGAGCAGGATTAGGGGAAAACATTTCAGACCTGCAGGGCTGAAACATCAGGATTTCCAGCTTGTGCCTGGATGGTGCTGTTGGATCACTGTTTCCATGGCTAAAGCCTGGATTTTGGCTGCCTCCCAGGAGAGAAGGAGTTTGGTTTTTGGGAGAGCAGAGCAACCCCCACCCCAGTGATGGGAACATTGTGGGGTCCTGCAGCCCCAGGACCAGTGTCCCAGCTGGAGGAGCCCCCAGGAATCTGATCTTTGTGCTGGGCACTGCTCCTGCCCAGCAGACAGAAATGAGGACAGGTCTGGTTCTCATGGCAGGCCCAAGGGTGAAATCAGCTGGGCTGAGGGAAATCAACCATTAACAGCCCCAAACACCAGGAACTTCCACCCTCTGTGGGTAACCTGAAACTAGAGACCCAAAATGGACATAAAGGGGCAAGAATAAGGGTTTTAAATCTGAAAAAAATATAATTCGTGTCTCCCACCATCATGTGGACACCCCAATTCTGTCACTAAGCACCTCAAATTTTGACAAGTTTTTAACTTCACTTCCTGTGGACATCCTCCATAGGAATAACCAAACCTCATCAAAGAAAAATCCTCCTGGGGTAGTCTTAAAATGTATTTTTTTCCTATTCCCTAAGGGATCCCTTCAGCTCTGTCATGCCCCAAACATATTCCATTGTGTGTGGCCTTTGGAAAAGTTRTTCCCAAAACACTAACAGGCTCCTGGAAACACAAAGTGCAGTATCTGAACCTTATTAGAAATGATGCAACTCTTCTAACTAATTTTTAATTAGTTGTTTTGATTAATTGTGGGCATTGCCCACCTTAAGCCAGCACTAGTGAAGTTCCTTCATGGGTTCTWATTGTTATTTTGATAATTAAATCACCAAAATCTTATTTTTGTTAAAACTAACACTGACAAGCTTCAGTAAACAAAGCCAAAGTGAGTTGTAGATTGGACATCTAAAATCTTAAATTTATGGGGCTTCAAGGACATTGGAATAACCAGAAGACACAGAGATGATGAAGGCCTGGAAAGTTGGAGACTCCTCATCTGAGAAAAAGGTGATAAAACCACAAATGAATGTGGAGCAAAGTAGCACAAAGAGTGAGAAATCAATAACCAGTAGAGGATAAAATACTAATTARTGAAGATAATGATGTAACTTAGAACCAGTGAAAATTAATTTCTCTGTTTGTTAAAAATGTATAAATGAATGAAAAAGTTTTGTATCACCATCTGTGTGGAGGGCAGAACTTTGTCAGCCACACACACCCTCTTGGCCAAGAATAAAATAGTGCCCAGCTCTCTAACACTAAARAGATGGTTTAGGGGGTTTTATTTATCCCAGTGATTTTGGAGGATTTGGGTAACAACCTCAGCCTGACATCCATCTCAGCTRAAATCTGATATCCACCATGAAAATGATGCTGAAGTTGGACCTGGGCCTCCTAACTAGAGGGAAGAGGAGAAGTAGCTGGACAAACCATARAGCAAAAGGCTGCAAAAACCCCTCCCAACTGACCCCAGTACTTCTCCWAGCCCAAAATGGGTCTTTCCCCCTTATTAGGCACCCATCTGTGCCCCCCAGCTCTAATTAAGCATCTGCTCTGCAAGAAGCTAACAAGTTCTTGTGCTGATAATCCCGACCAGCTTGGCAGCATTATTTATAACACAGCCAGGGTGAACCCTGCTCTGGCCCAGTCACTCCACTGTCAGAGTGAGATGTAGCTCCAGCATTATTTTAGCAGACATAYAAAATATAATCCAATTACATGGCAGATCCCTGGAATTCCCAACGATTTCAGAGCACGCTGCTTTATTCAGGAGGGGGGAAAAGATTTAAAGAGACAGGTTGTCACTGGGCATCAAAGGATTTGGGATGATATTTAGGATAACAGTTTATAGACATGGAGCAAATCCTATTATAATGCCACATGGCCATCAGGCTGTCACAGTGGCTGGTACAGTGCATGTCTGGGCAGAGATGCCAGCCAGGAGTGTGGTCACCTCCGAGGTGTGTCCTGTGTCCAGTGGGAGCCGGCAGGTTTGTGTGCAGCACGGGGACAGCCTCTGTGTCACCCTCAGCTCTGTGCCAGTGCCACCGGGGACAGCCTCTGTGTCACCCTCAGCTCTGTGGTGTCCCCCCTGCCAGCTGCACCCAGGCCTGTGGAGCGCCCTGAGCCT
>JACDOX010000337.1:123718-147881 GCA_014549065.1 Cardinalis cardinalis
AGCCAGAGCAGTGAAAATGGGCATTCACCAGAGCCTGGGGTCTGTGACCATGGACAAGACCACAGCAACGACACTGATGTCTCAGCTTGGTCCAGAGCTCTCTTCCCAAGGGGCTGAGTCAAATTCTGTGGACAAGGAGCCTCTCCATGGCTTCACCCAGTTTTTGTTTGGGCCTGGAAACTATGGGAGAAGTGGAGAGGAGAGCTGGGAACTCCGAGAAGCACTCAGAGCACAAGCACATTTGGGGCTTTTCAGCACATGACTCGTGATCAACACAACTCCAAGGCCTGTGAAAGCACAAAAGCTGATTCCTCACCCAGATACCAGGGGAAGTGCCACAGGGATGAGCTCAGAAAACAGCCTGGATGGCTGGACATGTGTGTCAGCCCCAGGAGCTGCTGGGGACACTGCAGAATTCTGTGCAGCATCCATCAGAGCTGCTGTGGCTGAGCAGGGACCCTCAGCCCACCCTGCTGCACCCAAGGTGCTGGGGGGAACTGAACCATCTCCACCACYCCCTCAGCCTGCAGTCAAGCAACACCAAGGAAAGCCACTCCTGCCCCCTTTTTTCTTTTTTCTCTTTGTTTGCTCTGTCCCCTCAGCTGCACTCACAGGTTTCAGGCTCTCCTGTCCCTCCTCAGCAGCTCCCACCTCTGCTCACTGTTACAGATGGATGATGAGATGATGTTCAAAGTGAACAGCTGTTTCTCACATCACCATCCACCCCTCACACTTGTATTTTGGGTCCCTGGAACCCTGCCATGGTGTCACCCATGTCCCCAGCAAGGTGATGCACACCGAGATGTCACCCCACTGTGGTGGACAAGGATTAAAGGAATAATAAAAATCAATTTGCTGAACAGGAGATACTTTCCTTTGTGTGCAGYCCCTAGGGAGCTGGGAGGACTAGCAGCAGGAATACAAAAAGTCCTGGATAGTTTATAARACAGAAGAGATTCATTAGTGCCTGAATTCTCCAGCACAAACAGACCCCCAGCCTTGCTGCTGCCAGCCTGTAAGGAGAGTGAGGATGTCTGTGACTTACAGGAGCGACAAGGTGGTTTTTTTTTCTTTCCTTTTTTTAAATACATGTAAATCCAGCCGGTACAGTGACAGGAACACCCACAGCATCCTTCCCTGGGGAAGTCCTGGCAGCATTTCCCCYTTCCTAACTCAGTTTCTTGTGAGGAGATCCACAAAAGCAGACAGACCCCATGCCCAGGTGACACAAACCCCAAGCTCCAGAGGATTTTGGGGCCCTGCAGGTCCGTGCTGGGGTGGAGGAGGTGCAGTGATGTGGCAGCAAGGAGCAGCTCCAGCAGCAGTGACAGGGACGTCCCCRCAGCTGCCAGATGGGTGCAATAAAAGCCTCATTAATGGGGATCGTTGGACCTCAATTTCAGAATGCTGCACGAAACCTCCTCAGTAAGTATCATTATTATGGCACTCTCAATCAAGTCAAGCAGCTTTATGACAAAATCAAAAGTTGTGATCCAAGCAGCAGAGGGATGGGGGAAGCAGCCTATTTATTTTGCTTTGGGTTCACAGCAAGGACCCAGCAGCTGCCAGGACACAAGAATGATGGTCACATCCCCCAGGCAGCTGGGGACAGCTTTAAATGTCATCACAGCCCTCTGCCCTCTCAACCCCAGACCTCTCTGGGTCCACAGTGGGATTATGCAGATGCCACTGTGCTGTTCTGTGGCTCAAAAAAAAGAGGGAAAAACCTCATGGAATCATTAAGGTTGGAATAGATCTCTAAAATCATCACTCCCAGCTGTTAACCCAGCACTCACAAGTCTGCCACCATATCTCTGAGCACCACATCAACACATCTTTTAAATTCCTCCAGGGATGGGGACTCCAGCACTTGCCTGGCCAGCCTGTGCCAGGGCCAGACCACTCTTTCTGTGAAGAAATTTTTTGCTCTAACCAATCTAAACMTCTCCTCATCATTTCCTCTTGCCCTGCCCCTTTCCCTTGGAGAAGAGATCAACCTCCACTTGTCTACAGCCTCCTGTCAGGGAGTTGTCAAAGTCAGAAGATCCCCCCTGAGCCTCTTTTTCTCCAGACTGAGCCCCTCCAGCTCCCTCAGGGGCCAAACCCAGCCAGACCCATCCACGGAGGTGCTGGGATCTTCCTACAGAGCACTCCATGCAGCATCTACCCCSTAAAACAACTTCTAGATACCTTTTCCCACCAAAACCCTTTTGACTGATTTACACTGCCCTGTCTCCATAAACTTCTGCCACTKTTTTTGTTCCACGTGTGGAACTGAACTCCACAGAGCTGAGATGCCACCAGAGAGAGCCCGTGCATGCAGCAGGAGCTCCCARTCCTCATCCCAGTTCTCATCCCATTCCCTGGCTGAAGGTCTGATCTTTCTGCTTCCCCTTGGTGTGTCAGGCATTTCTAAAAGAAGGAAGAGCAGGATGTGTGGTCCAGGCTGGTGGAGGGGGGTAACTCAGCCAAGCTGGTGCCCTGCTGGGATGGCAAAATCCACCATCCATCACAGCTGTGGGCAACCAACACCACATGGCACAGGAGCACCCCTGGATTTTGGGAACGACTTGTGTGGTATTTTTGGGACATTGTGGGGAGGAAAGATGAATGTGACTCCATGTTCTTAGAAGGSTAATTTACTATTTTATGATATTATATTATCTAGTAGAATGCTATACTAAAACTATACTAAAGAATAGAGAAAGGATACTTACAGAAGGCTTAACAAGATAATAATGAAAAACCCATTACTCTCTCCAGAGCTTCGACACAGCCAGCTGTGACTGGTCATTAAGTTAAAACAATTCACATGAAACCAATCCAACAATGACCAGCTGGTAAACMATCTCCAAAYCACATTCCAAAGCAGCAAAACACAGGAGAAGCAAATCWGATAATTRTTGTTYTCATTTTTCTCTGAGGCTTCTCAGCTTCCCARGAGAAGAAATCCCGGTGAAGGGATTTTTCAGAGAACATGACTGTGACAGACTTGTGGAGGCCTGGGAGCCTTCCCAGGAAAGGGCAGTGGGAACTCCCTGGAGAGATGCACCACAGGCTCCAGACACGCTCATAGGGCGAGGAAAGAGGCTTCCCCCATGCTGCTCTGCAGCACTATGCTAATTTGTCCCAGTTCTGCCCTCCCCATTGGCCTGTTGGCTTTCCCCACCCCTTTTACCCTTATATGTGCATGTTCTAGTAAATTCTCCCTTCCCTGTTTCCCCATTGGTCTGTGTAACCCCRCCCATCCACCCTGGCACTCCCTATTGGCTCCTGTCCTGTGCCCCGCCCCTGAGCCCTCAGACCATTGGATCCCTGATGCTCTGCTCCGCCCTCTTTCCCTGAATTTATATCCTGGACCCTGCTTTGCCTTTGGTCCCTGGATCCTTTCGGTGTGAAATAAAAAAATGAAATATGTTGGAACTCCATGCCTGGATCCTCCTGTGCCTTCTCTGCTGAGCTGCTCTGCATGTGTGTGTGTGTCCGTCTGTCTGTCTGTCCATCCTTGTGTGTTTGTCTGTCTGAGTGCGTATGTCCTGGTGTGTCTGTCTGTCTCTGTGTGTGTGTCCTGGTGTGTCTGTCCGTGTGTGTGTTTTCTGGTCTGTCTGTCTATGTGTGCGTGTTCTGGTCTCTGTGTGTCCTGGTGTGTCTGTTTGTGTCTGTCTGTCTGTCCTGGTGCTCTCATGGCTCCCCCCCCATTGGCAGAAGACCTTCTCAGGGAAGGTTGCGACCACCACAGACCCTGACCCTCCCTCCATGGTGCCGCTCCATCCCTGGGTGTCTCAGCTCCCCCTGAGGCAGGAGCTGAGCTGTGGGGCTGCCAGGKAGGGAAGGAGATCAGAAGATCGCTCTCTGAAGAATGAGGATCCTCATCTGCCTTAAGCTGCTCAGCACCGCCACGGGCCCTCCCGAGGCAGCAGCTCCTCTCAGCCCCTCCACAAGGACAAGCAGATGAGGCAGAGCCTGGCRTGGGGTTCACAGCCACAAAACAGAGCCTGGTGGAGTAAAGCTCAACCTCAATTAGACTTCACCTTTCATTATGTAGTTTGCTGTTGCCTGGGCTCATTAAAAGCCAGCTGCAGGTAGGAGGAAGCATCAGAGGGATTATCCACAGCWGCTGTGTGAGGAGATCTGAGCTCTCTCAGCAGCAGCAGGAGCAAGAGCCAAAGTCTCTTTCTGCTCCTTGGGTGATCCTGCTGCCCCTGCAGCGTCCCCTGGGAGCAGGAGCAGCCACAGCCTCTTCCYAAAAGTGCTTCTCTTCTCTTTAATGGCATTTGTGGCACCCAGGAGATCCCACAGCCCTGAGCAAGGCTGRGCCCTGGGCTTTTGAAAATCCCAAGGCACAGGCACACAGGGGAAAAGAGAGTCTGACCTGGAGCCTCTGGCTGAGCACCGTGAGKCTGCCAAAGGCATTCTGTGAGGGGTGAGGATGGTGGTTCCACATGACCCAGGGAAACAGGGAAGCCTTGCAGGGATCACTGGTGCCACAGGAGGCCACCCTGGACATCCTTGCCCAGTGGACACTGACTCTGTGGGGGTTTTGTGCTTCCTCCAGGGCATTTTGATCCCAGACAGATTCCAGCAGATGCCASGTGCCCGATGATCCCTCACCTGTCACTGCAGAAATTTGGCACTGGGCAGGAAAGGAACATCTATAACCTGGGCCAGAGGGGATGGCAGGGGACAGCTCTGAGTGCCTGCTGTGTGCTCCTCTCACAGGGAGTGGCCAATTTGGAGGCTCAGAGCTGTAAAACTCCCMTGATCTTTTCCTTCATTACTTCTTCCACCTGGGAGCAATCTCCTGCTCTTGGAAACAACATACCAGTCTAAACTTTAGTCAAGGGGTTTTGTTTGCCCTTGCCCCAGGTAAAAGAATTTTAAGTTTCTTTCCAGGGCATTGTTCCACCAGGTGGGGTCTGGTGAACTCAGCACACCAACAGCCTGGGAACAGCCAAAAGATAAAGGGACATCAGCGCCATCTACAACATCTGCCCCAGAGCTGGCAGCGTTGGAGACATCTCCGGAAAAACTGGTAAGAAAATCAAGGAATGAAGATCTAATTAACATCAGAAACAGATCCAATAGGAGATAAAATACACTAAGAACTATTTGGGACCAATGAACACTGACCCAATTCGTTTCTATGAGTTTTGACTGCATAAAAGAGCTGAAAAATCTAGTTAAAGCCACGTGCCATGARATGATTCTCTGTACACCCAGGCTATGTGAGGGTGAGATGATTTCTGTGGTACATCCTGGCCAGACAATAAAGCAATGCCTCGACTGTCTAGCTTTAAAAATGTTGTTGGAGGGATTTTGTTCTTTGGTGCCACTGCAGCCTGGCTGCTCAGGGGGACCTTTCCAGCCCAGTGCAGCTGTTCCTCCTGTTCTGCTGGAGTTCAGCTCCCTGCCACAGAGCAGTTTGACTCTTCCCAACCTCTCAGCCCTGGGCTGCTGCTGCTGCAGGGTGCCAGTGGGAAAGGCACGTTCCCAAAATACACTGAAATCAAAACCACACAGTCCCTGCTGTGCAGSGAAGGGGAGGAAGGGAGTCAGTGAACAAATATTTGCCTGGCTACCCTGCTTTCTAGCACAGAGAGCCTGAAGAAGCARAAGCCCAGCTTTCCAGTAAAACTCAGCCCACTGGTGCTGCCCACACTCCGAAACTGTGGTAGCTTGGTAACTTCCCAGTGTTTGGTCTCATTTTCTGTTGAAAAAGCCAACAGAACAAGGGGAAGGAGGTGGTTTCAGAGCCAAACTGCTGAGTAATAAATCAGCCAACTCCTCCTTTGCTGCTCCAGGACACTGAGAGTTGTGCCAAGTGCTTTTTCTCTCWGCACTGTTGGTTTTACACCCACTCCACAAGTCCCAGGACTGTTCTCACCATCTGTCTGGGGTCACATCTGGAGCACAGGGCAGAGGGCTTCACTTGCAGAGCAGCCAAGGTGGGCCCCAGGGTGGTGGAAACCTGCTGAACACACATTGTCCCTGGTRAGGAAAGCAATTCCTCCAGCAGGACTGATCTCCTCTGTGTCCCRTCTCACTGTTTGGCATTTTATCCAAAGCACTTTGTGGGTTCAGCCCCTTTAGCAGGCACTAAAGGATCCATGTAGCCATGATATTTTCTGAAAAATCTTTTCCTTGGGAATTTTCCTCCTGAGAAGCTGAGAGGCCTCAGGAACAAAATGTAAACAATGGATTATCCGCTGCTGTGGAATGCAACAGGTGCATCTGGGATTGGTCTCATGTGGTTGTTTCTAATTAATGGCCAATCACAGTCAGCTGGCTCAGACTGTCCAAGACACAAGCTTTTGTTATCATTTCTTCTTTTTCTATTCTTAGCCAGCCTTCTGATGAAATCCTTTCTTCTATTCTTTTAGTACAGTGTTGATATAATAAATATCGTAAAATAATAAATCAAGCCTTCTGAAACATGGAGTCAGATCCTCATCTCTTCCCTTGTCCAGGGACCCCTGTGAACACCGCCACAGATCCAGAAGGGAGACAGATGTGGACAGATGTGGATATCCTGACCATGGGGAAGCTTGTGAGACCATTCATCAGTCACTGCACTTGGAGAAACCTTGGTGGTTTCCAGCTCTGGTGCCCAAAATTTCCGAATGTGGCTGCATTTCCTGCTTGGGTTTGAGGTCTTTTCCCTGGGTGKGTGCTCTGGTGTTTCACACTGCCTGAATGCACTCTGCAGCCCTGCTCAGTGGGGTTTCTCACTGCTCAGGTCTCTTTTTCCTTTACCTGCTCTGCAGCCTTTATGGAATGTGTAGTTAAAATCACTGAGTTCTGACTCTTTCAATCACATCCCAGTGGAGCAGAGCCCTGAGCTGAGCAGGGAGTAGGGAGGGCTTGGCAGCCACTCTGAGCTGAGCACAAGGAGTGCAATCACCTAAGCCATGCTTCTTTAGGCCCCAGACTAAAAATAACACAGCAAAGCTGTAGAAATAGGAGCTCTGGTATTTTTTAGGGTGAAAACAAGTGTGAAGCCCTGATGTGAATCCTTGCTCTTGCTTTCCTGACATTCCCCACCAGCCCTCAGCTCTCCCAGCCATGACCGCTCTGCTTTGCCAGCTGCYGGCACCAGCCAAGGAAATTCCAATGTCTGTGGCAAACTCCAGCTCAAGGAACAGCTTGTTTTCCACTGCCCAGAGCCTGCAGCTTTAAATGTGGCCCCAGGTTTGGAAACAGAGCCCTTGTTTTTCATGGAAAGCCTCGTCCATCTTCACAAATTCCACTGCATCCAGGCTGTGTCACAGCGTGGTGCTTCCTCCAACCTGCCCAGGTGCAAAATAAAAATGAGAGAAGGAGCATTGTGAGAGGAMGGCAGCATCACTGGGCTTTTCCTGCGCTTTTTTCATGTCCTAGGCAGGGAGATGGAAATATTCCCAAGATTTTGACCTGCCCCAACCCTTGGAAACATGAGGCTGGTTACAAAAGCAGCGACTCAGTCTGCCCAGATGAATCCTCCACTGCGAGGGAGAAGAGCAAAATCCCAGCTCCCTGCCCAGAGTGGCACTCTGGGACAGCTCTGGGAGTCTGCTGACAGCCACCAGCCTCACCTGGGCTGCAGGAGAGGGAGGGAGACCCGCTGGAGGCATTCTGTGCATCATGCCCTGATAAACAAGGGGGAAATGATAAATAGGGAAAGACTTGCAGAGTTTCCCTCCTGTACCAAAGCCCTCACTGCCTCTGCTCTCCTGTCACAGCCCAGGCAGCTGGGAGAGGAAAAGAAGCAGCAGGAGTGGGAATGACACAGCCTGAGCACGGTGCTGTGCTCCGGGCACCCCCTGGCACCCCCTGGCACCCCCTGGCACTCAGGAGAGGGCAGAAGGGCTCTGCACCCCCAGCCACCCCTGCAGGGCAGCCCGGGGCTCCTGGCAGCAGCAGGAGCCGCAGCTGCATCCCCCCAGCACAGAGATGCTAATTGGGTGTAAGAGAAGGGAGGAGGGAGACAAGTGAAGAAAGGAAAGGGGCGGGAAAAAATCCCGAAGCCCCAAATCAATGGGAAAACACTAAAATCCGACGCAGGCAGGATGAAACCAGCCCAGTACAAGGTTGTCCGGTTAAACTCGCAGCCCTGTATTATTCCCAGCTCGCATTAAGTAGCTCTGTAGTGTTAGTGCTGTGCTTGAAAGATAACTTCACCCTTGACCCCTTAAGCTCCCAGACACTCCTAAAAGTACCGGCGTGTTATTACCAGCAGAAGAGCAGCCTTAATGCTGAAATGCTCTATCCCCTTCTCCTCCCTCCTTGTCACCGCTGGATTTTAAAGCACAACATTATTAAAAAAGAAAATATGTGCTGGGGATGCTCCATGCCCTTGCAGCAGCAATCCCTGCGTGTGCAGAGACCCCCTTGGCTTYGCACAGTGAGGGCTGAGGGGAGGCTTCTTCCAGCCTCCTCTGGGCAATTCTTTTCCAAGGTTTCTGCTGTTCCCTCCCCAGGGCAGCACAGGATGCTGSCCTGTCCCTCAGAGGGAGAGGGTGRCACCACAGAAGGTCAGGTCACCTTCACACTCTTGAAAACATCCAAAAAATGCCCAAAATCCAAAGTGCTCTAAAGCTGCTGAGGCACAGCTGGGGTGAGGTGCTGGTGCTGACCCTGCATAGACTGGGCCTGCATGGGCTCCATCCCAGCATTTCCCAAATGAAAACCTCATTTTTCAAATTTCCCAAATGAAAAATAAAGAGAAACCTCTCCTCTCCCTTTCCATCCTCTCTCCTTCATCATCATCAGCTGCCTCAGTTCTTCCTCCCAGGCTCTGCTGTTTTCTGTTTGTGTTGCCTTCCTCAGACTGTAAAGTCTTTGGGGGCAGGAGCAGGCTGTAATCTGTGTTTGTCAAGTGCCATGTAAACGGCTGGCTAAATGTGTTTGTTTTCAGCCGCTTATTTGTTTTTCGAAGGGGTAGTTACAGGAGAGTACACAGCGGAATAAGTAATTGGTGCAGAGCTGGGAGAGGGTGGCAGCAGCGCTGAGTCCCTGCGGAGAGAGGCAGATGGCACCAGGGYGGTTTCCCTCCTCCTTCCTTTCCCTGACTCTCCCTGAGTTTTGGAACCCAGGACATTGCTCCGACTGCCCTGGAGGGCTCCAGACCCTGGCAGGGGGCTCAGAGACCTTGGCACGGAGTCTAAAACCACCTTTGATTTTAACCCATGGAAACAATTCCCAACTTTGTGTGAAGAGTTACAAGCCACAAGGGTKCGAATAGAATTGTGAAAAAAGCTAATAACTTGTTTTAAGCATTTTTAAAGTTTAATAGTAATAAAATGGTTAYAAAATAGTRTASAATTAGARTAATAATAATTTGGACAAATTGAATTAGGACAATATAAGACAATAGAGACAAAGAGTTATGTGTGACCGTATTCACAGGGGTTCTTGGATGAGGGAAGAGATGAAGGATCTGACTCCATGTTTCAGAAGGCTTGATTTATTATTTTATTATATATGTTACGTTAAAGCTATACTAAAAGAATAGAAGAAAAGGTTTTCATCAGAAGGCTGGCTAAGAATAGAAAGGAATCAGWAAGAATGATAACAAAGCTTCTCTCTCGGACARAGTCMAAGCCAGCTTACTGTGATTGGCCATTAATTACAAACATCCAACATGGGCCAATCCCAGATGCACCWGTTGCATTCCACAGCAGCAGATAACCATTGTTTACATTTTGTTCCTGAGGCCTCTCARCTTCTCARGAGGAAAAATCCTAAGGAAAGGATTTTCCATAAAAGATGTCTGCWACAGTTATGGATGTCCAGGTACCTTTTCTGGGCAGCATAAGCCCGAAAAAGGACCCACGKTAACAGAGGATTAACCCTTAAAAACAATCACCTGTTGCATATTCATACACCTCATACATGATGCATAAATTCCATTCAAACACAGGATTCTGTCTGGTCATCGCCAACTTCTTCCTCTGAATCCTAACAGCGCCTTTGAGGCARGAAGAAGTTTGTTTCTTCTGATAGGAGGGCAATAAATTCTTTTTCTCTGAAAGAGTCAGGTGTCCTGGGGCTGCTATCTTGCTGCAAGTCCTTTCTTAAAAAAAAAAGTATCTTACATAGCATAGTTTCTATTTTAACATTTTTTGTATAACTCAAAACTATATTTAACACACTACTTAAGAGAATTAATACAGCATTACTTTCTARCACRACACATATAATATTCATTTTCATWTTTGTGAAAAGCCAATMATAAAATACGCATTTTTCACCRAATGATRGTGAATTTATCACARGGTGAAAAAGTAGAATTTTGGGGATTTAGAATGGAGGTTCAAGAAGCAAGATGGAGGAATCTGGGTGTGCCCTACCCTTCTTCTCCTTCTCCTTGTCCTCCATCTTCTGCTGTGATGGTGGCACTTCTGGATTGGTYTAGAGTAGRGACAGACTGTCTAACATAGGTGATAGGTATTGGAAWATTATTGTAAATAAAGCACATGTAGTTTTTAGTATAAAAAGCCAACACCACCCCAAGGGCAGTCAATCAAACTGACCTGGTGGACAGATCTCAGCAGGTTGGGGAAAGAATGTTATAGATAAGCAAAAAATAAACAAACAACCTTCTTCTTCTTCATCAGGGAAGGGCTGGGGACAGCTCCAAAGACACCAGAGATGTGTCAAAGGGCCTTGGCCATGAGCTGAGGATGCCAGGGCAGGTCACCAAGGTGTGCCCCGTGCCAGCCTCTCCCTCGCGATTTATTCCTGCAGGCTCCTCTCTCTCTGCACGGCCCTGAATTCACGTGGATTTTCACATATTTTGTTAAAAACGAGAGCAGCCTCCTGGTACTGAAGTGATTTCAGCATTTATTATAATAAAAAGAAAGGCCCAAAGCAAGGGGGCCCGGGCTGAGCAGGAGCGTTCCCTCGAGSATGGAGCAGCGCCGGCGCTGGGGCTGCTCAGCAGCGATGGCCCCGAGGTCCCAGGGGAACAGCACAGCTTCCCTGGGTCAGATCCCCCTTTTAATGCTGTTCTTTGTCCCTCTGGATTGGTTTCTGTTTGGATCCTYCATTTGSATGAAGGTTGAAGGCGCTCRATTGGCCATTACAGCTCTGTCCAGGCTGGCTCGTGGTGCACTTCACTGAGGTGTGTTATGGTACCTCGAGAACCTTATTTCTTATAACTGCCCTTCTAACCCCTTTTACAAGACAACAACCAAACTAACACTACATGCTTAAAGATCTATCAACTATTTTAWAACAGTTTCTAACCTATTTTTAACATAATTGAGAGGAATAGAGGATTTGTCTTTCCAAACCAGCTGTGGGTCTGCTGGTGGATAAAACCAGCACTGAGAGATCAAAGAAACAATGGGAAGGATTSCACTGATTGATGAATGGAAAAAGATATTTGCTTTTACAAATAAACTTTAGGTTTGCTGATAAATGAAATTAGACATTGAAAGATGAAAGAAACAATGAGGAAGAAAAACCCCTAAAATCCGTAAAAATTAAAAATGAAAAGGGAGGGTTGTACATTAGGGGGAAATCTTTGGGATCAGGCGTTTTGGGAAGTCTGTAGCTTTCAAGCACCTCAGCCAGTGAGGAAAGAGAAAAAGGAAATGCGGCCGGGAAATTGGGATAAAAAGGAGGCTGCGTCCTCCAAAAATTGGAGAGACCCCAGGGGAATGCCCCATGGCCTCTCCCTTTATTCGAATAAAGCCAAAAAAAGGACTCCCCTGTCTCCTTTTTGGACATCAACCTCTGGTGTTTGTGGATTAATTTTCCTGACATATTTTCCTGTGTTCTCCTTGACAGCCATACCCTGTGTCCTTCCCGCTGCCTCCAGCCCCTCCTGCCCGCCTTGTACAGCTAATGAAACTGTAATCGCTTCCACCGCAGCATCTGCGGGGCTTTGAGGGTGGAACTGAGAGCAGGCCATCAGGAAACAGCCTGATTAAAAAGTACTTTGGGGAGGGGGCACTTTGCCTGAGGGTGACAACGTCTCTTACACTTGAAATGAAATATATCCTTGTTGAAGAGYGGGAAAGAAAAGAGAAAAACTTTGGCCCCTGCGGAGGTTCAGAGGCCCTTAGGCTGTTGGCCACTGGATTCATGTACACTGTGCTTTAGTGCTTTAAAAAGTGCCTAAAAAAGCAAGATACTGCTACCCGGTGGACTGTAAAATATCCTATCACCAGCCAGCCATACAGAGCGAGGATGTCATGGCGTGGGGTTAGCAGCAGTATCATAGGCAAGGTAAAGATGCTTCATTGCATATATTAAAGGCAGCCCGAGCCCTAAATGCGCCCTAAAGAAGATGGATCTCCTCGGGAAGCTGGGATCTATTCATCACAATCTGATTCCTAAGTGTCAATTAATCTTACAGCCTGTGTGTTGTGCCCCAGCCCTGACACATCTCTCACTGTCTCTGACTTCCAAGAGTAATGGCAGACAGTGTTTGAGTATATAAAAGATAATTAATAGAAAACATCCTCCCTTTAAAAAACAACCACCAAACCAACCTTTTAGTATAATTCGTCTTTCCACCAGCACCCATTTCCACAGATCCAACTGGCAGCTTCTGTCATTTGGGGAATGTTAATTGCTCTGCAAGGAACTAAGTGTTTTAAAAGGGTGAGAAGGACCCTGCTAAAGTACGCGGCTAACACAAAAGAAATGGTGATTTATTTATTTATTTTTTTAACGCTCATTGTTCCCCTCTCAGCACCGAGCCCGTCCCTGGCTCTTGCCCTGACATTACAGAAAGCTCCTGATGGGATGTAATGCAAGGAGATAAAGTTATTTTACTTCTAACATAACTCGGAGGGAAATAAAACGTGTGGATCGAGCCTGTTGCTCGCAGGGAGCCATCCCGCGATACAGATATATACAGATATATACAGATACATACAGATACAGACAGATATACACAGATATACACAGATATACACAGATATAGACGCATATACACAGATGTAGACAGATATAGACAGATATATACAGATATGTACAGATATAGACAGATATAGACAGATAGACACAGATATAGACAGATATAGACAGATATAGACAGATATACACAGATATATAGAAATATAGACAGATATACACAGATATACACAGATATATAGAAATATAGACAGATATACACAGACATACAGAGATATAGACAGATATATACAGATATGTACAGATATATACAGATATGTACAGATATAGACAGATATATAGAAATATAGACAGATATAGACAGATATGGCCCTTTCCCAGCAGGGCCAGAGGATGGAGCTGGGTTTGCTTTGTGCCATTGATGGGGGAAATGCAGGAAAGGGGCCCCCAGGGCAAGATTGGAGCATGGCAGGAAAAAGGCCCGGGAATGGGGGTAAAAAATCTTCATTTCCTGTGTTAGAGAGGGCAGAGGCTCCCCAGGGGAGAGGGGTTTAGTGAAAGGTATTTCCTGGTGAACAGTAAGGGTTGGGTGGAGCTGGGGTGACTGGGAGTCCTGCAGGGATTTTTCAGAGGCACCCAAACTTGGAGTTGGACAGGATTCCTCTAGCTCCAGGAAAAGCTGCTGGGAAAGCCAGGGAGGGGGTACCTGGATGGGTCAGAGCTCTGCTGGGTGTGGATGTGGCTCTGCAGGAAGGGATTTCCTGGGAAAAAGGGTGGAGGAGCTGCCTTGCCACTCAAGCACTACCCATGAGCATAAATGTCTCTGCTCTGCCCTCATGGGAACTGCAAAATATCCAAGTCTGGCAGCATCAGCCCAGGATGGATTCTGTCCCTTTCTCCCCAGACAGATCTGGAACATTGTGGCTGCCTCAGCTGGGCCAGGAGCATGGTCCTGGTGCTGCAGGGATGGAGCTCCAGCTCTCAGCTGTGTCCTGACATCTGGAAGTCTTCAAATCCCAAATCTGGTCAAAATCTCGGCAGGGAGCCCTGGCAGCTGCGGGGTGGCCACTGAGGATGGGGTGAGCAGAGACGAGCAGCTTTTTTAGTCCCTTTTATGATGGGCTGTAATTCCTGCCGGGAGGGGTCACCGGGAGTTCCTTTGGGTTTGTCCTTCCCCCTTTGTTTCCCAGCACCACAAAACCTTAGCATAGATTCAGGGCTTAAAAACACCTGAAACAAACCCAAGAGGCCCATGGAAAGACACTTCCATGAGAAAGTCCATGGAGTCTTCTGGGATCCTTTGACCTTTCCTTTGCTGAGTGTTCCTGGGGTGCTGATTCCCAAATTTCCACTGGGGGTTATGGGAATGACACACAAGATCAGGGGGAGATCAGAGCTCTGCACCCTCTGAGCCTGCCAGGACACCCTCACAGTCCAGCCTTCAAACAAAAGCTGAGATTTTTAAAATCAAAATTCTGTTTTAAATCAACATTTTACTCTTGCTTAAATACTTGTTTGCTGAGAGTGAGGATTTTAATATCAACTCTGCTTGTTTCACCTTGGTTTTTAAGACCTGGTTCTCAAGTTCCTTTCTACAATTTTTAGGTATGGACTGATAAACAAACGAGGCTCTCCCACTTTTAGTTCCTGTGARCAGCTTTGCAGACAACACAAAGAAGAACAAGTGAAGCGAGGGACAGCRAGGAAAGGTGGCCCTTTCCTACCCTGACCAACAGGAAAAAATGTGTTCAGGGACAATCCTGCGGAGTGAACCGCTCCAGCATCACCCTGGCACGAGCAGCAGATCAAACTCCCTGCTCTCCAAGGATGGGAGATACAGTTGTAAGTCTGGAAGTGGAGGCAGGAGCTGTCAGACCCAGTCAGGTTTCATCAGCCTGAATAAACAGGCTGTGAATCTCCTAATTACAGGTTCCCCCTTAGGATTTTGGCACATCTACTCCTAACCCAACCCTGGAAAGAGCAGGAGGTATAGAAATGAAACCTAATAAAGCCTAAATATTATCTCCCATATTCTGAGGCTCAGCAAAGGTTTGATTTACATTTCTAGCAAAAGGTTCTTGCATCTGGAGCAATGGCTTGTATATTGTATTTGTCTAAGATTATAGGTGCTTTATGGCATTTACTGGATCTTGTAAATATTCTGTAAAGCACTATCGACAGAACAATTATGGGACAGGAATAACAGTTCTGAATCAACTCCTCTTGGAAGAAAAAAAATGGATTTTGCCCTTTGCTGCTGCAAATGATCTGCAACTCAGTAATGCTTAACAGTACATATGAGAAGAATTGAATGAAGAATGAAGAATTCAATGTCAAATTGAACCCCCCTGGCTGATTTTTCCAAAACTTGGTCTCCCTGGGAAAGAGAACAGGGTCTGGGAGACTCCAGGTTATGGAAGCACATTGGGRAAATGGGCTGTCCTGCAGATGAGAGCAGCAAACCTCATCCTGCTTGTTCACAACCAAATCTGCACTCTGCCCCCTCAGATAAGACCTCAGGCTACACCCCTGGAAATGATCTCACTCTTCACCTTCACTTGTGGTCTCTCCCTGTTACTTTTCCAACACAAGCAGCAGGGACAGAGCTTTGGGGCAGCAAAGAGCTCTGTGTGAGTCGGTGCCATGTCACCATCATATGTTCTGAAAAATACCCTTGCCCAGGATTTTCTCCTGGGAAGCTGAGAAGCCTCAGAGAAAAATGAAAACAATATTATCTCATCTGCTTCTCCTGTGTTTTGCTGCTTTGGAATGTGGTTGGAGATTGTTTATCCAACATGAGAATTGTTTTAACTTGATGACCAATCACAGTCAGGCTGTGTCAGACTCTAGAGAGGGAGTCATGAGTTTTCATTATCATCCTTTGTAGCCTTCTGTCTGTATCCTTTCTGTATTCTTTAGTATAGTATTCTTTGATATAACATAGTAACATAAAATAATAAATTAGCCTTCTAAGAACGTAGAGTCAGATTCATAATTTCCTTCCTGCCACGGGGSCCCCTGAAAATACCACAGTGCCAGGTGGAAAATGCAGCTCCTGGGAAAGCTCTTTCCTCCTGGAAGGAGCATCCCCCTTTCAGTGTGTCCGGAGCTCTGGGCAGGCTGGGAGCCCAGGGAAGAGGCAGCAGCATCCCCGTGTGCTGTGCCGCGGGTTGGGTGGTGCTGGAGGGATGGTGATGMTGCTCACATCCTATTTTTAGCACAGCCTGCAGCAGCTYGGTGAGCTGGGAACAATGCCACGGYGGGCAAAGTACCACATCAACACCGAGAGAAACAGCAGCTGGCCTGAAAAAACACCTTCCTGCCTGTGGGGAGCCTCCCCAAACCTCTGAAGGGAAGCACTGTCACCGCTGAGGCAGGGATGACACAGACCCTAGGTCAGAAGGCTAAAAGCCCCACATTTTTTGAAACCCCTTCTTTTATACCCTGGTCCCATCCAGGTGGACCTGATTGGTCCTTTAATCAACACATTTCACATGGTTGGCTAATTAAGAAGACACCCTTTGGGGTAAACATCTTCTGAGAACAACAGCTTGTCACAAACMCCACCTGCAGATTATTTACCGTTTGTTTACCATTCTTTCTCTCTGCCCCCCTAAAATTAACCAGACCAAT
The DNA here is from genome assembly GCA_014549065.1 of Cardinalis cardinalis. Classification (NCBI taxonomy): domain Eukaryota; kingdom Metazoa; phylum Chordata; class Aves; order Passeriformes; family Cardinalidae; genus Cardinalis; species Cardinalis cardinalis. Next base: position 140,198 of record JACDOX010000337.1, read on the forward strand.
TAATGGGAAGCTTCTCTGGCTTTCTCTCTCTCTGACCAGACTGTTATCTTCACAAAGCACAAAGCTCACAGAGGTTTAGGTGCTCACAAAGCTTCTCCCATTGCTGCTGCCTCCATCCCAGCCTGGTGCCAGAGGAGTGCAGGGCACAGAGACAAACCCTGCGGCTCTGGTGCCCCCCAGAAGGAGGGATGGGCACTGTGGTGGGTCCCAAGCAGCTCAGGGCTCCCTGGAGCAGCTCTGCTGTTCATCCCTGCAGGGAAAGATCCAGCACTTGGCGATGGAATTGCCAGCAGACCCTGGCTGCCAGCCCGACCCCAAATCTGTGCTGTGGAGGCACTGGGGTGTCTCCATGCCCACGTGCCAGCCCTGCAGGCAGCAGGAACCTCTGCCATGGGTCACCTTTCAGAGCCAGAGATGGTGCTTGGAGGATGGGAGCGTGACCTTCCCTTGCCGTGTGTTCCTCACTCTGTGAAACACCTGAATTTCAGTGCTTTCCCACTCCATAAAATATGAAAATCTTGAGCTCCAGTGCACCTGCAGAGGAGGTGGGAGGCAGCCTGAGGAGCCCTTTGAGGCCGTGTCATGTGCAGTCCATGCAGAACGAGGGTGGCTCGGGGCACTTGGGAGTGCCCAGCCCTTCCCTGCAGCACTGGACCCTGCTCTGCAGGCAGGATGGTCAGAGAGCACAGCTGTGGCATCCACATTCTCAGGACAGAGAGGGATAATTCTCTCTCACAGGTTTTTTYCTGGAGAAGCACAGAGAGAAGAGAAAACAATTCTTATCTCTACTTGCTGCTCCTGTTGTTTTTGCACACGTGGAATGTGTTAGGAAGATTGTTTACCTGAAGGGAGTTCTTAATTGGATTCTGGTGATGGTTGTTTATATTAATTGGCCTATTCGGTCAAAGCTGTGTCCTGACTGTCTGTAGACAGTCATGGGATTTTCTATAGTTTGTATCTTTGTGTAGTATAGCATAGTATGGTATCCTTTTAGTATTCTTTAATATAGTATGGTATAATGTAATATAGTATTGTTTTAATAAAGCAACTGTTGAGCATTCTGAATCAATGGAGTCAGGTGCCACTCATTCCCTGCGTTGGGGCTCACTGTTTACCATACACAGCCACCTCTGGCTGCAGCTCAGTGACCCTGGCAGTGTCACCTGCCCCCCTGGGCACTGTGCAGCCCCTCAGGGATGCCCAGGCTCTGGTGCTGTGCAGAGCCCCTGTGCTGGGCAGGGACTCGGGGCACAGCCTCACCACAAAGGGGTCTCTGCCCACCACTAAAGGGGTCTCTGCCCAGCCCAGGCTCGTGCCCCAGCTGCTTTGAGGCTTTAAAGGCTGATGAGGCATTGAGGCTGATGTTCCCTCTCTGGGGGAGCAGCAGAGGTGCTTGTGAAGGAATCCAAATGGAGCCACAGCAGACAGGAGGAAGATCTCTCTGCGGGCAGCTGGAGTGCAAAGCACTTGGAAATGGTCACACATGTCAGTGGTGCAGGCCCTGCCACAACCTGCCTGGCACAGAAGCAAGCTGGGGAGGGTGGAACCCCCATGGGCAGCTTTTGGGACATCACTGGGCCAGAAATGCACCCTCTGTGTGAAAAATCCCACATTCATGGGGACCCCCAACAGCTGCAGCTCTCCAGCCCCAGTAGGGATGGCTGGACCCAGGGGAGGACATCTGTCCATGGCCTGAAGCTGCAGAGGAAATGCTTCACCATCACTCCCAGCCAAACAGAATCCCAAGTGAACCTTTCTAACAATCTGAAATTGGGAAATGCTCCTTTGTTTTGCTGTATTTTGTTTTGAGTTCCTCCATCTCCCCAGTTTGTCTCCAGGCTCCCTGGGTTCGGGCCAGGCCTGTCCASTTTTCCAAGGCACACCCAGACTGGGCCAAGGGAGAGCTAATGAATCATTTTCTGCCTGCACTGTGCAGTGTGAAGGGCCAAGCAGTGATGTGGCTGCTGATCCTGTCCCAKCCTGCCGTCCCTCACCCACCAGGAGCAGCCCCAGAGACATCCCATGGACTCGTGTCCAGAGGGATCGGGGCCAGCTCTGGCAGGGACATTTCTGAGGGACCAAAGCCAGAGCAGCAGCTGTGGGGTGCCCTGCAGAGCTCTGCTCAGCTCTGTCCTTCACCAGCACCAAAAGGAACACTTTTCCTTCAGTATCAGCAGCAGGGGTGCTGATCCCACTCCAGCTGAGCTGTGAGCATGGTGGCACCATGGCTTGGCCACAAAAAAGCTCACAAAGCCCTGGGAGGAGCAGAACCCTCTGGTTCACTCTCCCTGATGCCTTGAGAAGGCTGAGCTAGAGCAGAGGCTGGACAGAGTTATAGAATAAAGCAGGGATTTATGAAAAGACCTCCATGCTCCACCTTGGGCAGCACAAGAGCCCAGCCAGGGCTGCACCCAAGATGAACCAAAATGGTCACAAAATGCACAACTGCTCAGAGTCTCTCACTTTTATCTGCTCCATTTGCATATTTAAGTTCATTGTCCCATTCCAGCTTTAGCCCATCCAGTCCCATCCTTGTTTTTCTCTCTCCAGCCCACGGTGTTTGTGCTCTTGGGCTGAGATTTGGATCATTTGTCCTTGGTSCCCAGCTGGAGCAGGAATTGTTTTGTCTCCCTGTTYGGTGCAGAGAGCTCAGCATCCCCTGATGTGAAGCTCAGACTCACACACCAAAGCAGCAYAGAGTCKGAAAAATATAAAAACCAAAATCTGAGGCATCATCCTGACCCTACACACCGGCCATGAGGCTCCCAGCCCGTGTCCTCCCAGTGCAGAAGTGCTCAGAGAGKGGGGGACTGAGCTCCTGTGGGGATGTCACACCTGGGCTGTTGCTGTTTCCTCTCCTGCCCCTTTCCAGGATGGTGAGAGCAGCTGGAGTTTAGAGAGGAAACACCACTGTGAAATTCCCCCCCAAACTGTCCCAAGGATTATTTAATTATCTGATTCCCTGTGGGATCTTGCTGCCTGGAGGTCTCCCCTCTAACACAGAGGATCCCCAAGATGTGAGGATGCCCCTGGGGGCTGGAGATGAGCAGGGCTGTGTCCAAGATGCRCCCATGGAGAGCGGGCTCCAGTTGTGCCCTGGGGAGCTCATCCCTCCCAGGATATCAAACCCACATGAGTCACAGCCACACAGGCACAGAAAGCAATAATATTTTACCACCTAATCCCGTTTAGCTCTTGGCTCACCTTTTGTTCTGCCCTTCTCGCACAGTAGGAAATCCTGTGTATCCTGTGAGTAGTTTGGGCAATCAGTCATTCCTTGTGAGGCTGGGAGCAGGGAGATATGAGCACCTGGTAAGTTTTATGACATTTAAACCAATGCAAATAGCAAACACCTCCTCCGAGTCAGGGATTAACTCCAGACTCCTCTGCTTTAATGATAAATATTTTGACTTAATGAGAACAAACTAACCCTTGTTTTGAGTTAGCACTTCTATATTAGGGACACAATGCCTGCATCTGGCAGTGGCCAGAGGACAAAGTTTAGAGACATGAATCTGTCTGCCTGCTCCTCTTAGTAATTCAGTTTAAATGGATAAAAAAAAAAAAAAAAAGAACCTCCAATAATTTAGACCACAACAGAGATGCATATTAATGTAAAGACCCTAGAGTCCCATTACATCTGAGGTTGTGCTGGGCCAGGGCTTGGACTCAATGTTCCTTGTGGGTCCCTTCCAATTCAGAATATTCTACAMTTCTAGGAAAATCCACTTGTGAGATGCAGTAGATTCTCAAGTGTTTGCAGCCTGGATATTTTCCTCTGAGGTATTTTGTAGCTCGAGCAGAAGCTGTGAGCTTGGCAGAGGAGTTAAAGGATGGCATCCTTGGGGGTCAGGACTGAGTCAGGGCAGGTGAGTCCAGGCCATGCAACAACCTCTATGTATTAGAGGCTTATTTATTCATTTACTGCACCCAGAACTGGGCAGAAATACCTGAAGATGAGCAATAACTGAGCTCATCTGCCACTGCTTTCCACCAAGCTCTGGCACAAAGCTGCTCAAGGAAAAGGCTCTGCTCTGCTGCACCAAGGGCAGTAAAACAGATTTAAGAACCAGGATAATTTTATTTTTTTAAAAATAAAAATATAGGAGAAGTGAAAATCCAGTGTCTGGTGTCACCCATTGCTGATGACATTTCAGAGTGAGGGTAAAACCAGGGGAAAGCACCCATGGAAGGAGAACTCAGCCTCTCCTGGGAAGCCCCAGAAAACACAGCACCAAAGTGGAAACAGAGCCAAAACATTAAATACTCACTGAATTCCCAGCTTATTCCAGCATCTCCCCTTTAAAACAGATTAGAAAATCCTATCACATCAATTTAAAATCTGTCAGACCTTTCTCCCCTCTCTGGCACCACCAAAATTTCCACAGGACCCCCCCAGCCCATGTCAAAATCACCAGGAACTGCTGGTCCTGGGATAYTTATGCAAACCAGGAGGCATGGCAGGATTTCACAGCAGGAGGACAAATTCATTTTGTAAAAGGTATTTATATAGTTCAATAGGTGTGTGCAGTGCTTTAGAGGTATAAAACATGAGATCCCTGCCCTGAGGGGCTTATAATCTAATAACATATACTAGGTAAATTAAAACATACATCACGAGGGCGATGAATGCCCAGCCCAGCAGAGACAGGAGGGCATTTCAGCCATATGACAAGGCAGAACTCAATTTTCATTTTAGATTTGTAGTTTGCCTTTAAACAGCCGGCGTTCCCTAACCCCCAAGCGAGGGAGAAATTTATCAGCATTACATCTGGGGGGAGGGAGTGCTCCAACACAGGATCATTTATTAATTGTTATTTATTGTCTGTTAAACAAGGACAGTGTGTGCAGCAATAGCATTCCTTTTTCTGGATTAATTGTTGCCGTGTAATTCCTAGGTTTTATATTTTTAGCAGCCCTGTTCTAGCCTAACCCACTGAAAAGGGGGGAAAATGGAACAGGCACTCACACAATTAATGTAATGAGAGTAATTAATTTGAAAATAATACCCAGGGGGTGGGAGGGTTAAGGCTTTCTTTTTAAAGAAATAAAAGTCGAACCAAAGCTCCCACGTCCCTCAGGACTCGGTGCTACACTGACTGCACTCGTTATGTTCGCATTTGAATACTCATTCGAGCACATTTCTCATGCTGTTATTTCACCACTTCCTCAGCCTTGCATAATAGATGCAGTCATTGCCACTAAAGAGCCGCCGTTTACCCGCAGAGGTGAGGAAGGAGACCAGAAAGCAGGCAGGGGGCAGAAATAAAGCTCTCCACACCACCTCTCTCCTTAGGGCTCGCTCACTCCCAGCAAAGGAAAAATAAATAAAATCAGAAGCAAAGCACCGAAGCACCGAGCAATCGGTGCCTGGGGTCCCTTTGCTGCAGGCAGGTGGTGGAGCTTGGCATTCTCCATCCCTCCTCTTCCTCCTGCACACGGCCCCAGCAGCTCTGCACTGCCAGGACCTGCCTAACCCACTCTGGGATGTGTCTGATTCTGTTTTGTGTGGCCTCTTCTTGCTCTAAAGTCAGGGAAACACAGCCCGGAGGTCACCATGGGCAGTGTCCAAGYGGCTCCACAGTCCCAGGCATGGGGTTCACCCTACAAGGAGGTGTCTCATGGTGGTGAAAACAGGAGAAAACCTCACAAGGACCCTTCCTGCTCCCTCCAGAGCCACAGAGCCTCACTGGGATGCTGTGCCCATCCTAAAGAACCTCAGAGGGGCTTTTATTTCTTGTACATCTGCAACAGGTACACAGGGGAGGCTGGAAACACAAATTGGGTGATGGTGATCAGAAGTTACACCATGCTGGTGGCACCACCTCTGGCTGCTTCTCAGCACTCACCACAAGCCTGGGTTAGCTCTGAGGTGCTGCCTTCAGCCAGAGCCTCCCAAATGAATCCTCAGCTCACTGCTGGGATGGGCAGAGAACCCTACAAAAAGCTCTGCTTCCTGGTTTTCTACGGCCACACATTTGCAAAAGGGAATTTAGGACTGAAATTTASGGCTTCACTTGACATTTCTGACAGGTTTTCAGAAATAAAGAGGGGCAGGTCTGGTGCTTGTCTGTGAGGCTGCATTTCTGTGCCCTCCACAAAGCACCTCGAGCRGAGAAGGACAAAACCTGACATGACAAAGAGTAACTCCCCAGAGAACAGAAATTCAAACTTTTCAGAGGTCATAGGCACCTCCAATTAATTCAACTTTTTATTGAAGCTTAAAATTTGGCAAAGGTACAGTTCTTGGTCCCAGTCATGACAAAGCAAAGTCTCACCCAAACCAGACCTGATTTTAACTAATGTTTGAAATCATTATTTAGTGATTGTGCACTGAGTTATGTCATACAAAAAAGCAAAAGTCCCTGAAGGCTTTGCTGGGTGTGAGCACTTCCACAGCAAAAKAAACACATTTTCATGGAATCTGCAGTAATCTCATTGGTCATGCAGGCTCGGGAGCACGGAGAAGGATTTCTGTCTTCATTTGGAGCAGCTTGTGGAAGACAATCCAGGGGGGTGGGTGGACCTGGAAATGTTTCCAAGGAGCTGGGTCTCCTTTGGTTTGTGTCCTGATGACTGAGCAAAGAATCACAGCAGCATAGATGAYGTTCCAAAATGGAAATTTCAGCTTTCTTGCCACCTCCACCAGGGATTTCATGTGGGGTTTCCAACAAGCTGCTGGATCACGTTGTATCTGATTTTTCAAGTTACTAGAATATTGGCATTTCTCTAAMTTAGAGGGGAAGGGAATGAATAGAACATGATGGGGAATAAAAGTTTCCAAACAGAAGAAGAAGGAACACCCCAGGACTTTATGAAGTCAGCAGTAAACTCCAACTCCCACASGACTCAGGAACCTGTGCGTGGTGTGATGCACAACCTCAGTGGTTTGAGCAGTGGGTGTTTGCTTTTTGTTAACTTAATTCCACAGGGAATTGCAGGGGCTGCCACAGCCCCTCTCCTCATCATCACATCAGGAAGGGGAACTGTCYGGTTTGTAATAAAAACCTCTTCAAGTGAAGTTAAAATCACAGCCCTGCAGTGGCTGGGAGGAGGAACAAGCAGCTGAGGAGGCYGCTGGTGTCCCTCAGTCCCTGCTGATGCCCCTGCTGATCCCTGGCCCTTGGGTACCTCCATTGGGGGGCCAACAACCTCCACAGACGCCTCTCAGCCCTGGCCCGTGGCTGGGGGTAGCCGTGGGCACCGGGAGGATCGCTCATSCCGATGTTTTACAGGGGCGAAGGTGGAGCGGGCAGAGGATGCTGAGCCCAGTGAGGATCCACACCGGGGTGGGGACACAGCACTCGTGCATGGGGACACGAGGCAGGGCCCTTCCAGCTTCCCTTTCTTTAGCAGCTCGGTGCTGCGTTTTGTTCGGGGGTTTAACTTTTTTTTTTTTCCCCCTTTCTTTATTTTTTTCCCTCCGGTGTTCGTTAGCAGAAGTGACATTTCTGCGGACGGGCAGGCGATGACGGCAGCTAATGGCTCCCGGGCCCTCTCTCCGGTTTCCTTAGCAACTGCGGGAAGGGAAAACAGAACCTGTCAGATGGAAAATGTCAATTATAGCGGATGCGGAGGGGAGAGATGCTGCGAGCAGAGGAGGCGGGCGGCGGCGGGGGGAGCGGGGCCGCGGCGGGGAGGGGCTGCCCGGGAGGGGCTGCCCGGCAGCGGGGAGGGACAGGGC
>JACDOX010000337.1:157229-183227 GCA_014549065.1 Cardinalis cardinalis
AAAAGACCTGAAAGCAGCTGAAAACATTTCTTTGTTGCTCCTGCGGTCTGTGAGGTCTCTTGTCCTTTGTTTTGATGATAAAAATCACCCTTTTTTGATGATAAAATCATCCTTTTTTAGTGATAAAAATCCCCTCCTGGGGCATGGGGCTGGCAGCCCTCCCGCTGGCCCAGCCCAGCTGGTGCCCTGGTGGGATCTGCAGTGCCCTGGTGGGATCTGCAGTGGCTGCAGGCAGGAGGGGCAGGGATTCCATCCCATTCCATGCCCCAGGAGGAGCCCTCAGGGCTGCTTTGTCCCAGGGTCAGTCTCCAGCAGCACATCCATGCCAAGGTCCTCGATTGCAGATGGTCCAGATCTGTGTTCTCCTGCTGTATCCTTAAGATAAACATGTCCTTCACTGTATCACCTACTCCATCATACCCTCCTATCAAATGAGCCTTGCTGGCTCGTAAATTACTGTGCAAACCATTGCAAACAATAAAGGCAATTTTACTCACTGAACCATTAAATTTACATACTTAAATTAGACTCAACCAGACGTTGAGAGGGGACGTCTGGCGGCCAGACAAACAATGAATTTAGGGAAAGAGCTGCCTGTACTTCCCCACCTCTCACATGAAATTAATGAGGTGCTTCAATTTAATCATCATTAAAATTACATCTTTATTTAGTTACTTAGCAGAGTTTGACTCACTGAGTGGCGTGGAACGTGCGGTAATGCCTGGGACATCAACCCTTCCACAGAGGGAGGCAGGGGAGGAGAATCTCCCCAAAATGCCTTCACACCCACTGCAGACAGAGCAGGCACACCTGCCATCATCCCAAACCACTATTCGTGGCTTATCATTAAGGTTAGACAATGAGGAAGAGAAACACCAAGATAAATTGAGTTTAGGATGGGTTTGAGCCATGTTATTGTTTAGACAACACCAACAAACAGGAAGCTCTTGCAGCATAATCAAAGTTCAGTGCATGTGACAGGGAGAAACTCTTCAGAAAAGCAGAGTTTGGAACAAAGGCTCAGAGAAAGGGAGGCAGAGAGACAAGGCACCTGCTCTTGTTTGTTTTTTACTTGCTCCCACACACACAATTAACACATCTCAGGCTGCTCCTGGGCAGGCACAGGGGAGGCTGGGCAGGGTGGGCAGCACCTGGGGCAGCCACAGGGTGTTGCAGACCATGTCGCCATATTTTCTGAAAAATCCCTTTGTCAGGATTTTTCTCCTGAGAAGCCTCAGAAAATAAATGTAAACAATAATTATCTGATTGCTTGAAATGTGGTTTGGAGGTTGCTTACCAACAGATGCATCTTTGATTGGTTCCATGTGAATTGTTTTTAATTAATGACTAATCCCAGCCCACCTGTGTCAGACTCTGAGGAGTCAGTCACAGGTTTTTATTCTCATTCTGTTCTAGCCTTTTGATGTCTCCTTTCTCCTTCTTTAGTATAGTTTTAGTATATAATTTTCAATATATGATATGATAAATAATGTAATATAATGTAATGTAATAGAATAGAATAGAATAGAATAGAATATATCAATCATATATAGCATAATACAACATAACATAATATAACATAATATAACATAATATAATAATATAATGTAATAATATAATATAACATAACATAGCATAACATAGTATCAGCCTTCTGAGAACTTGAAGTCAGATTCTCATCTCTCACCTCGTCCTGGAGACCCTCACAACACCACAAAATTGTTGACCACAGTCACCTGTCCCTGTTTGTCCCAGGGGTGCAGCACTCAGCCCTGTGAGAGCTCACAGCCCATAAACCCTGCTCAGGGAGGGCTTCTACAGCCACAGTCATCACTTTGCCACCAGAAACTCACCAAGAAGTGTCAGGGATTTCTGGGGACAGCAGCAAAGCCTGTAAGGGGCTGTGGGGACAAAGGAGGGATCAGACAGAGGRGACAGGCTGCACATTTGGGAAGATTCAGTGCCTGGGGACCTGCTGCCTGTGCAGAACTGAAGATCATGTAGGAAAGCAGAATAAAGAGATTACAGAGCCCTGTGGAAGTGCTGTAGAGGAAACCAGTCCCCACTGTACTGCACATAACACATGGAGTAAGAGATGGAAATCTTCCAAAGCAGGAGCCCAGTGACAAAGGTGTTGTTCTCCCAAGGTCACTCAGGATGTCAGAAGCTTGGTGAGGTCTTCCTCAAAATCAGCAATGGGCTACAACAACACAGATCTTTTTGTTACTTGAAAATATTTTCATCCCAAGAGTCTGATTCTCTGCTCCCCACATGGGCTGTGGATCTCAGTGGCCTCACTCTTGTCTGGTGCTGATGAGAATGAGCAAAATTAGACCTTGCTGAGTTCCCTCTGAAGAGATGAAACRCTGGGAATCCCCACGGATACCCACAGCCCTGCATGGAGCAGCACGCCCACATTGCCTCCATCTGAAAGTCTTTGCTTCTCTTTGACTCATTAGATCACTCTTGCTCCAGCAGCAAAGGGAAATGGGCTCCCAGCAAGCCCAGACTATGGATAATGCTAACTGGGGGAATGGCAAAACCTGATTGGTTTGGCTGCAAACGCTGACTGTGCGCTCAGCTGCTTTCTGGGAGCTCCGTTTTCCCTTTGATCCCTGCACAAGTCCTGCACTGGCAGATGTTCTGTGCCACCCTGCACCACAGTGAGCAGTTAGAGCAGCTCAGTCCCCAAAACCACAGCTCAGGCAGGGTGTGGGGGCTTTGTTTGGCATCTCCTTTGGGCAGCATCTTCCCTCAGACAGGCAGGATAAATATCAGTTATGTACAGCAGGAAGCAGCACTCGCACCTGAAAGCTTGCTGCATTAAAAAAGAGAAAAAAAAAATATGCCCACAAAAGAGTAAACATCAAACTGCCAAGTGCTTTTTACCTTCTGTAAATCAAAATACACTCTGGAAGTAAAACCTCCCAAATTACACCAGGCGAGATGAARCATTAACCCTCCAGGAGTGGGGATGGCAGTGGCAGGGATGCACTGGCTGCAGCCAGAGCTACAGTTTGTCTACATTAAAAATGCAACATCAGCAGAGGTGTCTGAAAGAGTCATTTATCAACTCCTGGATTAGAGAGACATCTTAAAGTAAGTGCACCATTTATACGCACATATGCACAAATTGTCTGCCCTCTTTGTGCCTTGGAAAGTTCTCTCCAGTCCTCTGGGTAAATGCAGGGCCACAATGACATTAGGCATGGAAAATAGGAACCTTGCTCATGGTAACAGGGGGTACAATTCATGTGAGCAGCCAGGATGGAAAGTAATCTAATGTTGCAATTTCAGAGAAACAATATAGAGTCGCTCACATACATCATGATTAATGGCTGGATACCATAGTGTGAAAACCATTTAAAAAATGGCATTTTTGTCACTGACAATGTTACACATATAGTAAAGGTCATACATGATAAGAGCATTATCCATATTTCTTCTGCAAACATGCTTAACCTTGTAGAGCACAATTCCCTGGAAGATTGGTGATCCATCTCCAGCTGCAAACTGCGCTCTTCAGAACCTGAGAAGGCCAATTTTACATTTATATCATTCCCATCCACACACAGGCAGGCACTGGGAAGCCTGCWTGAGCCCTTCCAAGCAGAAAGGGATGGAAATGGTTTACAGCAGCACCTCCTGGGGCTCTCCTCCTTCCACCTGACACCTGGGCTGATGCTGGGAACAGTTTCACCTTGCTGAAGCCATGCTGGGAACAGTTTCCTGTAAATCCCCTCCCCAAAGTCTACTTGAGGAGCSCCTTTGGCACCTTCTGGCCACAGGGAGGTCCCAGCAGTGGGTGCACACTCCCAGTGGGGCTTCTCTGCTACCTGGCAGTGCTCAACACAGCAGGAAAGGCACCAGGGAAGTCTCAACCCACTCAAGGATGACCTGGGAGGAAACCTGAGATGAGTCCCACAGATCACACATTTATCTTTTGGAGAGCTGCATTTAAAACACACAGATCTTGCCAAAGGGTTGGCTCAGCCCGTGGAAGAGAGTGGGATTCACCAGGTGAATCATTTTGGGTAAAACCCAGTCTGAGACAGCCCCCACACATCATGTGGAGCCCACAGGGCTTGTCAGAAACGTTACAGCTGCAGCTTGCATTGTCCCCTAGACTCAACAAATACTTATAATTGTAGTGTTATTAATCAATTTTGTAATTTTAGTGTTACTAATCAGTTTTGGAAGCCTTCTTTACGGCTTCAGGTTAAATGTAGTGTTCTTTTGGGGGTTAGAGTTTGTCAGGACAGAAAGWSTAAAATTCTCAGCAGCTAGGACTCCAGGAAAAGCCCTGAGGACCAATGCCTGGGAGCCTCACTGCAGGTTGTGTGACCCTCTGGAAAGTGGCACTAAGCTGCCCAAGTGCCATTGTCTGCTGGCTGGCACACAGTGGCAAGGGGAGCTTTTTTAATATGTAGTCATGTAGCTGGAATCGTAGAGTCATAAAATAATAGAATCCCAGAGTCACAGAACCACAGAATCACAGAATCACAGAACCATAGAATAATAGAACTATAGAATCAGAGTCACAGAATCAGAATCATGGAATCACAGAATAACAGAATAACAACCACAGAATCATAGAATAACAGAACCACAGAGCCATAGAATCATGGAATCACAGAATCATGGAATAATAGAATCACGGAATCATAGAATCACAGAGTCGCAGAATCACAGAATCATAGAACCATAGAATCACAGAATCATAAAATCATGGTCATAAAGTCATAGAATGATGGAGTCATAGGATCACAGAATTACAGAATCTCAGAATTCACAGAATCACTGGGTTGGAAGAGACCTTCAAGATCATCGAGTCCAACCCAGCCCCAAGACCTCAACCAAACCCTGGCCCCCAGTGCCACATCCAGGCTTTGTTAAACACACCCAAGGATGTGTTTCMMCACCTCCCCAGGCAGAACATTCAGAACTTTATCACYCTTTCTGTAAATAACTTTTTCCTAATATCCAACCTATATTTCCCTTGGTGCAGCTTGAGACTGTGTGCTCTGGTTGTGTCAGTGCTGCTGGAGAAAGAGACCAACCCCATCATAGATCCATATTCATGGAATGGTTTGGTTTGGAAGGGATTTTAAAGCCCATCTTGTTCCAATCYCCACCACCATGGGCAGACACCTCTGCTGGTTGTGAGTTCATTCSTCACACAGGGCACCACTAAATGTTGGGKTTTTGTTTCTTTTTTTGCTTTTGTTGAGGTTGGGATTGAAGTTCTCGACATGATATTTCCTGCTTAGACTCAGGTGTTTATTATTTCTTATCTATATTATAGTTTCACAGGGTGTGAGTTTTGTAGTATTTAATAATATGGTACAAAATGGTTCACTATCTTTTTTTACAAGGCATTTTAAGGCTAAACAATCTAATTAAGAAATTACACCTAAATTATTTTTACTTTTAACTTAATAACTAATCTTTCTTGTCATGTAATGCGGATGTTTTTGTCTAATTACAAAACACCACCCAAACCCATGAAGCAGAAGGTGAAGAAGAAGGACTAGCTACCACCCTAAAACTTCTATCTTAGTTTTATAGATATTACTATATTCTAAAACCTTAAACTCCAAGTTTTCCACCCTGTGATACTGCACACTCTTATTCAAATTATACCCTCATAATCCTAGAGTTATCAATCAATTTTGGAAGCCTTCTCCATGGCCTTAGGTCACATACTGTATTCTCTTGTGGGTCTGTGCCTTTCAGCACACAAAGTTTAAAATTCTCAGCATCCAAACTTCTAACAACCTCCCACTARGCCAGGTTGCTCAATGTCCCATCCAACCCAAGCCTGAGCAGTCCTACCTGCCCATGTTTGTGTGAGCATTCACTGCTGGGTCACACCTTTCCCTGTCCATCTTTCCCTGCTGGTACTGAGCTCTCCTGAYTAACCTCAGCTCCAGCTGCAATTCAGAGTTGTTCTCTGCACCAACAAGATCTTAAAGGCATTGTATGAAAATTTCATTATTACTACAGCAAACAAACCCCTGCCTGAAACAAGTATTTGTGTAAATAAAGCACTGGGTTAGACTCTAGTTTAAAGCACCTCTTCAGGGCGTGGGTACCAGGACAGGGGCTCTGCTCAGTGGTGCTGTTTCCTTCAGCAGGGCACAAACACAAAAATGTGCCACAGCAGCCCCTGGGGCAGGCTAGGCAGCAATGCAGCTCAGAGCCCCTGCATGCTGGATCTCTGCTAACAAATRATCTCCACTATCAAAAGCTCAGGGATGCTGTTGAACCTTGCTGGAGCAGGGTGAGTGCGAGTTCAGAGGCTGCAGGCAGCATCTCCCCCCATCCCCAGCTCCCCAGCAGATCTGCCCTGCTCTGCAGAGGAGAACATGACCTCACTCCTGAGGAATTTCCTCTGTGGGAGACACTGGAAAACTGCTCTGGTGCCTTGTGACCAGCTCCTGGAGCAGAGCCTTCCCCCCAGCCGGCTGCCAGATGGGGCTGGAGCACCCCAAGGCATCCAGGGGGTGACCACATCAGTGGCAGTCCCTGCCAGCCCAGGGATTTGTGCTTTGCTTGGAAAAGTGTGAGCCCAGATCTCCTGACCGCGTGTGCCCAGCAGCTGGCAGGGCTCAGCCCCTCACACAGCCCAGGGTGGCAGGGAGGGATGGAGGGCATGGAGGGCATGGAGGGGATGGAGGGGACAAGGGGACATTTCCACTCTGGCATTTGCAGCTTGTCAGTTCAGCTTTTGCTTTCTGATGTGAACAGCACTTCCCTCTGCGCCCAGGGTGGGAAAGCTTTTCCCCAGAGTAGTTTGCAAAGACTGGCTGGACCAAATTATTCTTCTCATCATGAATGCYTCTCTCTCTGAGCCACCTTAGCCATGCAGATACTCAAATGTTATTAATATGAATGAATGCATCTTGTCTCGGGGTGTCTCGTGGCAGAAGCCATTTCAGAAACACTGGGAGGGTGGAGGGAAGGAGAGAATACAATCGAGCAGCCCTGGTTGCATCTGTCCYATTCCTCAGATGACAATTTCCCTCTCCCAAGAGCACCACAGACTAGAGGCACTCACAGATTATACATCATTCAGTCTTTTGCTTTGCAAAATTAGCTTTCTTAGCGAGGAAACAAAGGATTTGCTGTATTGGATCAGGCTACAGACGTTGCTGCTGCTGCATCCAAGCTCTGGCACTTAAGAAACACGGCAGCTCTCCCTCCTCTGGCTGTGCTGGCCAAGTCCCTGCCTGGGGAGCTGCATACACAGGCAGAGATTGCTTCCAGATTGCCACAAAAATTCATCTGATGCTCAGTAGCAGGTAGTTTAACTTCTCTCCTAATTTTGTCATCTTACAGACCCGCAAATGGCCAACATTATTTAGTCCTTTTAAAAACTCAGCCAGAACGTTTATCTCAATAAGTGCCTTCGGCGCTGCCCTCCATAAAGCTGACTGCATACCACATAAAAGGAGGGTTTCTTTTTACTCCTGCAGAATTTACTGGCCTGCACGGTTTACTTTACAGCTGTTAATACAATGAAAGCTTTTGTAAGGAGAGGATGGTGCTGGGGAGTGGGGCAGGAGCTCGCAGAGGAGCAGGATAACAGCCTGTGCCTAATGCAGGGCTCCCCATGCCTGGCCCGATGGGAGGACCATAACTCATAACACCATAACACATTTAATGGCCCAGGCGAGGAGAGGGACTGCTGAGCATTCCCCAGAGGGTCACACAGAGCCTTTCCCACCAGCACTGGCAGAGGGGGATGGAGCAGGGAGGCTTCTCTGGGCTGCACCAGCACTGGGAAGGCAGCAGCAGCTTTTAATCCTCCCCATCCTATGCAAAGGAGGGATGGAGGGGGCTCCTGCCTGCCGAGCCTGCAGCTCCCCGTGGAGCCAAGGAGAAGAGTTCACAGCCGGGGAGAAATATTAAAGGTGATGCAGAGCCTTGTGTCTGCAAACACGGGCTGAGCGAGCTGGGAAATGCCAGTGTCTGACATGGCAGCTACAGCCTCTTTTCTACTGACCTTTAGCTCCTCCTGGCCCAAACCAGAGCACTCCAGGCACGCTGCTGTGTTTTACAGAGCCTCGGATCAAACACGCAGCCCAAGGCATGGAGAASAGGTTGCTTTGGGGATGAGCAGACGTGAGCAGCTTTGCCTCGTGTTATCCTGGAAATGCTGCACTGAGGTGGCACTGAGAAACCTCCCTTCTCCTGCACAGATCTGCCCCAGGGGCTCCCTGTCTGCCCCACTTGGAGTAAGGGAAATGTTCAAAATAGGTTAGAAACTGTTGTGAAATAGTTGAGAATTGTTAARCATGTACTGTTTGTTTGGTTGTTATATTGTAAAAGGGGTTAAAARGGTAGTAAGAAATTGCATGTAAGTGCAGCACCCCCCAAGCAAAATGAGCCAGCCTGGACAGAACTGTCATGGGCCAATCAAGCACCTTAAACTTTCATGCAAATGGAGGATCCCAAAAAGAAACCAATCCAGAGGGRCAAAAAACAGGATAAAAAGAGGGATCTGATCCAGGGAAGCTGTGCTACTCYACCTGGAGCATCGGGGCCATCGCTGCTCCATCCCCATCCTCGATGGGAAGGCCCGGGCCCCCTTGCTTTAGGCCTTTCTTTTTATTATAATRAATGCTGAAATCATTTTTGTACCGGGAGCCTGCTCTCGTGTTTAACATGTACTGTGAGTTTGGTTGTTCTATTGTAAAAGGGGTTAAAAGGGGAGTTATAAGAAATTRCACCTCAGTAAAGTGCAGCACCCCCCAGGTGAAAGGAGCCAGCCTGGACAGAACTGTCATGGGCCAATCAAGGCCTTCAAYCTTCATGCAAATGAAGGATCCCAAAAGAAACCAATCCAGAGGGACAAAAACAGGATGAAAAGGGGGATCTGACCCAGGGAAGCTGTGCTGCTCCACTTGGGACCTCGGGGCCATCGCTGCTGAGCAGCCCCAGCGCCGGCACTGCTCCATCCCCATCCTCGATGGGAAGGCCCGGGCCCCCTTGCTTTAGGCCTTTCTTTTTATTATAATAAATGCTRAAATCACTTTAGTGCCGGGAGCCTGCTCCTGTGTTTAACATGTACTGTGAGTTTGGTTGTTATATTGCAAAAGGGGTTAAAAGGGGAGTTATAAGAAATTACACCTCAGTAAATGCAGCACCCCCCAGGTGAAAGGAGCCAGCCTGGACAGAACTGTAATGGCCAATCAAGCACCTTAGAACTTCATGCAAATGAAGGATCCAAACAGAAACCAATCCAGAGGGACAAAAAACAGGATAAAAAGAGGGATCTGACCCAGGGAAGCTGTGCTGTTCCACCTGGGACATCGGGGCCATCGCTGCTGAGCAGCCCCAGCGCTGGCGCTGCTCCATCCTCGACGAGAAGGCCCAGGCCCCCTTGCTTTAGGCCTTTCTTTTTATTATAATAAATGCTGAAATCACCTCAGTACCCCTTGCTTTAGGCCTTTATTTTTATTATAATAAATGCTGAAATCACTTTAGTACYRGGAGCCCGYTCTCATTTTTGAAGGAAACCTTCCCAGCCACACACAGACGGGAAAATTCGGTGTTTCCAAAAGGCACAAAYTCAATCTCTAGGRTAAAATCAGYGTCCTGGCTCTTTGRGAGTGCTGCCCATCCCTGTGGAGAAGGCAGGGTGTTTGTTTGGAATGGGTGAGAGCCTTTGAGCCCACGAAACCCTGAATCACACAGCTCCACATGGGCAGCACCAGCTCCACAGGGATACACGGGAGGGAGTGCAGGGAAAATCCCAAAATCCCGGAGCCCTTGGAGCTCTCTGTGCTCAGGTGTGTGGTGACACGTGCATTTTCCAGCAGCTCCATCCTCCCCACAAACCCAGAGTTAACTGCTGAGAGTGCTCTCTGCCATCTTTTGTGAGCCGGGAACCAGGAACGCTGCATAAATCATTATTCTTGCTAATTACCAGGAAACATCAAACAAGACAAGCATTTTACTCCTCATCACTGAATTTTGTTATGCTAATTAGAGTTGTATAAGCTGTTGCTATTAAACCTGGAGAGTCAGAAAAACATTTGCATTAATACCCACAAAGCTGCATCAAAACCTAGTTATTAGTATTTCAATGAGGTTCAGGTTACAGGGAAGCTGCTGCCATTTCAGGGGCTGGTTTGTTGTTTTTAAATCCTGCTGTGAGAGAAAATATAAATAAATGCAGGGTGAGGCCACATGCAGACAATACTCCTTTTATATGGGGAATTAAAAAAAATAAGGCAACTTTGATCAGGAGGGGACCTAGAAGTGAGGGGGAGAGAGGGAAGGCAGAGCAGTGCAGAGATTTTGGTGCACTGCACTTGGGGCTGCTCAGCCAGGGGATGCCAGGCTGGGAACTTCTTYTTGGGTTTCTGAGCTGCTGCTGCTCCCAGGCACTTTGTTAGATCTGAGTGGTTTGGGTTTGGCTCTCTGGAAGGCAGCTGGGAGGAGGAGCTGGCTCCTGCCTGCCTCCATGAAAATCACCTGAGTTTGCCTTCACCTACACTTTGTGCATCCCACTGACACCAGGASGATGGGGCACAGGGTTTCTGGGTACCAAAACACACACACACCAAGCTAAAATGTCTAAACTTTGTGGGGAACCAACTCTGTAACGGGAATTGGCAATTCCTTCTTTTTAGTGCCAATCACAGCAGCCGAGTGTTTCATCTGAAGATCTCACAGCACTTCAGAAAGGCAAATTATTCCCCCATGTGCCCCTTTAATACAACAATTATCACCATTTGAGCATCAAATACATCTGAAAAAATTAGGGGAGTCCAAACAGGCRCCTTGGGAGCAAGGGAAGGGTATTTTATCCCCTGAGGCCTGAGTGCTGGAGTTTCATTTTGGGGAGCTGTTCACAAAGGCACAGTCACACCGATGATTTCCATCGGGTGGATGTGCTCATATTGAGCTCACAGGATGTTGCAGCAAACCTTGTCCTGCACTGGGGAGCTGTGACAGGTTCATACACAACAGAGGGAAGCTGTGGGGGAAGGAGCTGGGGTGTAATTCAGGCTGGGAGCATCCTTACCCCAGAAAATGCCAGTTTGTTTGACCTGGGTGAGAGGCACTGCCCTTCTCTCCAGACACTTGGAGATGGATGGATGGATGGATGGATGGATGGATGGATGGATGGATGGATGGATGGATGGATGGAACTCCATCCATTTGCAGGTTCCCCAGCCCCTGGGTTCAAACCACACCAGTCCCTTGGCCTGGCATTTATTCCCCAGTAAGGAGCAGATCCTATTGACAGCCTAAAGAACACATCTGAGCTGTCTCTGTGACCGAAGTGCTGTTCTATTGATGGGGGGGGAACAAATTATCTGTTTTTAGTGTCCATTTGTCAGATTGCTGGAGAGGGAGAGCCACTCACTCTCTCACTGTATATTTCTATCAAAGAAATAAAAAAAATTAAGGAAAGAGAGGTCTGTGTTGCCTTTTCCCTCACTGGTGGGAAGCTCAGGTGAATTGAGCAGTGCTGTGCCTGGCTGATGATGAATTGTGGTGGCAGTGCCTGTGCTCCATCATTCTGCTGATGTGGAGGAAGGTGGATGCACAGCAGGGGCCATCCAACACCTCCCTGTGCTGGCCCTGAGCTCTGGGATGCTCCTGGTGGGCCCAGGGCCACATCCTCTCCCCCAGCACAGAGCCCATCACATATGGGTTTCTCTGGGTCTGGATTGAAGGCACTTGAGACAGTAATTCATGTTCCAACTCAGGTGTTTATTATTTCTTATCAGTGAAACAGTCTCACTACTCTGAGTTCAGCAGCTTTTCATTAGAAGGCACAAAATGGCCAACAATCTCTTGGTACAAGGTCTTTTAAGACTAAACTATCCAACTAAGAACTGACATCTGGATTATTTTCCCTTTTAACCCAATAACTGATCCCACAGAGCCCACAATGGGGACTTTTCTGCCCAGTTACAAAATGCCACCCAAACCAATGGAGAAGGAGGAAGAAGAAGCATGAAGAAGAAACCCAGGATGACACCCTGTGCCCTCCATCTTGCTGCCATCCACAACATACTAAAAATCCCAAACCCTCAATTTCTCACCAAGTGATCCACCTACACTGCTCTCTAAAATCTATTTCACACTTTTGTGGATTCTAGGACTTTTGTGAAGTCTAGAAAACTTTCTCCATGGATGAGGGTCAAAGTCAGTGCTCCCCTGGGGGTCAGGGCACCCCAGAGCAGACAGAGAAATATTCCTGTGCCCTGGGTTTCCACAATCACCTGCTCACTGTGCACCCTCAGCATCCTTTCCACCTTTGGGGACCATCATCAGGTGCTTCTCTCCAGCCTCATTGCCTGATGCATCCAGGGGAATATCCCACAGCTCTCTGCCCTCCAGGAGGGGATSTTAAAGCCTCATTCCCTCCCTCTCTGCCAGGATCAGTGTGAGGAGAAGAGCCAAACACAAGGCAGGCACCAGCACCAGTCCCACTCTAACACTGCATCCTCCCTAATCACAGGCAGATTAAAAAAAAAATCCACATCAGCCATGCTGAGGAAAGGAGAACTCTAAGAAGGATGAGCAAAATGAAGACACTGTGAAATGCAATAGATGTCAACTTCTACTTATTTTTTAATTTCATCTCTTACAAGCTTTTTGGAAGCTAACATGATTAAGTTCTTCACACAATTTATTAGCATCTTGTTGGAAATCCAGCAGTATATTACACTGTCTGAGTAATCCAATTAGTAAAATGTATTTATTTAACCAGAATATTAGCTGCACACAATCCCAAATGAAGTAAAGTCCYTGATCCTGGGGTTCCTCTCACTTCCTGGAATTTATTTACCAGCTACAGGAAGGCTTTCTCTAATGAAATAAATGTCAGCCCTATGTTTTTGGAATAATACAAGAACACCAATCTTGCTGCTCAGCTAACTGCTGCCTTTTTTTCCCCTGCAGCAGATACTGAGGCACACAGATTTCACAGCAGCATAAAGGCTTTTCTGGCTCTTCCACCTTCGTCTCACCCCAAACCCAAGAACTTCCCCAAACCCCCCTTAGCCCACCTGGCTTCCCATTTTTTACAACTCCCAAATCATTCCCCAAATTAAGAACACACTTTTTATTTTTCATTCATGCAACCCATGTGCAAAAGTGAGCCCCGTRCCTCTTTACCCTGATTTGAAAGAGCTTTGAAATAAAACCACTGTAGGAAGCAAGGGCTCTCCAGCACTTTTTTCCCTCCTAATGAAGGAGCTGAGTGACAGCCCCCGAGGCAGGAGGTCTGAGGAGCCTCAGCAGCATCCCTGCCATGCTCAGGTGCTGCTCTGCCCCAGTGCTGAGCTAAGGGGGTGAAGACAGATGTGTGACAGTTTGGGGGGGTGTTTTAGTGATTACTTCRGGTTTTTTTAGCTCACTCCCCTCCTTGCTTTAATTTTGTTACTGCCTTGGATGCTCCCAGCTGCTGACAGCCCGGCATCCCCACCAGAGCCCCTGGGTGCCAGCCCTGGGGTGGCTGTCCCAGCCTGTGCCACCTCCTGGAGGGGACGTGAGCRGTGCCAGGCAGGTGCCAGCAGGAGAAGGGGCAGAGCTCAGCCCAGGGAACAGCCTGCTGTTGATCAATGGTATTTTTCCAGAGCTGCTTCTCCAGTTTATCTTCATAAATTGGCTTAATTAATTCTTGTCCCYAGTGAGCAGCAGTGGGAGGTGCAGTCAGGAGCAGCAGCAAGGGCTGGGGCAGGGAGCTGAGGCCTCCCATGACCCCAGTGCTGGGGCAGATTTTGGGACTTTCCCTGGCTTTGGGTTTGGGTTTGAGGGGAGCTGCAGGTGGGGATGGGGAGCTGCAGATACCCTCATCTCCTCCCACCCACCCAGAGGGTGGAAATAAAAACCTAGGGGTACTGCAGCATCCCTGGATGTGCATCCCAGGCACCCAAACCTGGGATTTTGGGAGTCAGAATGCACCAGATGCCAGCAGGAAAAGGCACAGAGGGGATGGATTTGCTTTACTTGCTCATAAACCCTTTTTCTCACACCTCATGGAGCATGGCCATGTTCTCCATCTCCAGCAGCAGCTGTGAGATAGCTCTGAAAGGCACAATGGCAGAGCGGGATGGAGAAGGAAGGAACTAATGGCCTGAGTTAATAATAGACATCATTTGCAATGTGCTTCCAAAAAATTGAAGGTCCTGAGGCAAAGGAGCTAATTTTGTGTTTCCTCTTGGATCCTCCTGAGTGCAGGGGAGGGGAGGAGGGGAAGTGTCTGAGCCAGAGTGCCAGTCCTGTGATGCTCATTCACATGTAGAGAATTTGAGAGACATCCTCCCATTAATGCAAACAGGAATTACCCGTGTAATCTTGGGATTAGCAGAGCCCAAGGAATTATTTACATTTCCTAAATGAGGGAAACTGTATCGAGTGGGTGAGGCAGAGACAGGAGCTGGGGCTGGGAGAGCGACTCTCTCCCTGTGTCTGCAGGAACCAGCAGCCTTTGCTGTCTTCAGAATGGGTTCACCCAGGGCTGCATTAAATATTTGGTGTGCTTGGATAAAAGCTGCTGCTGAGCTGCAAAGCAGACAGGCTGACTTGGGCTCGTGGCCAGGGAGGGAGGCACCAAACTCCAGACCCAAATCCCTGCCTGCAGATCGTTCCTACATCACAGGGTGCACCCACTTATCCTTCACCAATGGTTACAGTGGCAACAGGAATAGTTAAGACCATTTTTTTTTAACCCTTTTATTTAATTTCTCTTGCAGAGTCTCTCTCACAGCTGCCTTGGGCAGTGGCTGGTGTGACTGCTGGGTGGGGACACAGAYCTGCTCCCTCCTGGGCCACATCCCTGATGCACCACCACACTCTGAAGTGGGGCTCCAATCACCCAGAGCATTCACCATGTGGTGCTTTTCACCCTTCCSTCCTCCAAAGCCACACTGAGAGGCAGCAGCACCCTCAGAGCCCCATCTTCTCCCAAATCCAACAACACCCACCATAATCACAGCAACAACAACAACAGCAGCCCTCCATCCTTCCCACAGCACACGAGGAGTCAGCCTCCATTTCCAAACTAAGACATCTCCTGTGCTATTCTCCCTCCCCTCCAGACTAATAGCTGACAATGTATGCCTTCCACATTAATGATAAGGGTTCAAGGAGAAAGAGACTGCTCTCCTGTTTCGCTGACATTACACTCTCCTATGTACCCACCAACATACCCTAAGGCAACAGAACTCATAATAGGTTCCTCTAACTGCCTCCTGCATCAAATTTGACACTGGCTGCTTTCTTCTCCTTTCCCATCGCTCACCTTATAACTCTGTCATCATCATTGATTTTGACTTAAGGAGAGAAAAAAAAGCCCACCACCCAACCCTCTCCCCCTGCTCCAGCAGCACCAGGGTGGTGAAGCACAGCTGCTGCAGGGACCTGGAGCAGGGAAGAGGGAGCCAAGGGGGCTGCTTGTGTTTTTCCTGAGTCTCAGTTGTGGAGGGACTGAGGCAGCACACTGGGAGCATTTGCTGCACCCAGCAGAACCAACCTGGAGCCTCAGGACACCCCTGCTGGCTCTGGGGATGCTTCCCAGCTTGCAGGCAGCGCTGCTCAGGTGCTCTGTGGATTTTGCTCTGGGCTCGTGATTCATCTGAGGTCAGGATTTGTTAATTTTTGAAGCAGAGCTCATTTTTCCTTCTGTCTTTCTCCCCCAGAAAAGACAGCTGGAGTGATGTGTACCTGTGCACTGTGCCACTCTGTGCACTGAGCCCTGTGACCTCCCCAAGTTCCCTGCATCCCCACCTGCACGGAGGGGATGCTGCACCCAGCAAGCCCTTGGGAGTGGGGAAGGGATGAGTGCTGGGCTCACCATGGAGGGGTGAGGGACCCTTCCCAGTGGCAGCCCCAGGATGGTGACAGGAGTGTCCCATGGTATTGTAAATGCAGGCAACCCCAACGAGGGGAGAGAATGATGAGGACTCCATCTTATCAGAAGGCTAATTAATTGCTTATATATTTAATAATATATTTTATATTATAATAAAAATTTTATAATATATATTTTATACTATAATAAAGAATAATATATTTACAATAAAGTACAATATAAATATAAATATAAATATAAATATAAATATAAATATAAATATAAATATAATGTACTTTATATATAATAAAGTATAATATACTTTATTTTAGTATATTATTCTACACTATATTACATTACATCTAAGCTGAATCTGCCAAGCACAGAACTGCACAGCATCTTGTGACTGTCAGCCCACAGTTCCCACACACCTGGATTCAACTGGTCAGTGAATCAAAACACTCACACAGAATGCAACTACCAATTTCCTTCAGGTAAGCAATCTTCCACAACTCATTCCACTTGTGAACAACACAGGAGCAGTAAATGAGATAAGAACTGTTTTGATCATTCTTTGCTTCTCTCAGGTTCAGGGAATGTGAATCCCACTCCATGGGACAACAATTTCAGCTCAGCTCAGTTATCAGATGACCAAGGCTCTCAGAGAAGAGGGCCAGGCTCCTGTGCCAGCACCAGACCCTTCCCAGCACACAGACTGACTTGGGCTCATGGCCAGGAGAGAGGCATCAAACTCCAGACCCAAATCCCTGCCTGCACATCTCTCCTACATCACAGGGTGTAGTAGAAATGTGACCCTCAGCCAGAGAATAATGTGCATTGACTGCATGATTCAGAAGGCTGAACAATTGCTTTATTAATCTATATTATATTACAACTGTACTAATACTAAACTAGAACTATATCACACTAAAGAAAACCCATGACCCTTTCAGACAGTCACGACACAGCTTTGACCTAATTGGTCAATTAATCAAAACAGCCATCACCAGAACCCAATTAACAAATCACTCTTGGTAAACAATCTCCATAACACATTCCACATGTGCCAAACAATAGGAGCAGCAAGTAGAGATAAGAATTGTTTTCCTTCTCTGAGCTTTCTCACTGCCTTCCCCAGGAAAAATCCTGGGAGAGAGAATTGTGTCTCTCTCTGTTCAGAGAATGAATACCACAACAGGGTGCACCCATCCATCCTCCACCAATGATTACAGTGGCAACAGGAATAATTAAGACCAATTTTAAACTCTTTTATTTAATTTCTCTTGCAGAGTCTCTCTCACAACCACCTTGGGCAGTGGCTRGTGTGACTGCTGGGTGGGGACACAGATCTGCTCCCTCCTGGGCCACATCCCTGTCACTGATGGCACCACCACACTGTGAAATGGGGCTCAACCCCTGAAATGGGGCTGCAACCCTCAGACCAACYTCCAGCACTTTCCTTTTGCAGCTGCATCCCAAGATCTGCCTTCCAGGGGCTGGGACAGTGTTGGGAGGGGAAGGAACCTGCCAAWATTCCCCAGCATGGGTCCATCGTTCTTCCTGCAGCCCAGGCAGACCCTTCCTGAGYGATGTGGGTGAGCAGCCAGCTCCTCTGTCTGGTTTCCTCACAGATCCAGAGCAGTGAATCCCCAGAGTGTGGCTGACCCACAGCTGGTGCTTTCTTTGATTTATGCCAGAGCCTATTTAGGTCTTCTGCTTAAAACAATCCAGTTCATGTCAGCAGTAAATGAAACTGTGTACCATCCAGCAGCTGTTTGGCTGCTAMCTGAAATGAGTTTCACTCTAGCTCTTATCATGAAGAAATCCTTTTAATCATCAAAGCTGCCAGGGCTGCCTTGGAGCTGAGGTGGTGTGGTGATTTTAACAGGGGAAGGCACACTGCAAGCCAGGGCCACAGAAAGAGCCCTGGAATGGGAGGTGATTTTCTCTTCCAGGCTTRCAGTCACTCTGGGCACAGTGACAGGTTTAAATGAGGGTTTTTGGCCGCAGAGATCAGTTTGGCGTGAGCCTGGGCACCAGCAGGGTGTACTTGGGGCAGTAAGGGCCAGACTGGGCCCAGAGATGGGCTCTGGGGTTCTCACCAGGGGCCCMAGCAGGTTCCTGAGTGTGAAAACACCTGTGGTCACTAAGACCTGCTAATTTTGAAGTTCCTGCTACTCATATGGCCAATAGGGCCAATAAGGCCCAGCTCAGGAAAAACCCAGATGAGATGGGCTCTGAATCCRTGCTGCAGCCCCTGCACCCTGACAAGTCTCCTAATGAAGGATTTAACTAACGAGGCTGCTGGCAGAGAGCGGGGATGCTGCATGAGAAGCAAGGAATATCTGCCCAAAGCTATTCTGAATTCATTAAGGGGGATGGCAAGAGCTGGGCTGCTGTGTTTGGGGACACAGCGTGAGGCCACATAACCTGCTCGTCCCACCCAAAACTAATGATCAGAGCTTGCCTGGTGAGGAGCAGGCACCTGCCACGTGCTGCTGGCAAACAAGCTGCAGAGCAAAAGCAATTGGAAGGAATTATTTGGGAAATAATTGTAAATAATGAATGAATGAATGGAGAAAACTGCAAGCTGTTTACAGATAACTCGCCCGGAGAAAAGAGCTGAATTTGCCGAGTAGGTGATTCACTATTGATTATTTCCCCAGCTCTAGCTGTAACCTTATAAAGCATTAATTAAGACAAGTCTTCACAGTTCAGCATATTCTAATCTGCTACAGGTCTGGAGAGCTCAGCAGTGCCCTCCTGGAAGGAAACCTGGAGGTTCAAACCCTGCCTGGGTGGGGAGGAGGTGGAGGGGACCCTGAGCAGAGCCCAGCCCCACACCAAACCCAGCCACGTTCCCAAGAGCTGCTGTCAGTGTTCCAGCAGGTTGAGGGCTGGCACTGGGCGCAGCAGGGGGAGGCTGGATCCTACCTGGCTGCAGGATTTCGAGCAGGACAGCTGTCCCTTGGGATAAACCCTTTAAAGGCAGCCAAGGCAATCTGGCTGACCCACTGAGGCTGCCCTCACATGACCYGTTGCCAAGTCTGCCCCCATAGCAATACTTAAACCTGCCCCAAAGTGACACTCTGCAAGTGCCCCCCAGTCCTTCAGGGGATCCACACTGCTCCCCCAGCCTCAGCTCAGACAGACCAGATATTGGGGGTTCCCAGAAGCACAGAATTCCTGGCTTATGAGTGGAATGGAATGTGGGAGAAAACAGGCCAGTTTTTGGAGAAATTCACAGCAGGACTGTGATCAAGTGTCAGAATATTTGCCAGGAGAATGCTGTRGCAACTTCAGAGATGAGCAGCTCATTACAGTGTGCTGGGCCCTGGCTACAGTTTATTAAACATTTTTATCAGACATATTTATCAGCTGCACCTATCCCTGGATGTGCTGAGCAATGGCAGGCCCATGGAAATGCAAATACCCTGGCAGGGCCTGGCACCCCTGGGCATGTCCTGCTGACAGAGCACAGCCCCAGCCCTGCTGAACCAGCCTCCAGCTAATGAGGCACAGGGCTGTGTCTGGGTAATGCACAGACACGAAAATCCAGCAGAGCAATCTAATCCAGCACAGCAAGGCCTCTGATTCCAGCCCCAGAGGAGGAAGGGATGCTGAGCCAAAGGGGCGAGCTGTGGCTCTCCAGCTGTGCTCCCCAAGGTGGATCTGCAGCCTGATTTTCTCGGCAGAGCCACTGAATGCCCTCCCCATCCCATCATCCCAGGACTGCTCTCAGCMGGCAGGAACGTGCTGCTTTCCCCACACCCTGAGGAAATGAGGAAGTGATAACTTGGCACCTGACTGAAGGTAAAATACTCTGCCTTTCAAGCAGCTGATTAGCTCAGCATTGCCAAAGCATGTTTGCATCATTTCTGGATGTCTTGGAATATGGGCAGAGCACATTACAACCTGCATTAAGCAAGCCCAGTATCCAACTGACTTTTGTTCTCCTAACTTTGTTTCAGAAAGAAAAGCTCAAGCAATAAAGTTTTAACTAGCAATCAAGTCCAGAAAAACCAATGACTCTGATCWTTCTCTCCCATTTCCATGTCCACTGTGAACTACCTGAGGTTTTCCCAAGAGCTGTCCTCAGTTCCCACGGGAATGGTTTGCCAGACCCTTTCTGGCCACTCAGCACGATCTGTGGCGCTCACTCAGCATCACATCATGGCCAAGCCATGACATGACATGGGCAGCACCCAGCCTTAATTTCTCCTAATTTATGCACAAAAATTAATAGGAAGATTCCAGTAGAAGCCCCTCTTTCCCCCCCATCAGATGCAATCAGCCACAAGCTGTGTCTCACAGGGCTGAGCTTCGAGGTAAAGTTACACTTGACCACTAACCAAGGGAAGATAGCAGGAGAGGAATTAGAAGTTCAAACAAAATAGAGCATAATCAGTTGGGTTTTAGCAGCATGACTAGGTTCCTAATGATTTCAGTGCTTTACAGACTGTTTTGGGCATGTAAGGAAAATTATTTCATATCATTGAATTTAAAGGAAAACCTTGTCAAGACTGCAAATATCTGRAATAATCATTTGTAGGACAGAAGGCACAACATTTGATTTCTCCTAATTCAGGTGTTCAAGGTGACCACATGCAAGCAGGTAACAACACATCACTGACATTGTGAGTGCATTGCTTYTTACACACACAAACATGGCATGGAGCATCTTTCCCTGCCCACAAAATCCTTTAGCAGCATCCTGTCCTGGATTGCCAAGCACRCTGTATTCCATTTGCCATCTGTGTGGCAGCTGTCTGCTGTTCWGTGGGCAGTTTTCCTTATCTCTTCCACACCCAATCCTCTCTCAGGGCAGACATCTGCTGATAACAGCTATTGAATGTCCCTGCATGGCTGATAAGAACTACAGCATCCCACTGGGAGATGTGAGGCCAGAGGGAGGAGCCAAGCATTCCTACCTGGATATAATCTGAGATTCTGGAACACCAGCACGGCTTCTGCACTGGATTGCCCAGAGGAACAGCAGCTGCCTCTTCTTCCCCTGGATCTTCAGAGGAAGATGCACCTTTCTCCAGGATCCCTGCTCCAGCAGAGCCACCCCTGACACTGCAGGAGGGCTGAGCCACAATTCCAATGGGACTGCAGCCAGCACCCTGACCCACAGGGTGTCAGGTTGGGTTCTGACTCTGGCAGTGTTGCTTTGGTTTACTGCATTGTTTATTTTATCCTTTTATTTTCTTCCCTAATAAAGAACTGTTATTCCTGCTCCTATATTTTTGCCTGAGAGCCCCTTAATTTMAAATTTATAGCAATGTGGAGGGAGGGGGTTTACATTTTCCATTTCAGGGGAGGCTCCTGCCTTCCTTAGCAGACATCTGTCTTTCCAAACCAAGACACATCCAAAAAGGGGAAAAAAATGAACCTGAGGCTGCAAACTGCCCTGCCAGCCCTCATGCCAGGTGTGATCCCTCAGTGGAGCTGGTTGGGGGCTCTGCTCTGGCTTTGGCTGAGCCACAACCAAGCCAGGCAGCCCAGCCCCTCCCAGGCAGGTCCTGCACAGCTCAGCATTACACAAACAAGGAAATGTTTGTTGGGGATATCATCCCAAGGAAAATCCCAACTGCTCTAGACTCCTTCAAGRGCTCCTTCCCAGCAAGGGCTCAGCTGATGGTTTGTCCTCTGCTGGAAAACCTGAAAAACAAAGAACAAATGCTTGCTAAACTGCAGTTGAGGCAGAAAGGATGAAATGCTCCTATATGGGGAGAAAAGATGCATTTTGTGTTTAGTTTCGTTACTCTCTCATTCATTTCATTTTCTCCTTTCACTCATTAAAAAACTTGCAAAATTCTCTCCACCCAGTTTATTTTATTTTGCCAATCATYGAAATATTCTCTCTTCATGAGCAAATGTATTGCTAATTAGGACAGAGAAACAGATTAAGTTCAAATGAGTAGGTCTCCTTGTTGATGCTGTTGCTTTCCCTGCCTCTCTCCAACCCAAAAATCAATGCAAATCTTCTGGGGAATTCAAGCAAATTTTCATTAACATGGATATAATGTGCTCCTGAAAAAAAAAAAAATCAGAATTAGAAACTGTGTGAGAAAASGGGATTGAGACAATGAGAGATACAGAAAATGGGAGATGCAAAACGCATCTTTGTGTTATACAAACTCTGGATTTCCTGGTCAAATTGGCTTGGCTGGTGAAGGGCARAGGTGTGGGAAGTTGGTTTGTGTGTCCTCTCAGCTGCAGGCACCTCCAGAGAACATCCACACAGAGCACACAGGCTTGGGAGAGTTTATGGTGATGTAAAACGATGTAAAATATAGATGTAAAGCATCTCATTGTTTTTATTTAAAGGAGTTTCAAGGGAACCTGGAGGATGAAACCTGCAAAAGCTTCACTGAGCTCACACCACTTCTAAAACTGAGCACTGCCATCAGGTGGGATCCCATTATTTAGGGACAAAACCACTGTGCACATGTCCCAGCATGGGACACCTGCAGGAAAACCCCTCTGACTTCTGGCTGAGGACCTTTGTCACCACCCCTCACCCTGCWGAGGGATGTGCCAGTGGTCAGTTGGTCAGTACAACCAACCTGCTGCCCAAAGGAGATACCCAGACCCAAACCCCACCACGAAACAAATACCTTGGCATAGGAGAGAGCTTTTTGCACCAGATGGAGACCCCCTGGTCTCTTGGTAAATCCAGTTCTTAGGCTTTGCCACAAAGAGGCTTAAAATTAATTAGCAGGGTTTTTTTAAGAGTTCTGCATACAAGGGGTGTGTGAGAAAGGGCATTCATCAGGAGCTTTTCAGGGCTTACAGGCCAAGGTGAGGAGTTGCAGTCTGCAAGACAGTTACTTTCAAAACTGGAAATTTCAATGTTAAAGTCTTGCAGATGCAAATATTCCCAACTTTCCCAGAAGGACAGTCAGGAAGKGAAAGGTTTTCTGATTTTCTAAATGTGAAAAATGTGTTTTTACCAAAAATCATCTGTTCCCTTTGATCTTCCAATGAGCAAATAATCACAACCTCCAGCTACTGAGAGCTGACTCAGCTGCTGCTGACCCTGGACAACTCCTGAGACTATTCTGGAACAGAACCTGCCACAGCTGCTCCAAAACCATGGGGAGATGGTGAGACATCTGCCTAGTTAAGCAAATAGCTCAAAAATAAAAAATACTCTTCAACCACTTGCTCCCATATTGATTAATTTCTTGGCCTTGACAGAATGATTCTCAAAAGGCAAAGTGTTGGTGAGGCTTTGCTTGGAGTGGGGTTTTGAACCTGTTTTGTGCTTTTCTGCCCCAAAACTAACCCCACACGAGGTGCATGCAGGTGATGGAGACCCTACCAGCACAGCCCACCTTCCAGAGCCCTCACCCCAACCTCACCAGGGGCCACCACCAACCCACAGTGTTAATTCACACCAATTTTGTAATTAACATTTCACAAATCATATTAATTTGCGAATAATTTTGGAAAACAAAGCAGGTACAGCATTTGGGAGGACACATCCAGCAGTCRAAGTTGTTCATCCAGCAGTTAAAATTGTTCATCCACCTCTTGGGGCAAGAGAAGACCCATCACTGCTGGAAGTGAAGCACCACAACAGTGTGTAAAGTTATTTATTGTCTCAGCAGGAGCTTACAGTGTCTGCCAGCACCTGGAAGAGGAGGAAATGCATTAAAAACATGGATGAGCAAACACTGTGCATTGCATGGTGGCACTCCTTGGTCYTCTTCAGTGTTTCCACAAGAAGGAAACCTGGTTCTGTCAGGCTGCAGCATTTTCCCAGGAAAAAAAGAACCAGTTTGTGCTGCATTAGCMACATCATCCCTCACTTCTTTAGCCTTTAGTGACTTCTACAAGCATTAATTAATTTACAAGCCCCTGGTGACCAAACCCAAGCTAAACAAGTTTTTCCTTGCCATAAACCCACCCTGCACATACACGACAATCAGCAAAATCCCTGATTTTGCTAGGAAGCACTCTGAACTCAGTCTTGCCTTTATTATGTGCTTTTTCCACCCTGCTTTACCACTTGATATTTCTGGGGAGATTTCCTTTGGAAGGAGGCTCTTGTCAGTGTTTTGCTGATGGTGTTTGGGATCAGTGTTTGAAGCTCTGTCAGTCTGCCTGCTCAGCCGTGCTCTCCCCTGTCTAGCTGCTCATGCAGCACCAAAAAGGAGAAATTTAAGGGGAGCAAACCTAGTTAGAATTTGAAATGCTGTTTTGAGGACTCAAGGAAGTGGAAACACAGGAAAACCTTAGCAAAAAGGGACATCATTTGTAAAAGAGAAAATCATCTGRGACTGGTGGATTGCAGACCTCCTCCTGCCCCAGGTTTGGTCTGAGATGGCAGAGAAATTTAAATTTTATCCTTTAAAATACTAGAAAGGAAAACCATGTCTTTACAGGACTTGAGATTGCACCAATATTTGGAAAGAATTCATATGAAAAAGATGGGTTCCCAAGGCAGAAATCATTCCCCATTCCTGCCAAGCCCTTAGAAAAAATATTGGGAATACCTGTGGCAATCTGCAGTACCCACATTACTCCACTGACCCAGCTCTTAATCTCAATGTTCTATTCTATCCTARCAAAGGATTTCCTGTACAATAATCTGAGGATAGGAGAGATGGGGGTATTTGCTCTCAGGAAAGCATAAAGAAGGTATTATTACCAGGCTAGACTACATCCAGCTCTAACTGTTCAAGTATTAAATCCATTTTTCACCATCAGGAGTGTTATCCAACAACATGAGAAATACAAGCAGGAGAAAATATTCTCAAGTGAAGGAATTGATGGCCAAAGCCTCAAAGTTTGGTAAAATGCTTTTCCACTTCATGTCCTACAAGCTGTCAGCACTAGGATGGAAAACCACAGAGCAGTAATTGCAAAGGACACTTCTTCTTTCTTACACTGTCTCTGTCTGTAAGGCAAGAGGATGGCAAGTTAATTAATTATCTCCAGCATCAGTTTACTTGAAGATCTTTTTTTCCAGCAGCGCTTCAAAGGAGACTGATAGAAGCCTTGATTAGARGGATAATGAAGGAAATCTCTAATAGATTATATCATTTCTTGCCTATCTGCAGCCATTCCCTGCTTCACAGGGCTGGGATTCACGCCTGGAAAATATCACAAGCATGTAAATCCACCTCSGATGCAAAATTTATGGAAAAATTCGAATAATTGCATGTTTACCATATTTCTGTCAAAGGTCTGGGAAAAAAGATATCAGATCATCTGACTTGCTATAGAGCAGAGATTTTTCATGTGTCCTGTTAGGGTCTCTGGCTCTCTGAGGAAAAATCCATATTTTGAAGTCACATCAGACATGGAGAGAGGAAATTTATGAGATAACAGAGAGCAGGAGGAGAGCAGAGAGCAGGAGGAGAGCACACACTGATGCGTGGGCACCTTGGGCAGTTTGATGCCAACCTTGTTATCTGTCCCCAGAAACCTTTTCCTTACAGTGACCATTAGCAGGGGACATAGGTGAAGTGTTTTATCTGTTTTTTTTCTCTTTGTAATCTTACTTTCACCTGCAACACCACATCTGCCCCACTTCTGGCTTCAGGGAGGGCAGAGCTGTTACCACTGCAGAGCAGGAAACCGTGGTCCTGCTGAGTCCCAGCTCCCCATCCCTGTCCCACCAGTGCCCCMCAGTTTGCCTCTGCACCTCCTGGGGGATTTTGATGCCATTTTTCTGTCCCCCAGGCTGTGCACACACTGCCAAATGCARCAGCAGGGGAAATGAAGGGTCAGGTTCTGACACACTGGGCTGATTCTCATCTCACACTGACATTCCCAAGCCATTCCCAAGGAGTCCCAGTGGCACGTTTAAACAATCCATTTCTYTTAAGATGAGGCTGAAGATTCTCCCTGGGTGCTGTTTGAAGCTTTCATAAATTGTTGGTGGCAGCAGTGGCTCWGACCTTTGGATGCTTGGGTGCCCSAGCACCAATGTGTTGAGTGAGGGGTTGGACAAAGCACTCACAAAGGGATTATTAATTCCAGCAAAGAGCACAGAGGAGGACCAAGACACCCACCAGAGCCATCCAGGCCTCCCACAAACATCTCCATCCCCCTGCTCTTGTCCTGGCAACAGGTGTCAGGGAGAGATGCTCCAGCCYCTGCCCCGAGCCCCTCCTGTCCCCTACAGCCAAGGCCAGAGTAGATGGTGCCACACAAAC
>JACDOX010000337.1:183732-206852 GCA_014549065.1 Cardinalis cardinalis
CCTGCCCTGAGCCCCTCCTGTCCCCAAAAGGCCAGAGTAGATGGTGCCATGCAAGTGAGCAGAAGCAACAGCAGAGGAGGACCAGAAAGTGTTTTATGGGGTTAAACATCCCAGTCTGAAGTAAAGCAATTTCCTTCGGTCTCCTGCCATTTCCTTGTGGGGGCTTATCATCTCCAGCTGGGCCAATATAAAGGCCCATTTAATCGAGATCCATTTAACACTGAATCACACTAACAAGATTACTTAGCCAGGGCTAATTCTGCATTTGCTGAAGTGCAGTATCCAGGGTGAGTAATCTCTGTGTGCTGGTGGCAGGTTCAGAGACAGGTTAGCCACTGGCTTAGCATCCCAGACAAAACATGGGAAGCACAGGGGGGACCAGGACAATGAAACTGCAGCCCCTTTAGCCCATGGGGCTCTTTCCTTTCCCCTGCTCACTGTGATCAGTGTGGAGAGGGTTCACCCATTACCCCACAGGATCCTAAAAAGGGAATTATTTTCTTTGTCCTCACAAGCAGCAGAACAAGCAATACAGCAAAATCCTCTTCAGTCATTATCTGTTAAGTGCATGGCATCCTTTTGTGAGTTAAATGACACAGTATTTCTTGCATGGGACTGAATTCAAAAGGTTTTGCCTTCCATCAGGAGATAACTCAAGATTTGAGTGCTAATTGAATACATTTATATGCACACAAGTGATAGGCATTCATACAATTTTTTAAAGTAGATTCTCACCATTCAGTCATTTAAAAATATAGCACTAAGGGCTCTATTATTTATGATTATTAAATCACAAATCTGAGTAGCAAAATACTTCACTCGGGGAAAATGTGAAGAGGCTGTTTCAGAGGAAAAAAAATCTCCTTTCCAGAACTCACAGAACATCATCTCAGGAGGATGCTGATAACCAATATTGTTTTACAGCTAAGGCTCTCCAAGTGACTCACTCAGGTAAATGGATTAATCCTAATCACCCCTTCAAATGTTCCCAAGTCCTCCAAATGGTCAGAGGCGAGCTTGATGTGTTCTGGGGAGCTATTAATTCACATTTTGCACACACTGACTCRTTATGCCATCAGGGCAGGGTTTGGGACATCCCCAGCCGTTCCCTCCTTGCTGTCAGAAGATGGGTCCTGTCACTTCAGGGGGGATTCATCTCACCTGGTGTCACAGGGCCACAAGACAAGTGCCTGTACTGGAGTGAGTCTCTTAAATGTGTAAGTGGAGAGAAATTGCAGTGATTTGTCTGACCTATTTTAGGCAACCACCTCCAGATGAGAGCAATTGCCTGCTGGAGGTGCCCATTTTTCTCCATTGATGGTAAATGAGATCTGAGTGCTCGGTGCAGATGCCAAGACCTGAGTGCCATCAGGTGAGATGGATCCTATCCACAGTAATTGCAGCCTTTCAAAATAAAAGGCACTTTTTTATTTCCTTTTTCTTTTTTTTTTCTTTTTCTTTTATACCCTAAAGAGTTTATTTTAACTATTTGAGGAATTTTCCAAATTTTTATTTCTGTCCTTGGTGTCTCTTGGTTTTTCTCCCCCTTTGGGCAAGCAGTCCTCAGGCTGTGGCATCTGGGCTGCCCAAGGTGGTGGTGAGGGAGCCCTGGGTCTTTCCTTCCACAGAACAGAGCAGGGCTCATGGTTTTATTTGGCAACACAGCCCAGAACAACTTTTGTTCAGGGTTCAGCCTGTGAAACCATTTCTGAACCTCAGAAATCATAGGCTGGGYGCAAGCTCTTCTGTGGTGTAAAGGACAAAAGCTCAGGCAGGGCAGAATGACAGGACCAGAGATGACAAGATCACCCCCAGAGGTCCCTTCCAACCCCACRAAACAACCCTGGTTGTTTCAGGATTCTGTGAGAAAGGAAAAGCCCTCCAGGGCAATATTYTCCCACCAGGTATGGAGATCTCCATGCTCAAGGTGCTGCTGGGGATGTGCTTTGCCCCTGGGAACATCCAGCCCCCCAGCACTGCTGGGCAGGCACCTCCAGGAAGTTTAAAGATATAAAAAAAAGTTATCTATGGAGCTAGAGGCCTTTAGGGTACAGCAGGAACTGGGCAAAAGTCTTCAGTATCATCATTGATATCCAGATTTCTGGGTTCRCTTGGATCCAGCGCACATCCAGAAGTCTTTGGTATCATTACTGACATTCAGATTTCTGGGTTCACTCGGGTCCAGCCCACATCCTGCTCTCAAGAAGTGACCTGGGCACACAGGAAACTGAGCACCCCCTGACAGGGCTCTGAGCCCCAGCTGTGCACAAACCTGCACRTGTGTGGTGCTACTTCACCTGCCCCCTATCCCCCAGTGCCAGGAGGAGATGAAATCCTTCCATCAGGGCTGGATTCTGGCCAGCTGTTGAGGTCACTGGTGAAACTGGGCTTCTGCTGAGACTTTTTATTCTGTTTTTTATTGCAGTCTAGAGCTCAGAGCAGACATTTGCCCCCTTTCCTTCCTCCCTGCCATTGCACTCTGGTACTAAGCCATGCCCATGGTCTCAGTACATGGGAAAAGGGGTTTGCTGGTCAGCTCTACACAGGGAATTCAGGTTTTTGACATCCACCACCTCAGTGCCTGGGAAATGACCAAACAGGTTTTGAAGTGTCATAAGTGAAACAGGCARGCATGAGGAGAAACCTGAGTGTCTGAGGTTTGTTTCCTTGAAAAACAAAGAGTTCATTCAAAACATTCAGCTGCCCTCAAGACTTCATCCTCAACATCTGAAAACACCAAAATCTCCCTGAAAAATATATTCAAATCCCACTGAAAATTCAAGGGACTCCCTCTAGCAAGTGCTCAGGTTTTGTCCAGCTGTAAAAAGCCAAAACACATTTCACTCCTATTCCTTCCAARATCACTGCACTGGCCAAGGGGTGGGATTGAGCAGACAGCCCTGTGCCTTGGGCACTTTGGAAGGAGCTGAGAGTCTTGAACTCGATTTCCAAGAAAGAATTTCCATTTTCCAATTTTAATGGTGCCTAAAACAATTACAAATGTGGTGAAGGCCCCAAGTTTGAACCCAAAGCTTTCCTTTCTCAAGTCACCTTTTCTGAACCACTCAGAAATAATCYGCTGGCTGCAGGTTGCTCCATTACTTGTCTTGTTTTGATATCATGTCATTATCTCTAATTGCTGGGGTTTGAAAGGCTTCAAATCCTGCCTGTGTGTGTTCCAGGCAGGTACCAGGTGTGACAGCCACCCCTCCATGTCACACCTGCTTGGGCAGCAGTGCCTGACCACAGAGCCAAGTGTCTTCTTCCTCCCAGCAATAGGACCAAGCAGACTCCATGGGARTCGTTATTAACTTGCCTTTAATTACCAGCTAATTTCCTCCTGCACAGCCAGTAATTTCAAGCCCTGTGGAAAGCACAAGGAAGCAATAACAAGGCATTTCCCAGCAAAAGGAGCATAAACAAACAGGCAAAACACAGAGATCCAAAGGAGAGTGGTGTATTTAAATACTCCAAATACAACAATCTGAGAAATTTTCCTGTAGAAAAAAAAAAGCAGGGACATCTTATTTTTTTCCCCTACTTCCCAGCTAAATATTTCATTTTTAAGGGCATCCAATTTTGCTAACTTACAGGGAATACCTTGTGGGTGTTTCTAATAGGAGCTGCTTGCACCTAAAATATGCAGAGGTTACCACCTCTCCATAATAAGCTGGTGCTGTAGGTTGTTGAGCAGCTCCAGCACTGCTCAAACCAYCCTTAGCAGCTGACAGACAGCAAGGAGAGCAGGAGGAGCGTGAAGCCTTGTTAGTGGCAAGGTTTTCCCAGCTGAGGYTCAGCCAGGCACTGATTGGCAATTCCGAGCACGGGGCTTTGTCCCGGTGGAGCCTCCATATGTTTTTTTCCCCTGGAGGAGCGATGAATGTCAATTCACCCCTTGGGGTGTGTCAGGTGAAAACCCTCCTGAGGGTGAAACGAGAACTGACAGCAACCAGCCACARGTGCCCCGACCAACTTCCACCCAGGGGCTGCCTTTGCCAAGGTGGAGAATTAAAAGTAAAAGAGAGAATCAAAAGTAAAGGACAGAATTAAAAGTAAAAATGAAAAGTAACCCATATAATATCAAAATTAAAAGTAACCCATATAACATCAAAGAACTCAATATAATAATACCTAGTGTTAAAAAAATTTTAAAAATACCCATAATTATAAAAAAACCTATAATAAACCCTACTATTTTTAAAYCTCAAAACTAATTTTAAACCCTAAACCCCTACAAAACAAGTTATATCAAGTTAAGGGAGAAAAGGGAGCTGTGTCCATGCATGGCAGTGATGAGCACATCCCCCTCTCCACATCAGCTGTTTGGAAATGAGAATGGAGGTAGCACACTCACATCCCATAAAGCTGGGAAATCAACGTTTGTGCTGGGGGATGATCATCATCAGGGATCTGCCCAGAGCTCATGGCCATGCCCTGACAGGGTGACATTTGCAGTGAATCCACAGCTCCATCCCATTCTGCTCACCCACACACAGTGCAACCCATTTCCCTCCCTCCTGTCCATTTCTCATCTCAACGCTGCCTCAGAGCGTTCTGCCAGCCGATCTTGACGGGCTTTCCAGAACTTAATTAAGCTTCAAGACACCTCAGTGAAGTTGACTAATGTAATTAAGTGAATCTCGCAGATGAGTAAGCTGAGGAGAGGTGAGATCAAACAGCAGAGTGATGGAGGAACTGTTATCTGATGGCAGAGGTGGTCACAGGGCAAGAGACCTCAGCCCTGACATCCTACAGACATCACTGCCCCTCCCTTCCCACAGCTGGAGCTGATCATGCCATGATTTTCTCCTGGAAATGGTCGTTTGGACCATTTGTTAACAAGAAAAGAAATTTCTTTTGACAGGAAGGAATCCTGGTAGAGCTGCTGTCTCTGTGTCACATAGGAGTGTTTCTTGCAAGTACCAAGTCCCCAATTATTATTATTATTATTATTATTATTATTATTATTATTATTATTATTATTATTATTATTATTATTATAGTTATTATTATGTTAACAGGGGTTCCATGATTATGTATAATATCCCTGGAAGTGTTCAAGGTCAGGCTGGATGGGGCCCTGAGCCACCTGGTCTGGTGAAAGGTGTCCTTGCATGAGCTGAGCTTTAAGTTCCCTTCCAACCCAAACCATTCTATAATTCTGTGATAATTCTACATGTACATGAAATGATGCATTTTATTATTAATTAAAGTGACAGGGACCTGTAGTCCAGTGGAGTCTATCAAATAATCTTCTGAAATTACAGTAGCTGTATAGATTGTATTCAAATCATTCTCAGATTGTCTGGGTGTGCCCTAAATACAATTTCTGATGAGATTTCTTTCTTTCATTTCAAAATAACCTGGAAAAATTCTGTGATAATTCTACATGTACATGAAATTATGTATTTTACTATTAATTAAGGTGATAGGAAGCTGTAGTCCAGTGGCTTCTATCAAATAAACCTCTGAAATGACAGTAACTGTATAGATTGTATTCAAATCATTCTCAGATTGTCTGGGTGTGCCCTAAATACAATTTCTGATGAGATTTCTTTCTTTTATTTCAAAGTAACCTGGGAAAATGAGCAAAAGGAAAACCTGAATCTTGCTACAACCTGAAGCATGACTYGTGCCATAAGTTTACAAGGGTTAGATGGATTTGAAGATGAACATGCACCTAAATCCCTCCATRACTGGAGCCTTACTAAGCTGGACCATTCACTTGGGGAGTTTTTCCTGTATGTTGAAGTCTAGAATGACATACTGGGGTGTACTTCWTTAGAATGAAGTATTAGGGTGCAAAAAGGAATAAGAAGGAAAATTTCTCAGTTTGGACTCCAGCTGGATCTGTGATGTATCACCTTCCTACAGGGACTGTCCTTCAACACAGCCTTTCCTAGGAAGTTCAGCATGTCCCCAGTGGCTCAAGATCTCTTGCAAAGGGTTTTTCCCCTCTGTRCCTGTATCCAAATGAGATCATGCTGCAGTGTCCCAAGCATCCTGGCCACTCATCACAGGGAGCTCAGCCCTGAGAGGCAGTAGCTCCAACATCATCTCCCACTCCAAAAAGTGCAGAAGCACTGGAGAAGAAATCAGTGCTGTCACAGTGAGCTTTGAGCACTGCAGGGCTCTTGCTTGGCTCTGTGCTTGGCTCCAGGTTTGCCCTCCTGACCTGGGAGCAGCCCAGAGGCTGCTGGCTCTGCCACTTCACACCACTGCCTTCTCTTCCCACCCAGGCACTGCTGACAGCATCACCTGACACTCCTCCTAAATCTGCCAGAGGGAAAAAGTCCACACCACTTTGGGAAAACTCAGCTGACACCACTTTCCTTTAAAACTCTCATTTCCCAGTTCTGGGACTCCATGGAAAACTATGAAGTGATGGCAGCTCTTGGGACCTAAGCCACGTTGATTTTTTTCTGGTTTGCCTCATCTGTTTCTTTATACTTCTCCGTGTCCCGAGTGGCTCTGACACAGGAATTCCAGCTTTTCATTTTTCTGCTGTACAAGATGTCAGCAGATAACAATCCATGCTTCACTGCTGCCATTCCATAATTGAAAGAGCCAGCCATACATCAGGCTCAGAGCCTGCAAACCCCATCAATAAGTACTTTATTACTTGGGCATAATTTTCCACCAAGCCCTGGATGAGACTTCACAGGCAGGAGGGTGATATCGCTGAACCCACACTTTGCTGCAAACTGGTTAAGATCATGTCTACTAAACCATCTTGTCACAAATTAGTTTCTCAGACAACCAGTGTCTAGCAAAAAAAATGTACTTAATATGCAAAGCTGTCTGTTCAGATCTATCTGTT
The DNA here is from genome assembly GCA_014549065.1 of Cardinalis cardinalis. Lineage (NCBI taxonomy): Eukaryota > Metazoa > Chordata > Aves > Passeriformes > Cardinalidae > Cardinalis > Cardinalis cardinalis. Next base: position 190,553 of record JACDOX010000337.1, read on the forward strand.
TTGCAGGGAAGCCACCTCAGGGAAAAGAGAGCTGAAGTCCAAAATAACAGCACACGTTTCTTTCCCAGTCAACACACGCAGATCTACACCTTTCTCCAGGAACAAATTTTTCCTGTGTCACCAAGAGGGTGTTTTTCTTTTTTTTTTTTTTGTTGACTTATCCTGCATATTCAGCATGTAAGAGACCTTCATAGCTTCTGCAGCCTTACAGATTGTGTGAGGGCACTGTGAAGCTTGCTTGGCCTCTCTTTTTAGATTTAATTCTCTGCTCTTTTCCGTGGCACGTTAAGAATCAGCTTCCTGGTCCATTTCAACAAAATCCTATCAAGTCCCAAGAGTTTCCCCTTTAAATAAATACCAGGGCCTCGAGTTTTAATTACTTTCTGCAGAATCCCCTTATCAGCAGCAGCTTTGACAGGCACAGGCTACACATTATCTGCAAACACAACTGAGATCTCTAACTCCTTCCATGTCTTTAGCCCTTGAAGCTCATCTCATACCTATTACATGTCATGCCCAGAAGCACTGCCAGAGTGCAGGCTCTGATACCTGCACAGGCAGCTCTTCTCCTCCACAGCTTCTTATCCCACAGGCTCCTTACACCCTTCCCTTGTTGCCAGCACAAACAAATTGCTGATAATGAAGCTGTGCTGATTATCTGTCTGCACACCAGGCACCTTCTAAAGGTGTTATTTTAGGGACAGAACCTCTTTTTTGTTCCAGTTTGGTCCATGAGCTTTGGGGCTCTGCAAACTTCCCTCCCTAGAGCAGGGAGTTGTCTGTGCAGGTGGTGAGCTGCCTGCACCCCCAAGGTGTGTGGCAGCAGGAGGAGAGCAGCTGGGGAATTGGTGCCTTTTGGAGGCTCAGTGCAACCACATCTCTTTGTTTCCAGAGTAATTGCAAGAATATTATCAAAACAGAAGAGCTAATCATAAGGCAATTTGAGTTCTGCATGGAAGTTCAGGTCCTTTAATACATTATCTCCRTGGGATCAACCACCCTGCAGTCCAGAAACTGCCTCATAAAACCCAGAGGGACTATGTCTCACCCCAAAATCTCYAAAATCTGTCTGCTGCAGTGCAGGCATGATGAGTTATTGAAGGATCTTCATTATAGATCTGTTGGAGTGCATCCTCAATTTTATCCTTGTAATCCCCAGCGAGAAGCATTGCACTGCCCAGTGAGAATTATGCTTGGCTCTTTCACCTCCTGCACTGTTCCCTTGTCCCCTCCATCCCTCACCTGCACAGCTGGAGCCTTGYCTGATTTTCAGCCTCCAGAAATCGCTGGAGAGAAGAGCTGTGACCTGAAGCACCTGTACTYATGATCAGCTATTTTCAAAGGCTCAGAGGGCTCTGCTCTGAGCAGGACAATGCCTAAACTCTGGCTGCAGCGCACGCTTGCTGCTTTTACTCCTGGCAGAGCTGTCCCTGCCCCGGAGGGCACCCACCTCCTGCCTTTTTACCATATTAATAGCCCTCCTTTCCTTCAGTTCACCTTCATGCCAGCCACGAAGTAGCCAAATTTCAGGGCCCTGAGAACAAAAGCAGGCAGCAGACCATGCTCAAAGCAAAAGCAGACATAAAACCCCATTAAACCCCATGGTTCAACACAGAGACAGAGTGAAGAGGGGACCTCCCAGAGCCCTGTGCTTGATTCCAATAACCATCCATAACTACCCCTAAGGATAGTTTCTAAAGAGGGGAGAGCAATAAMCAGCACTTCCCCTCTTCATTACACAACTCCAGCAATAACTATGATGAATGGCAAGGAACAACTGGGTTTCATTGCTGGATTTCCAGGCTGTGGTGTCCAACAATGGGAGCATAATAAAGACAGATGGCAGTGGATTAACTCTCCTTGCAATGTGGCCAGTGCTGGCTGCTCAGCCGTGCTCGTCCCAGCCCAACAACAGCCCCAGGCGTGTCCAGCAGCAGGAAAATGCTCCTTGTTTTTGTGCAGGGTTAGGTACAATGGGGATGGTGAAAAACAGAGGGTTTGCTCTGCCTGACCAGAGAGCAGAGCTGAGCAGTATGCTCCAGTTCTGGTGTTCTGCTCTAAACATGCAGAGAAATCAAAATAAATCCAAGTGGGTTTTCAATGGAATATTTCTGCTCCTTTTTGACTGATGGTATTAATTCCTTGGTTTATTTTTAGTTTGGAAACCTCAAAAGAAAAAAAAATAAACAAACCACCATGAAACTTTTGSTGCTTCAATGCAAAAGGGATTGTTTTTTAAAAGTTGCTATATTTTCCCCCTCCAGTTTTGTCCCTTTAGAATCATTTGGTTTGGAAAAGCTCTCTTAGATCATCAAGTTCAATCAATAATTAGCATAAATAATGGATAGCTAGATAAATAAATAGATTTTTTAAAAACTCAATTATAATAATATTATAGATAATATTAAAATAGTGTATTTTGCACTCTTTTTCACTAGGCTTAATACAGTGCTAATAGGTGTGTACTGGATATAATTTTAAGATTCCCATGAAGTTTTGTGTCAATTAAAGCCACAGAGAAGAAGGTCTAGGAGGGCTGGGGAGTGAGGAGAGCTGGGCTTTGCCCACAGCTCCAGCAGAGCTTTGCTGGGTGGAAATGTATGAAATTGGCTCWGATATGCAGCATTAAACTGAATTTTGCACTGCCAAAATTAACASGGGAGGGGTCTCACCACAACCAATTAATTGAGTTTGTAAAGACCTTCAGATGGAAGGCGCTAAACAAAGTGAAAATTATCATAATTTYTGCTTAAGCCAAGCAATGCTGCTTCCATCACTCACTGCAAACCCAGGTCCTGCTGCTGTTTGCAAGTCCACTGCAAAATTCCTGCAGATGTRTTTGTTATTCAGGAGCATTCACTGGGCTGAATAATTTTCAGATGGAGTTTTTGGGAAGCTTGTTTGATTTGCSCATTCATTATCTGTTACTCTGGATGTGTGATGGGCTACACAAAGCAATGTGTTGCTGTTTCTGCCTGCTGCCTGAATGGCACAAAGTTTATTAGATGGGGGAATAATGAATAATCAATAATGAGTACTCTTGTTTTTGTGTGAAAACAGATGAGTGTGAAAAGCAGTGTCTCTCCCCACTTTCCTGCCAACAGATCCCCATTGATGATAATGTTTTCCAACAGGGAAGAGCAAGCAGACTCTAGATAGAGCCAAATATCTGGTCATTCACAAAATCTAGTCTGTCTTACCAGGATCACTACACAAGTGCCCAAAATAAGGAGGTGGCTGCTCTGGGGTTGTCCTGTTGTCTTTACAAAGACAATTTGATAAAAAGTTTAATGTGCCTGTCTTTGAGATGTGTGTTAACCAGTCATGTGTCACTCTGGRTTTTCTCCTTACAATACAGGATAACTCCTGCTCTGTGGGGGCTTCTCTACAACACTTGTAGAGTGTCAGTGTCCACAGGTGGGGCATTCACATTCTCTGAAAAAATTCATTTTCAGTGTCCACAGGTGTGGCATTCACATTCTCTGAAAAAATTAAAAAATTCCTGCACAGGATTTTTCTCCTGGGAGGCTGAGAAGCCTCAGAGAAAAGGAAAACAATTCTCATYTCATTTGCTTCTCCTGTGTTGTGCYCATGTGGAATGTGTTTGGAGATTGTTACCCACAGGTGATTGTTCCATTGGATTCTGCTGTGAGTTGTTTTCACTCTTTGGTCAATCAGGGCCAAGCTGTGTCAGGACTCTGGAAAGAGTCACRAGTTTTCATTATTATCTTTTTAGCATTCAGTAAGTATCCTTTCTGTATTCTTTAGTATAGTATTCTGTAATATAATATAGTATTATAAAGTAAGAAAATTAGCCTTCTGAGAACATGGAGTCAGATACATAATTTCCTGCCTTCATCAGGGCATTCCATGCAAATACAATGCACAGCACTCCTGCAAACACCATTGTGGAATCCTCTGAACCCTTCAGGGAAATCCCCAGGGCCTTGACCTGGAAAAACACACCACAGAGTCTCCACCTAGGCTGAAAGAGAAGACTTCMCCATGGAGCCTTGCRACACTGTGACCCACCTCAGCTCCTTYCCYCAAATGTCCCAAATTCTSGTRGTTTCTCCTCTCCCTGTTTCCTCATTGGYTGTGGTAYCCCTGGTGGCYRGCCCCACCCCRRTTCCTTTCCCCAGATGTCCCAAATTCTSRTRGTTTCTCCTCTCCCTGTTYCCTCATTGGYTGTGGTATCCCTGGTGGCCAGCCCCATCTTCCTGTAGGGCAATTCCCTTTGCCTGCCCTTTGTGCCACCCCTGTGCCCTCAGACCATTGAACTGACCCCATACTTAACCTTGGGCACCCCACATGGTYTCATCTTGTGTCCCTGATTTCCCTTTGGTGTGCTGCAATAAACCTTGGCTGGAATTTATCCTACAAAAGGCCTTTCTGCCTCTCTTGGCTGAGCTGGCCATGGTGAATGTGGTGTGTAAGCTTGACTGCTTTGCCTGTAAACTTGACTCTTTGCCAAGAGGCTTCTCCACAGGAGAATCTCATTGGGAAACAGGCAGCAGCATCCGCCATCTAAACCCCACGCTCCTACAAATGCTAAACCCCATCTCTGCTCTGCTGCAAGCCTCAAACTCCTGGCAGCCAGCCAGGCCAAAATCCAACTGCACCAAGCACCCCAAACCCACGTTCCCCCAGAGCTCTCCTGGCTGCTGAGAGATGGAAAGCTCAAATTTACACAGCACCACTTTCCTCGTTTCACTCTTTTTGCTGACCGTGTGACTCCCGGTTGCATGTAATTATTTTGGTATGCTGGTGTTAATGATGTGTCCAGTTCACTTAGCCTGTTCATCAGTATTGCTGGTCATTTGCTGTTTCTTTGTTTCTTGCCTCCCAAAAGGTCACTACATCATCAGCAAAACCCAGCACAATTCATCCATTATTTATCAAGCCAGGTTTAGTGCTCACCTGTCCCTGATTTCAAGGCCATGCTCCATCCCTGCACCTCCCAGCCCTGCCTGGGCCASGAGGCACCCACTGGCATAAAGCAGTTAATTTCTGCTATTAAACTGAAATTGTGAATTGTTGGAAGTGGAGCTTGCTGTGCTGCAGATGGGAATTTGGTATCATTTTAAGCCTTTCTCAATCTCAGGCCTTCAACCCCACTCCTGCTTTGCCTTTTATTGACTGGAAAACAATTTATAAGTAAATCTATGCAATAAAGGACCTGCCTTTTGCTATTTGGCCTGAGTTGTGACCTGCTTTAACTCTCCATCAGCGAGGGCTGCCTGCATCTGTTACTGGCCCAGCCTAAGTGGCTGCTGAGGGCTCACCACAGCTCCCTGCACTGAGTTATTGACGCCTTCCTCTGGAGCAACATCATGGAATGGCATCTCTCTGGGGAAAATCAGGGATGCTCATCACAGCTCTGCCCCGGACCACCTTCCCAAGGACCTGCAGCCTCTCCAGGATGCTGGGGTACAGGTGATGCAGGATTGCAGAATGTTATCAAAGCTCCATCTGCCTCCGGGGAGTCTTTTAAATCTCAGCCCCTGAGAAGAGCAATAACCTTAAAAAAAAAAAAAAAAATAGAAGACCCACACGGGACTTATTACAAAAGGGAAATTCTAAGCTACAAATAAAGGCAATAAAGAGGCAAACCTCTGCATGCCCATCACAGCTCGGAGGAGCTGCTAAGGAGGAGCCCCGAGGTCACCCCGGGGCAGCGCTCCTGTCCCCGGCCCCTGGTGGCATTTGTCMCCCCGGGAGAGGGCACGGGGAGGAGAGCAACGCCACTCTCTGCTCCCCCCTTATTTGTCCTGGTTATCAGACTGGAAAAGATCACCAATTACCCTCTTCCCAACCACCACCGCTCCTGCCAACAAAAGATGAAAAGCACATTTATTTCTCTTAAGTGAGATCTTTTTGTGACACATAAGGACCCTTGTATACATGACAATTACTTGTAAAAAATGTCTCTCTGTCTACAGCACATCTGTAAATGGATTTAAGCCCATATAAAGGATGTAAAAATGGCAATAAACGCCCCAGTGCAGCTCCCTGGAAGCTCTCAATGGTGTTTTTTTCACATATATAAAAGCCAACACAGAACAAAAAGGCCTGTCAGCAAAGACAGGTAGGCTTGCCTTTCCACACCTAACTAGAGAAACTTAATTTTATTTATTTTTATTGACAATTTCAACAACTATTTCTCAATCATAAAAGTAAAAAGCACAGGCTCAGCTAGTCAGCCCATCATTTCTATTTAGCTTTTTATTTGTGCGAGGAACTCTTTGGAGATGCAATATCTTGTTTGCAGAGACACCCTAGTGGCAACACGACATTACTCAAGCCACCAAATGGGGTTTGTGCACACACTGCAGCCTCCTCCAGCACCTTTATGAATCTCCCCCTGCACCCTGTGGCTCCTCTGCTCCCCCACTTCCCCAGCCTCCCCCATTGCTGCCAACTCCTGGCTGTGACATTTGGGGACAATGAGCAGAACTTGGTTTAAAAACAAACACTCTCATTGCCTAGCAGGTGATTATTGACCATTGCATATTATCATTATTTTTTTTTGCTATTTTTTTTACAGATGTCCCCTGGGGTTCTGCCTTGCTGACCATCACAAAGGGTGCTGGAGGATTTATCCAAGCCTGAATTACAGATCTGACACTCACCCTTCCCTGGGCCAGGGGTTTCTGAATGCCMGGTTTCACAATGAATCAAAAAGTATGATAGATGAGTAATGGGATGGTTCACTATTACAATTAAAAGACAAATATCATGTATGTATTGTTGAGAGAAGTTTTATAGATTTATAGTTATGTTTTACCCCCTTGCATTGTTATTATGGKGKGGCCTGGGTTTGGGACATTTGGGAGGGTTGGCTCATTACAATGGCAACACCAGAGCTCCAATCAAGATTTAAGGGAGTAAAACTCCACCACTGGGCAGTGAAGATTGACAAAACTTTGGGAGGGACTAAAAGGTGGAACATCCATTGTGTGGATGAGCACATGGTGGGAAAAATCCTCTGTTCCTATGCTGTAATATTTTCTCTATTCAGTCTTCCGCTGTAATTTTTGATAAGGTTTTAATAAACCTTCTAAATTTTTTTGGAAGTGAGCATCATTTCTCACAGAGTCAAAGGAAGCATGGAAGAATGAGAGGAATCCATTGGGATTTCCCAGTTGAGCAGATCCCAGCAGAGYTGTTGGGAGCTGGGCATCTAATGTGGAAATCTATGGGATCCCTCTGGCTTTGGGGGTAATGGTCCTCTGCAAGGCCAGGATGTGCTGGGTCCCTGCTCCCTCTGCATGGGAGGGTTCAGCAGTGTCCCCAATGAGTGGCCAAGGGCCCAGGGGGCAGAGCAGGGGGATCCCTGTCCCACCACATCCAACCTTTCACTCCAAGGCAGTTGGGTTCCACCTGTGATTGCAAAGCAGGGACGTGGAGGGTGGCAGGGACACCCTGCTCCTGGGCCAGGCTTGTGTTGCCTTCCTGGGTGAGCAGCCTGGGCCATGGGGAGAATGAAACCTGGGCTGTGCCCCCTTGATGGTTTTCAGCTTCTTTTTCTTCTTTTCTTCTTCTTTCTTTTTCTTCTTTTCTTCTTTTCCTGCCGAGGTCGGGATTGAAGCGCTCTGGACAATGTTCACATTCAGACTCAGATGTTTCTTATTTATCTTGATTACAAGTTGTGGGTTCTACAGCAYTCTACTAACAAGCTACAAAATGGCTAACTATCTTTCATTACAAGATCTTTTAAGGATAAACTGTCCAATTAAGTAATGACACCTAAATTATTTTCACTTTTAAAGCAATAACTGATCACTCAAAGTCCGCAATGCAGACTTTTCTGTCCAATTACACAATACCACACAAACCCATGAAGAGGAAGGTGAAGAAGGACCAGCCACCACCCCAAAATCTCCATCTTATCTYTCTATATMTGACTAYATTCTAAAACCCCAAACTCCAAGTTTTCCACCCAGTGATAGTAAGCATTTCTATTCAAACTCCACMCCCATAATCCCAGTTCTGTCATTCCATTTTGGAAGCCTTCTCCRCAGCCTCAGTTCAAATGCAGTGTTCTCTTGGGGGTCAGAGTTTGTCAGCACAGAAAATCCAAAATTCTCAGCAGCATCCAGAGCTCCAACATCCCCTGTGCTGTCACACAGAACCCATGCAGCCCTGGCTCCTGTTTGCACTCCTACCCTGAAGCAGCTCTGGTGTCAGGTGTCTGCGAGCCCAAGGCTCCCTTCTCCATGGTGAAAAGCATATGCAATGAGCCTGCACCTTCTGTTCACACCCTGTCAGCAATCCYAGGCAGGCAGGTTTGCTGGTAACCCTCCTAATGGAAGCTCTGCTCAGTGGCAGAGTGCTGCCTTTGCCTCAGTTCAGTACTATCTGCAAAGATGCAGGCTGTTGATTTGTGGGCATCTTCTAAAGTGAGCACTGCAGAGGCTCAAAAGGGTTGGTGCAGCCTAGAGCTGCAGAAGGAAGGTGGTTTTTTGCCCAAACACAGGCCAAGGCAGTTATATATAATTCCTATAGAAGAAATAACTCACTTTAGCTGGTTTGGGGAGAGGGGAAAAAAAGAACTTGTCCCAGCTTAATTACAGATTTACTTCTTTCTCTTTCCTCTCTTGCCATCCCTGCCCCTCACCCCCTGATAAAAYGAGGGTAAAAAGCCCTGCAAATGGCAATATCCAATATTCATTAGTGGCTTGTGAGAGAGACAGAGAGACACAACTCATTACTGGGTTCTTCACCTTTACCCTTGACAATGGTTATTTACATAATAACCTGACCCTTAGGTTACTCTTCATTAACAAACACATGTGCAAACATAGAAGCAGCTGGCTACAACTCATAAATATATATTGTTAACCTTGGCTTAGAAGACTTACTTTCACTTACTAAAGAAAAAAAAAAAGAGAAAAGGAGACATTATTTTGCATAGCCATTATGTTATAACCTCAGTAAATGGTACAATGGGCCAGAGGCTGCTGTGTTTGAGCTTGCAGGACACGGCACCAGGGCTCCTGCTGCTCCCCACATCCACTCTCCAGCAGATTTGCAAACCAGCTCGTGTCTTATCCCTGTCTGGAGCATCTCCCCCTGTCCTGTGGGCACTGTCCCAGCTGGGGGATGAAGAAGAAATCACTGGCAATGGGAGTTAATCCAACTCTTCCATTCCCCAAACCATCTCATGCTGCCCCCTGATCTAGGCCATGGTGGGATGGAGTGCAGAGCTGGGATGAAGAAGGGCAGGACTCTCCAGAGTGAGTTCAGCCAAGATGAACRGTGCCATTTAAGCCATTTAAGCCTCTGAGAAACAGTTTCAGGCTCCACATGGAAATATTCCTGTGCAAAATCTGCAGACCAGGATTTAGAGCTTTCCTTCATCTTCCTGAAGGCATCTAAAACAGCTTCTGAGCCTTCTTTTCCATCACCTGTTTCTTGGAGCCAACCTCCATAACTTGGAGGTCCTGTACCATATTCTCAAAATGCACTTTGGTTCAGGCAGAGGTTTATGATTTTCCACGGAATACTTCAGTGGCCACACATCAGACAATCACCCCCAGAATGCCAAAGCACCACCATGGAGAGCAGCCTCATTTTGGCCATGGYTTCACACACATCTGATCAGAAGGTGCCACACAGAGGACTCGTCCCTTTTCCAGGTGTCCTTGTTTGCAAGCTGGCAGGTGACAACAGGAACCTGTACTACAGAGCCAAGAATCAAACATAAAGGTTTATGTTTGTGGTCAACAGCAGGAGTTGCTCAGAGGACCACATCCCCATCACCTTGTACATGGAGATGTCACAGCAGATCTCCAGGACCAAGGGTGCTCACAGCAGAGACCTGCAGCTCCCTGCAAATGCGGGATGGGCTCCCTGGCCCTACTGGGATCACCCTGAGCTTCAGCTCCTCTCAGCTGTGACAGTCACTGTCTCCAGCCTTGCCCAGCCCCAGCTCAGGTGCCACAAGGACACATTTTAGAGGCTGTGAGTGGAGAGAGCAGCAGCTGTGGGTCTGCCTCGAGTTTGGCATTTGGGAAACAAAGGAATTGCTTCCTGAGAACTTAAATGAGGATAAGGCACYGTTGGAACAGAAGTACATCCAGTGTTTACAGAGTACAAATGTTAATTGTGTTTACGAATCTAAACCTGAAATTAACAACTCAACGTTTGCAAAATCTCCCAGGAAAGGCAAACCCTGCTGTTCCAGGCACTCTGCATTATCCAGCACAAATCATTCCGAAGCCTCTTTACCTATTCACTCAGTATTTCCAAACCAATTACTAGCTCAGAGTTTGCAAAGCAGGCTGACACTTGGGGTTTCAGACAGGGACTTCCTTCAGTCCCACTACCAATCCAACTATGTTTTAATTTAGTGAAGAGGGAAAGCATATAATTTTTTAGCTCCAGGGAAGCCAGAGGCAATCACAAATATCCCTTGAGCTGAGTCAAATTCCTCAGTTTAAAGAAGCAGCCCATTCTATTGCAATAATTGGACTTTAGTGTCCCTTTCGTTTAAAGGAACAATGGCTGATCTGGAGAGTGGATGGCTTGGGCAGCAGGGACACCTCACCTCTGGGACCTGAGCCACAGACCTGGCTGTAATTGGATGAACCCAGAATAGCAAGTGCCCCACTTGCATGGAAATAATAAAAATAATAATAATACTAATAATAAAAATGATGATGATGATGGTGATGATGGTGATGATGATGCAGTGGATGAACACACCAGAGATGCCCCCACAGCTGGGTGTTTTTCTGTCAGCAACACAGCATCTGGATGATGCTACACCAGGACAGAGCTTGGAGAAACAAAGCCTCAAGCTGATGAGGAAAAGATGGATGAAGGTTGGAGTTTTTGGGAAGGCTGTGACAGCCAGGCCAGACGCTTGACTCCACACAACAAACAACACCTCTGCACTGCTTCAGAGCCAAGAGGAAAACATCTCCAGCTGGAAGGAGTGGCTGAGAGAGATGTCCTTGGAGGGTGAACKAGCAGAGGGAAATTACTGTTCTGAGAAAAGGCTGAGAACTCTGGTTAGGGYGGAAACTCAAGGAATTAAACCTTTTGCCACATCAGGCTGATGTCCAGAGTTGTCCCCAATTGCAAGGCAAGGTGTATTCTGTTTGCCATCTGTGTGGCAGCTGTCTGCTGYTCTGTGGGCAGTTTTCCTTATCTCTTCCACACCCAMTCCTCTCTCAGGGCAGACATCTGCTGATAACAGCTATTGAATGTCCCTGCATGGCTGATAAGAACTACAGCATCCCACTGGGAGATGTGAGCCCAGAGGGAGGAGCCAAGCATTCCTCCCTGGATATAATCTGGAGATTCTGGAACACCAGCACAGCTTCTGCACTGGATTGCCCAGAGGAACAGCAGCTGCCTCTGCCCCTGGATCTTCAGAGGAAGATGCACCTTTCTCCAGGATCCCTGCTCCAGCAGAGCCACCCCTGACACTGCAGGAGGGCTGAGCCACAATTCCAATGGGACTGCTGCCAGCACCCTGACCCACAGGGTGTCAGGTTGGGTTCTGACTCTGTCAGTGTTGCTTTGGTTTACTGCGTTGATTTTAAAATTTTCTTCCCTAATAAAGAACTGTTATTCCTGCTCCCATATTTTTGCCTGAGAGCCCCTTAATTTCAAGTTTATAGCAATGTGGAGGGAGGGGGTTTACATTTTCCATTTCAGGGGAGGCTCCTGCCTTCCTTAGCAGACACCTGTCTTTCCAGGGTAAAGAACTCCCCTCAAGCACCCTACCAAGCAATGARCCCCACACCACCTCCACACCCCACCTTCCTCAGCAGAGGCTCTAATTGCCCCAAGAACCCTGATTAGAGAGGTCTGGTGCCATCCCTGCTGGCTCACCAGGGAGGGGATGGCAGCTCTCCCCAGCCTGCACCAACAAACCACACTTCCCCCTGCGCCCAGCAAATGTCAGCCCAATATTAGATGTGGCAGTGGCACTTATAAATCCAAGTTAGAAAATGCCATCATGTATTTTTAATCCAATCGCCTCGTCACTGCATAATAAAATGAAAGGATTGCCGAGTTTGACTGGCATTTGTAAGTAGCATGTGAAAGGGGCTAATAGAGGGAGAAAATTAGCTGCATTTATCATCTTAACTACATTCATATTACACTCACGATCCAATTGTTTAAAAATTGGGCTTTTAGAGCAGGTCCTTTTGAAAGTTTAAGCATTCCAAACAACCGCGATTTATTCTCAGAACAAACATTACCTTAGAAAAGATTTATTCTGTAGCTTTTGTGAATTGTAAAAGGGATGGACTTTGTTCAGTGGGTTTCTGGTAAGTGCAGTCAGCACCAAAGACAGTCAAAACACAGGATTTGTGTTCTTCACTGAGTGCTGATGTTTGGAGAAAAAAAGTGTAATTGGAACCCATTTAATATTTGAAAAAATCCTACAAAATCTTCCCTCTGAAATAGCCCCAAGTTTAACAAAATTTCCAAAAYATTCAAAAGCTGAGGTGAGAGGTTTTTTTAAATCTTCTTTTACCATTTTTCTATTACAATTTTACATTACTGCTTAGCATTTAAGTAGTGGCAGCAAGTGGTTYTAATGACATTACAATGTAAGGCTTGAAACCCTGTGGTATTTTTGCTTTTTAAATCAGCCAGGTTATCTGTTACTCAGCCCTGACTGAAAATATGATCTAATTCTTTGAGATTCCCATTTGTGATGTAATCAAAAGTCATAATTGACAGAAAACAACATGAAAATCAGGAGAATGAAAGCACTCACCAAACTCACTGTCATGCAAATGAACAAACCTGACCTAGACCTGTAGATATTTCAAGTAGTACCAAATATCTTTATCCCATAAATGAGTAAACAATTAAAAACATTAACAAAATATCTAGTTTTAGGTCATATTGTGGTAAGTCAGATGTTGTTCAATGTGCTCTCACGACATAAATATATAAATATAAAACAATTCTGTGGATCTGTGTGAAGTTACCACCACCACCAAATGTCATGATTTTCTAAACTAGTGCTTTGTATCATAGAATTTTTTTCACAAAAAAAACCAAACACCAAAAATTCAAAAGCATTTTTAAACTCTAATTTTTGATTATACCAAAACAATGCAAACTTGAAATTAAGGAAACAAAAGTTCCCCCAAGATTTCTTGCAGGTGTTTGTGCAAAGCTCCTGCAGCTGTGCTGGGCTCCCTGTGCAGCTGCAGGACCTGGCTCCCACACCTGAGTTACCTGTGGCCCTGCAATAACATGAACACACAGAAAATCTCCTGCTTCCACAGAAAATTTCCACTCCTGCAGTCCTGCCTGCTGTTGTGCCACCACATTCCCAGGGCAGTTTCCTCCCCAGCTGTGTTTTATCAGTCTTTTTGATCTCAGGGTGACCTAAGAATTTACTCTGTTGCTGCAATGTCTCTGCACATCGGCAGCAGGAGCATCAGGAACCAAAGTTTCCCTGCCCTGTCTGCTGATGTGAACTCTGGGGACATGGGGGTTGATTTTGGCCAGGGATGGTCCTGGCAAATCTGGCATTTCAGTCAGCTGACAGTCAGGTGCACCCTGACATGGACCTGGCTGCTGGAGGTCACAGCCCCTTCTGCAAAACTTGGGGTGTCACCAGTGTGACGGTACCCGGGGGCCTGGAGACAAAACCCTGCAGCAGTTACAGCATGGCTGACACAGGGTCACCTTCCTGGGGGCTGTGATGTCCACCTACCTCCCTCTGATGTCCACCTACCTCCCTCTGATGTCCATCTTCCCTCTGATATCCACCTACTTCCCTCTGATGTCCATCTCCCCTCTGTGTCCACCTGTTTCCCCTCTGATGTTCCTCTCTCCTCTAATGTCCACCTACTTCCCTTTGATGTCCCTCCCTTTTCTGATGTCCATCTCCTTCCCTCTAAAGTCCATCTTCCCTCTGGTGCCCACCTATTCCCCCTCTGATGTCCATCTTCCCTCTGGTGTCCACCTCCCCTGTGAAGCTGTGTGTCACTCACTCCCTCTGTGACCATCACTCCCTTTTCTCACAGAGATGTGGAGCAGAGAAATGCGCTAAAGGTGTCAAGAGAACGTGGAGGGGGGTAAATTCCAATAAAAAAATCAGGAAATAAGCTCAGGACTGGAGCTCTGCAGAAAAAGTGAGGTCTGCAGGGCCCTGGTCAGGCAGGAATGGCCCTTCCTGCTGGAGAAGGTGGCAGGCAAGGTGGCTTGAGTGTGTCCAGATGAGGGCAACTGGGTTGGTGAGGGGCTGGGAACACAAACCCTGTGAGGAGCCCCTGAGGGAGCTGGGSGTGCTCAGCCTGGAGRAAAGGAGRCTCAGGGGTGCCCTCATCACTCTGCACAGCTCCTGAAAGGTGCCTGTGCTCAGCTGGGGCTGGGCTCTTTCTCCAGCAGCACTGACACAACCAGAGCACACAGCCTCAAGCTGCACCAAGGGAAATACAGGTTGGATATCAGGAAAAAGTTTTTTACAGAAAGGGTGATAAAGTTCTGGAATGGCTGCCCAGGGAGGTAGTGGAGTCCCCATCCCTGGGTGTGTTTAACAAAGCCTGGATGTGGCACTGGGGGCCGGGGTTTAGTTGAGGCATTGGGGCTGGGTTGGACTCGATGATCTTTGAGGTCTCTTCCAACCCAGTGATTCTGTGAATTCTGTGAAAGAGCCCCTTCATTTCTCAGCTCACTGCTGTTGGAACATGAACCCAAAGGTGAACGGCTGCCTCTCCATCCAGCCTGACCACCTCCATCTCTGCCAACCCCCCCTTTGCTCTGCAGCTCCCCTTCCCCCTGTCCCAGCCAGGGCTCTCTCAGCCCTTCCCTCCCCTGGAGGTGCTGCTGCTCTCCCTGGAGCCTGCAGCGTGTGGTGGCGATGGTGGCACTGGGCAGGTTATTGGAATAATTACCAATATAGCTGGATGGGACGTGCCTGAGCTTGTCTGGCCCCTGTTGTTGAACCAAACAGCAGCAGCTGCGGTGATTTCACCCCACAGACACTTTTGGCCAGCTGTGTGCTGCAGCTGAGCATGTGTAGGCAAGTCCAGGTATGTAGGAGCTCTGGTGGTCCTCAGGTTTCCCTCTGGCAGAGAAGCTTTAAGGCGATGGTGAAGGGAAGGAGTCGGTTCTGATGGAGGGTTTGGATCCAGAGCTTTATTCTGGCCCACAGGCCTCTGAATGCAGCACCAGCTCCAACAGAACTCCCTGAGCCCGTGGTTGCTGTTCCTTTAACCCTGGGGAGAGGGGAGGGAAGGGGTTGGGAGCCACCAACCAGGCACATAGAAGGAGGTCTCACGGGACAAAGGACACCTGGATGGCCCAATGTTCCCCCAGGGGTAGAGGGCATCCTTTGAATCTGCCAACCACTCGATGCCCTTCTGGAATTCCAGGACTGACAGACAGTGCTGGGAGGGGAAAGGAGAGGTGACTGACACACCTGGCAGGGAATTATCAGGGGAGGGACCCGAAGTTCTSTAGTAAACCCTGAAATCACAACRCAACAGCAKGTGGCAGGGGGCAGGCTCCTGCTGGAGCCCACAGCGTGCGGCGGGCGATGGTGGCAATGGGCAGTGGGCAGTGGGCAGGTGACAATGGGCAGTAGGCAGTGGGCAGTCGGCAGTGGGTAGGTGACAATGGGCAGTGAGAAATGGGCAGTGGGCAGGGGGCAGTGGGCAATGGGCAGGTGGACAATGGGCAGTGGGCAATGGGCAGTGGGTAGGTGACAATGGGCAGTGGGTAGGTGATAATGGGCAGTGGGCAATGGGCAGGGGGTAGGTGATAATGGGCAGTGGGCAGAGGGCAATGGGCAGTGGGCAATGGGCAGGTGGCAGTGGGCAGTGGGCAATGGGCAGTGGGGAGGCTCTCTCTGGAGCCTGCAGCATGCAGAGGGTGATAGTGGCAGTGGGCAATGGGCAATGAGCAATGAGCAATAGGCAATGGGCAATGAGCAAGTGGCAGCTGACAGTGGGCAATGGGCAGGGGGCAGTGGGCAGGTGGCAGTGGGCAGTGGGTAGGTGACAATGGGCAGTGGGCAGTGGGCAGTGGGTAGGTGACAATGGGCAGTGGGCAGGTGGCAGTGGGCAGGGGGCAGTGAGTAAGTGACAATGGGCAGTGGGCAGGGAGCAGTGGGCAATGGGCAGGTGGCAGCTGACAGTGGGCAATGGGCAGTGGGCAGTGGGCAGGTGACAATGGGCAGTGGGCAGTGGGCAGGGGGCAGTGGGCAATGGGCAGGTGGCAGTGGGCAGTGGGCAATGGACAATGTGCAGTGGGTAGGTGACAATGGGCAGTGGGCAGTGGGCAGGGGGCAGTGGGCAATGGGCAGCTGGCA
>JACDOX010000337.1:207072-217270 GCA_014549065.1 Cardinalis cardinalis
TGGCAGCTGACAGTGGGCAATGGGCAGTGGGCAGTGGGCAATGGACAATGTGCAGTGGGTAGGTGACAGTGGGCAGTGGGTAGGTGACAATGGGCAATCAGCCCCGAGCCACCGCTCACTTTCCTCCATCCCCCGCAGCCGCCGCRGTCCCSCCGCGATAGAGATGTCGATAGAGATGTCGCTGGCAAGGCGAAGCATTTCCGAGCGGCTGGCTGGGAGGAGTCCCTGACCCACTCGGTAATTACTCATGCTAACAGCTTAACTAACATGCAAATTCCTCCGCTGACTGACAGGTAAACACTGAGCTGGCCTGCCCGGCTTTGGGAGGGGGAGCGGAGGGGGCAGAGTGACATAGATGTAAAAGCTGGTGTCAAATTCCAGATCTAACGTGGCTTCAAAGTGCGACATGATTCATTAGCCTTGTTTCATGCCTAGGATAACCAAGTTGTGGTTGCTGTGTTAATTGAGGAGGGAGGAGCGGGAGGGACTCGCTGGCACAGCAGCTCYGGGGCTGTCACAGGGGTGCTGGGCACCGTGACTGGCACCTGGGTGGGCGTTTCTCTGGCTTTGAAGGGAAGGGACCTCTCTCATCTTCTGCCAGCATGCTGGAGGGGCTGGAAGATGCTCCAGGGGATGTTTCTCCTCCAGCATCCTCCACCCCTCCCGGCAGCCACACTCACTGCAGCCAACGCTGCTCTGCTGCCTGAAAGCAGCAAAAAGAGGAGGCAGGTTTTGAGCAAAAAACCTCAAACTCTTGTCATGCTGATCCTTGCAGCTCTCTTCATCCCTCCCTGTGTCCATCAGCTCTCCCCTCCCTCTCTCTTTTAACACCCAGGACACTGTGGCCAATCCCAGGTTCATAGAACGAGCCCAGCTCTGGGTTGGATGCAGAGGCTGAGGCAGCACAGGGTATGGCAGAGGAGGTGAAAGGGAGGAAATTGCAAACCTGAATTTAAGTCGTGCTTTAGAGTGATCTAACACAGCCACAAAGCCCAACAGCTCCCTCATTTCCTGCTCCTCGCAGAGTTTCTGCCCTGAGGTTTGTTGATGCTGGCTCGTGTCCAAGAACCTGAAGAAATTGTACAAATCCTCCTGTGCCAGCACAGCCTCCAAAGGCTAACAGGGCTGGGAGAGTCAGACAGGCAAGAGCACTTCCATCAGCATCCTTAAAACGTGGGGGAAACCCAGAGCAGGACAGGACCTCACACACGAGTCCCCGCAGTGGCTGCCCAGCACCAGCTCAGGTCTGGGGAGGAGGATGAGGAGGATGAGGATGATTTTATTCCTGCTGACATTGTGCAGGGGATGGAGAYAGCACAGGCTGGGTGCTGTGGATCTGAGTGACCACAGTGACAGAGCCAAAGGCTGCTGTCCCCCTSGAGCCTTCCCCAGCCTTCCCAGCCCCATGGTGAGCTCAGGCTCCAACAGAGGGGAGATAATAAGGGGCTTGTTTTTTTCAGGGCTGCACAGCTCAGTGCCCCGTTTCCCAGCCCTGTGAGACCCCGAGCTAACAAACTGCAACTTCAAGGTGATTTAAAGGAGAAAATATCCCATAGCAGGAGAGCACTGAAGCAATCCCAAACTTCACCTGCTGCCTGCGGAGGAAAGGGGCACCCAAGCAGCAGCCAGTGGGATGGAGCCAGGCAAGGGGAGAGGCATTCCCACTCCATGGGGGCTGGGGAGAAGCTCTCCAGAGGGGCTGCTGGGCTCTGTCACAACCACCAGCCTCATCTACCATCCCTGGAGGGATTTAAAAGATSTGTGATGTGGCACCTGGGGACATGGGTTAGCAAAGGGCTTGGCAATGCAGGGTTGGACTCGATTTTATGTGGCTTTTCCAACCTGAGCTATGATTCCATGCTCTGCCAGCCTGCTGCCACTGGGCTGGCTCATCCCTCCTCACATCCCTCTCCCTGTGTATTTATTTCTTTCAAGTGGCTGTCAAAAACATCTGTCCTACAAAGGGGGATGGGGAGAGGAGAGCGAGCTGCTCTCGAGGCTCCTTGCCACAGCCATCGTCTTCATTTCCATTTTATTTATTTATTTATTTATTTTGGTGCAAAGCTCCGGTGTCAGCGCTCTGCGCAGAGCCTGCTTACAGCTCCAAAAAGCACCTCTATTATTCTCAGGCCATTTGGTAGCAGTTGCCATGGAGATCAAAAGCAAAATGGCATGCAAATCAACACGGCCCCGCGCTCGATAACAACGGGAAAAGGGCAGCCAGATAAAAAAAAAAAAAAACCACTTGAAATGCTTCAACCTGCATTGCTGGCTGTGATTAGATCTAGAAGGCAAGAAAAATACCCTAATGGGTTACCCCAAAGGACTCAAAAACACAACTCGGCCGKGGCCTGTGGGGTGGTGTCACTGGGAACCCCCCCATGCATGCACAGGCCCCATATCCACACACATTAAAGCCAAGAAAGTACTTTATGGTGAGACTTTTATGCAGTRATTTGCCCCTCTCCCCTTTTCCTTCCAGGCACTGCCGCCAGGTTCCCGGTGTTTAGCAGGAATCTGTGGCACCACTGGATTGTAACCCAGCTCCTCTCCAGGGATGGGTGATGCTGCAGCTCCAAGCCTTGCTCTGAGTGCTGGGGGAGGAGGAATTGCTTTTGCCAGTCCATTTCTGCCCAGCTGAAAAGTTGGTTCCTGCCAGCAATTCCCCACTGCTGGAAGTGGAAAACAAGCTCCAGGCAGGCCGGGCCAGTGCACCAAATGTTAAAATCCAGCACCACCCGCCTGTTTGATTCACAACCTCTACCCCGAGGTGCTGCAAGACASGAGAGGAATGCAGGGGTGTGAATGCTTTCAGAAACCAGATTTTGGGGTAGCCTGGGGCTGGCAACCTCCTGATTATGGGCAGCAGCCCCTCAGTGCAGGGCCATGCAGGACCCCAGCCCTGCCCTGGGCAGGGGGAGGATGCTCATTTAACAAGCAGCTSCTCAGTATTTTGTTTTCTCCTTATTGTTATGGGCAAACTCGTGCCTTCACACAAATCAACCCTGCTTTGRAGACAGAATTACTCATTTTTCACAGGCCTGCCCACAGCATTACAACTACGCTACTTAGTGCTCCAGAAATATGAATGAATTTATTATCCACCACAACAGGCAGCGTTCACACCACTGCCTCTATTTGTGCAGACACAGAACAAAGACTCAGGAGAGAAAAGCATCAGGGATYTGGGATGAGGATATTTGGGTTTTTTCCCAGGTAGGTAGCAGCATTAGACAGCAGTGCACATGCCCAGGGGATAGATCCTGCCAGCTTCATCCCCCAGCCAAGAGCCCAGCAACCCTAGCCAAAAACAAGGGAACACATAATTGAGTGCCCGTCAGTGGAGAGTTTGGCCAAGGGACTTCAAATGTGTCAGGTAAATTTTTTATATTCCAAAGGCTCAAACTTAGAGCAGCCAGTGCTTTTCCACAACGTGTCATGTAAATTTTGATTTTCCAAAGGCTCAAACRTAGAGCAGCCAGYGCTTTTCCACAAAAGTCAGCTCCTGCCATGTTCCAGGAAACTTTTCTAAAATATTTTGGGTGTGTTTATGCCCAAGGACCTCGAAGRCTGCTGGATGTGACAGAGCTCCAGCAAAGCAGCTTGCAAAGGAAAGGCTGATTCCTCCTGTTCAGCTGCAGGATTGGTTTTGTGGAAGAAAAAGGCRCAAAGGAGAGGGAATGATTATGGACACATGAGATCCTAGGAGAGACTGGAACCAAAACAGGAGGAGAGGAGGTGCCCTTAGCTCAAGGAAGAATTCCCACCTCCAAGGGGCCACGGGTGCTGGTTGTTCAAGGGGACACACAGTCACCCATTTCCTGTGAGTTACCTAAACTTTGCCAAGTGCCATAAATCCCTGCTCTGTTTCAGCAAGCTCTTTATCAAACCCACATGCTCCTCTGGCCTGTGGAAACTACCCTGGGACAAGTCAAACATGCAAAAGTTGCTGCCTTAAAGGCTGGTTGTTTGATTGTTTGGTTTTTTTTAATACTGTTTTTTATTTAAAGCCAGAGTCACTCCTAGCAGGGTTCAGGCTCAGACTGTTTCAAACTCTCCCTCCATCCTGCCTTTGGGCCATTAATTTTCAGGCTGCTAAAGCTTTCACAGCAAAGTGTGAGTTTGTTCCAAACAGCACATTTGGGGCAATTCAGAACTGTGTGTTTGTAATGCAAAAATCCCATCCCTCCACCTCAGATGAGCCAGAAAACCTCTCTGTGCAGKGTTGGAAACAAATTATTTCATGGAATCACGGGAAGTTTTGGTGGGAAGGGCACTTCAGGATCACCTCGTTCCAACCTCCCTGCAGGGACACTTTCCTTGGACCAGGTTTCTCCRAGCCCTGTCCAACCATGCCTTGAGCAATTCCAGGGAAAATAATTTCTGGGAAAAATCTTTYCCCCTCAGTCGTGCTTTCCTCCCCTCTGCATCTCCCCAGTGCCACGAAGCTCTGCAGCTTCCCAGACCCATCCTGTGCCTCCTTGCACCACCCATCCCACCTCCTCCAGGACATTCCACAACCCAGGCCAAGCCTCCACTTGCCCCAGCCTTTGCATTCCAGAAGGAGCTAATTGGGAAGCATCCCCTTGGCCTCCCCTGAAGCGTGGCGGTGTGAGGAACACGCACCTTCCTAATTACATTTATTCACAGAAATCAAAAGGAGAGGGAGCCAGTTGAGTAAAGGTCACATTAATAACACAGGCTGAAAGTCTGTGGATGTGTATTTTTCATTGGAGACACGTTTGACTGAAGGGGACGGTTCATTTTTGGAGTGACAGAGTTTCTCTGGGAAGCCATCAATACCGTTRGACAATTTAGCTATTTTTCTTGTCACAGCTTGCTGCCTGCTGGAAATCTGCCTCCATACCAAGAAATGTCAATACCACTGCATGCACTCCAGCTTTCCCATGGCCCTGGTATCAGAGAAGAGGCATTTCTGCCTCCACCACAGCCTTGACATTCCTGCCAGACTCTACCCCTGTGCCCAGTGGGAGCTCCCACAACATCCCACACCCCCACCCCAGCCATCCCAGGGCTGCTGCAGCTCCAGGAAGAGCCTTCAGTGGATAAAACTGCCACTTTTCTGAATCCCTGCCACCTGAGGATCACCTCTCAAGGTGCCAGGTCCACCCCCAAACACCRGAATCTTCATCTTTGTTGTGACCTTTGGGACCAGCCAGCCCTGTAAGCCTCAGGTGAGCTGGAGGGGCCTGGGCTACGAAAGGTCACTGCAGCTCCATTTTTCTAAGCACAAAATGGCAAGGAGATGAGGTTTAGGAACCTGTTTATTGGATTTACATGGCTGACAATGCTGATAGAAACACACGATGGCCAGTTCTGCAACACGCCTACCAAATCCCCTGTGCCACACACTGAGTTTTCCCACACATCTCAAACTTGCAGCTTCCTTGACATCTTCTATTCCCATTATTTCCCACAGCACCTTTTCCTCAAGCCCTCAGGGCAGTACCCCTTAMGCCCAGTTCAAAGCTGGGTCACCCTGAAGTGGTGAGGAGGTGCCAAAACACAACAAGAGGTGCCAGAAACCTTCTGGGGGCTGCTGAAGCCAGTGGCTACTGCAGGCARGCAGCTCTGCCACAGCTGTCTGAGCAATCCATTTGCCAATTAAGTTAATATCCTCAAATCCCTCCCATCCACCAGAAAGGGCAGAGCAAATCCAGGTGAGAGAGAGTGGAGTCTTACAAGTCTCCTACGTGTCACACAGCRGAAGAACAAAGGAATAGGAAAGAAATAGATGGGAAAAACCAGTGAAATCCACTACTAATTACCATGAGGCATCAGGAGACTCATTTATGCCTTGGCCTGATGCCCTGCAAGGAGGAAAGGGCAGGTACACCCAGCAGTGGGTACAAAAGGCCTGCAAGGAACTTCTGGGAACAGCTCTGCAGTTATCCTGGAGGAGACACAGCTAAAATTCCACCATGGACCCTCCTGGCCCTGCTGGGTCTTCTGTGGGTCTTTAGGATGTAGGCTAAACCAGTCTTTAGGATTTAAAGCTGTCCCAGAAGGAGGATATTAGGGAGAAACTGGCCCCTGGAGTGAAATATTTCAGAGTGGAGGAGCAGCTGATATGACTAAACCCTGTGCTTTTTCCAGCTAAGTCAGTTTAAACAAAACAACAAAAAAAAGAAACCCCACCCCCAACTAAAGAGCAACAACAAAACCAAACAAGCAAACCAACCAAAACACTTGAAAAAATTTAAAAGGGAAAATTTTTTCTTGCTCTTATGCATCCAGCCTCTACCCTGGGCTGAGCTTGGTGGAGCTCACAGCCCCTGACCCAGACAGAAACCACCAAGGCAGCTCCAAGAGCTGTGGGGGCTGCTTTGGGTCCCATCACACCTGGGCTTGGCACAGGCTGGTGATGTCCCTGCTGTCCCCCACTGAAGGAGGCATCATCCTCCTGGAGAAGCCACCAAGAAAGAGAGAGAGCAGCAGTCTGGGGACACCTTGGCCTGGATTGTGAGATAAGTGTGTGTTCTATTTGTTATCTGTAAGAGCTGGGGCAGTTCTCTGCTGTTCATGGGGCAGTTTTTTCTTTCTCTCTCCCACAGCCAACCCTCCCTCCAGGAGATCTCTGCTGTCCATGGCCACTGAGTGTCCCTGCAGGGCTGATCCAATTCCAGCATCCCATGGGGAGATGCTGCGCCCAGGGGAGGAGCCAAGCATTCCTGCCTGGATCCAATCTGAGCCTGGCCCAGCCCAGCAGCCTTTGCCCCCTGCATTGCCAGAGGAGCAGCTTTCTGCTGCCCTGCAGTGCCAGAGGGAGCCCAGGCCCATCTGCAGCAGCCCTGGAGCTGCAGAGGAAAACTCCCCCCTTGTGCAGGATCCCTGCTGCAGCAGAGCCACAGCTGGCACTGCAGGAGGGCTGAGCCCCCATGGGATGGGGCTGGGACACCCCCTGACACACAGGGGGCAGGGACTGCTCTGACTCTGGCACTGCTTTGCTTTCTGGTTTTTCTTTTTTTGTTGTGTTACATTTGTATTTTTAAATTTTCCTAATAAAAACCTGTTATTCCTATTCCCATATCTTTGCCTGAGAGCCCYTTAATTTCAAATTTACAATAATTCAGAGGGAAGGGGTTTACATTTTCCATTTCAAGGGAGGCTCCTGCCTTCCTTAGCAGACACCTGTCTGTTCAAACCAAAGCACACCTGGTGCCACTCATCCCTGGGGTGGACAATAAGAGCTGCACAAACATGACCCACCTGCAAAGAAAGGCTGAATGAGCTGGGTTTGCTCTGCAAAAGGCTGAGAGGGGATGGGATAATCCAGGTTCTATAATGAAGCCTGCAGGCAATTGTTTCTCATGTCCTTAGGGGCATCACAAAGTCATCAGCTTAATTTGCTGGAAGGACTTAAAGGAATTAAAATATATATACAGTAGAGATTTGCACCTATATGTTAAATATATATATACTCAGTGCCTTTTCACCTGTATATATTAACTGTATAATTAATAAACATAAAGTACCTTAATACCTCAGGATGAATAACAAATACATTTAATAAATGTATAATTAATGCATCTTCACATGCACACACAACTACACATAAAGGAAAGCCCTTTCTGTTGGTGGCTCTGACCAAGTCCCAGAAGCTCCTGGGGAAGGAGAACTTTGCTTTTTTGAAGGTTTTTAAGAGCAGGTGGGACAAGAGCATCTCAGCTGTGCCCCCTCTGAGGGCTGAGAGCATCTCTGGAGGACAGTTCTGCTTGTGCAAATTGCAGAGCTCTGCCCCATTCCAATCTGCCCCATCCCAGACCCATTTATTTATTTTTTAATTTTAAAATGTCTTCTTATAAGGAAAAAACCCCAAACCCCAACAAACCTCAGCAGAGGGTAGCARTGCCAAATACCATCTGCAGCCAGGTCATCAGCGTTGGACTGGGCAGGGAAAAGCTGTGTATGGCAGGACAAACACCTGCCTCAGGTAAAATGAGGAAAAAACCTGACCCAGGGAGAGCTGAGATCACAGCCCAGAGAAAAGGTTTTCCTGCAGAGGGCCTTTTGCCAAGGGATAGCAYAAGGGGTGATGGTTTCCCACTGACAGAGGGAAGGTTTAGAGGGATGTTGGGAAGGAGCCCTTCCCTGGGAGGGTGGGGAGGGACTGGAATGGATTTCCCAGAGCAGCTGTGGCTGCCCCTGGATCCCTGGAAGTGCCCAAGGCCRGGTTGGATGGGGCTTGGAGCAGCCTGGGTTAGGGGAAGGAGGTGAAATCAGACAATCTCYAAGGTCCCTTCCAACCCAAATTATCAATGATTCTTTGATCTACTGTTGTGGAGCAGCACTGGACAAATTCCCTTCCCCAGGCTTCTCTGCAGGGTGAGGAGGAGGAGGAAAATGGGGAGAAACAACACTGGATCCCTCCAAGGCAGGACCAAACCCAGCCCCAGGGCAGGGGAGCAGCTGTGACAGAGGCACCAGCAGGGAATGGATCACCAAACCACAAGCACAGGGTGCTTTGTGGGCAGGAGTGGGACCAGGAATGGGCTGCAAAGTGAGGAAAATGCTGCCCTGGACTGGGATGACCCTGAAATCCCAGTAAGGGCAGAGAGAAGTGGGAGACAGCAGCTCTGCTTTAGGGAGTCATCCTCAGGGTGAAACCAGTCTGCCTCCTCTCCTGAGCCACGGGCACAGGACCTGATAAAGACTGTCAGCAGCTGATGGGTGACTGAAATGGAGAACAAGATACTGTAAATAATGGCAAAAAAACACTTCCACACAGGACAGCGGGCGGGGAGGGGGAGAAAATTTCAGTAAAATATCTCCAAGCTATTGGCAAACTGAAGAGAAATGAATTAGGAGGATGGCTAAAGCATGGGGCTCATATATAACAGCAGAAAGTCCCCTATTTATCAGGAGATGTGACCGATTTGCTGCATGAAGCAGGGACATCTGTCAGCTCTATGGGCTGCAATTAGCTGCTACTCTGCTACCCAAAAGAGGTCACTGGAAACTACAGGTTCTCCCTTCCGAAAGGAAAAACTCCTGGGCTCTGCATTTCCATTAAGAGCAATTGCAAGTTTGGGCTTCAACATGATTGAATGATCTGGAGGAGYGATGGCCTTTGTGGGTGCAGCAGTTTGTCTCGAGGAATTGCAATTACAGTCATTTCACAGACGTGACACAGCCCTGGCAGCTCAAGGATGCCAGGCTCTGCTCCAGGGGGCTGTGCTGGGGTGGGCAGGACTGGGGTGAGGTTTTTTTAAGTTTCATTAATTAGTTTCATGGCTCAGAGCACCACTGTGGAGAGCAGGTGCTGTGGGAGGCTTTGTGCCCAGCTCCAGCCACAGGGCCTCGTGTCCCAGCCCATCCTTCATTCCTGGGGACGTCCTGTCGTGCCATGTCCCCTCCCTGCCAGCACCTTCTGGTTTTACAGCCTAAGCAGTATCTGCTTGATTTTCTGATCATTTTGATTTTCTGGTCATATATTGAGGCCCCTTTTCCCCAACAGCACAGGCAGATTCTGCGAGCAAATCTCTGACAAATAATTCACACCACAGGTTTCACTTCTGCTTAGGAGGAGCCTGGGAGCTGCAGCTTTCTCAAGCTGAGCTAAATTTTCCCCCTAATAATTTATGCAAATATTTCACAGCCTGGCAGCAGCTCACACACTTCGTGTTGGGACATTCTGAGTGCAGGCAGGGGCCCTGGGATGTTTCCCTGCCTCACACTTGGGAGCTGGTTTCCTGTGCTGGTGTTTGTGATCAGACCTCAACCCTCGTGTCCTGCAGGTGTTCTGGAGGGGCTGAGGACTTTCACTGCCTTCCTGCACACAGTGGCTGGGGAGAATTCTCAGCAAACCCCCAGAGGGACCCAAACCTCAAAGCAAAGGGCATCCTTTCCTGTTCTGAGCTGCTAATTGATGGAATTACAGAGAGGTTTGGGGTGGAAGAGACCTCCAAGACCACCGAGTTCCAACCTCCTGCCATGGGCAGGGACACCTCCCACTGGATCAGGTTGTTCCAACTCGACCTTGAATGTTTCCAGGGTTGGGGCAGCCCCAGCTTCTCTGAGCAACCCCTGCCAAGGCCTCAGCACCCTCACAGGTGTTGGGGAGGATGAAACTTATAAATGTGATTGCYTGGCAAAAGATTTTGAGAATRTAGAAACTATAAGCAAGATTGAAATGAAAGCAAGCTCTGAGATSCCTCAGTTACTGAACAAYKGRAAA
>JACDOX010000337.1:229077-241357 GCA_014549065.1 Cardinalis cardinalis
GACAGGCTTCCTGTGGATTTACACTCTGTGGCATCTGTGGAAGACAAGGTGTTTGCACAAATGCTGAAAACACAACAGGTTCTCAAAGCCATTCCTCTAAAGACACCAACAGCTCACCCCRAGGAGCACACCCACCCCCCTAAATGCTCACATGCACCCACTGCCAGCTCAGCAGCGTGGCTGTATGGAAAACATGCCCAAACACATTTTTAATAGGCAGTTTAAAAAAAAACAAACAACCTTAACTGGAAGAGAAAAAACACAAAACACTTCTTGAGCAGTCATTACKATTTCTTAGTGCCATGGTGAACTGTTTTTTCAATGCAGCTAAAATCTTATTATTGCTGTAAGCTCWACCCAAACACTGACTTTACATGTCTGTGCTGACAGTTGTTGATACCAACAGGAAAAAAGGAATTTTGTTTGCATTTGTTTGAATCTTTGACCTAAATAAAAACAGCAAATATGCTTCAGATATATCCACATGGCTTTGTAAGGTCATTTGTTTCCTCCCCCAGCTCAGCCATCATCATTTCTGGGAGCAGAGGCAGGGCAGGCTCAGTCCTGGGGCTGCTCCTCATGGGCAGGCAGTGCCCTGCAGGGCAGCCTGGCCTCTGCTCTGCCTTCCCTTGCCCACATCGGGGCCTGCTGGGGAAGGAAAAAGTCCCCAAAACAGCTCTGATGTCTTGGGATAAGGSGAATACAGGAGGAGCTGGAGCCATTCAGTGTCTCAGCTGCTGAGGGAGCAGGTGAACGTCTGTGCAATGAGAGCAGCTCCCTCATGCAGGTGCTGCCACCCCATTTCATCCCTGGGCAGCAGGGTTTGGGCCATGGAGCAAACTGCAGGAGCTGATGGGGCTGAGGGGGCTGGCACAGCTCATGTGAGGGCACAGCTCCTCTGTCACCTGCCCAGAGGAGGTTTCCTCTTAATGCCAAAGCCAGATCAGTCCTTTCACCTGGAACTAGAGCTGCATGGACAGTCCAGGACTTTACAGAAGAGTTTCCTCCTCTGTGGAGCTTGGATTGTCCATAAACCCATGGCAAACCACCCACCCAACAATGGATCAGGTGGCTGGATAGGGCATGGTGGGAATGCAGAGCCCCTGGGCACGGTGCCTTTCAGAGGTGCTTGCCCAAGGGAAGGGCACTGAGAGGGGCTGGCACAGTCACCTGCAGCTCTGAGTGGTCACCTGCAGGTCTGGGTGGTCACCTGCACCTCTGAGTGGTCACTTGGAGCTCTGAATGATCACCTGCAGCTCTGAGTGGTCACTTGNAGGTCTGGGTGGTCACCTGCACCTCTGAGTGGTCACTTGGAGCTCTGAATGATCACCTGCAGCTCTGAGTGGTCACTTGAGTGGCTGGGCTGGGCTGGGCTCAGGAACTGCTCTGAGAAAAGCCCAGAGCTCAGTCCAACACAGCTGGGTTTGTTACAGCCTGGGGCTGGGAACCTGATCCTTGGTGTAACCTCAGCTGTGGGATGGCAGCAAGGTTTTACCAAAAATAAGCTCTTCTGGGGTGCCACCAGCTCTGCAACATAACGGGAACAAATAAACTGCTCTGATGTGCCACCAGCAGCTCTGCAACCCAACAGGAACAAATTGTTCTGGTGTGCCACCAGCAGCTCTGCAACCCAACAGGAACAAATTGTTCTGGTGTGCCACCAGCAGCTCTGCAACCCAACGGGAACAAATTGTTCTGGTGTGCCACCAGCTCTGCAACCCAACAGGAACAAATTGTTCTGGGGTGCCACCAGCTCTGCAACCCAATGGGAACAAATAAATTGTTCTGGTATGTGGTATTTGCTGGGTCCCCAGGACGAAGGAGGAAATGATGAATCTGGCTCCATGTTCTTAGAAGGCTGATTTATTATTTCATGATCTTATATKATATAAAAGAATACTATACTAAAACTAGACTAAAGAATAGAAGAAAGGATACAGATTGAAGGATACAAAGATAATAATAAAAACCCATGACTCCTTCCAGAGTCCTGACACAACCTGACTGTGATTGGTCAATAAGTTAAAACAATTTACATGAAACCAATGAAACAATCACCTGTTGGATAAACAATCTCCAAACCACATTCCAAAGCAGCAAAACACAGGAGAAGCAAATGAGATAATATTGTTTTCATTTTTCTCTGAGGCTTCTCAGCTTCCCAGGAGAAGAAATCCTGGTGAAGGRATTTTTCAGAAAATATGATGGTGACACTGGTATGCCACCAGCTYTGCAACCCAGCAGGAACAAAGAGAGACACAGGCAGCAGAGGGCAGCTCTGCAGGACCCCACAAGCTCACTTGCATCCCACAGTGCCTCCAGGTTTATGGGAGAAACAAGCAGGGAGAAGTTCTTGTAAGGAAAACGGTCGCTGGAAATTATTACTGATTGATTTCCCCCTGAAAAGATGGCATTTTGTAAAGCCTTGAGTTCAAGAACAGCCCCAAATGTCAGTGAAACACATTAAATATCTTATTTATGGTAATTATGCATTGGTTTGTCTGTTATGACTAGAGTGAACCTACCAAAAGAGTAGGTGAGTAGTAGGTGAAACGCTGCTGTTTTTTGAAGTAATGGCATCTACTAAATACTGATCAAAACAACTTTTTGTCTTCTGCAAAGAATTATTTTTGTAACAGGCATCTGCCAGTTTGATGTCATGAAATAAAACACAGAGATATGGAGATGGATAATAAAAGCATAAGGAAGACAAACTGAATATTCAGAAT
The DNA here is from genome assembly GCA_014549065.1 of Cardinalis cardinalis. Lineage (NCBI taxonomy): Eukaryota > Metazoa > Chordata > Aves > Passeriformes > Cardinalidae > Cardinalis > Cardinalis cardinalis. The sequence goes on from JACDOX010000337.1 coordinate 231,807, forward strand.
TGCAAAATTTCATTTTCAATTTTGAAACAAATTTTTCAGAATCGAATCATTCTGAGAAGCTCAATTAGAAAAAAAAAAGAAAAAAAGGAAAAAATTATCACTGACAAAATGAATGGAATTATGTCTGGAAATATAGAATAGAATAGAATAGAATAGAATAGAATAGAATAGAATAGAAATTATATATTATATTATATTATATTATATTATATTATATTATATTATATTATATTATATTATATACTATATGCAATATATATTATATAATGTATAATTTACATATTATATAATTTAATAATTTATACCGTATATAAATTATGTTATATATCTATCATAAGTTAACAATTTATAATTATGGTGTAGTTCATATTTTATTTTATTATATAATACATAATTATATAGTAGATATTTTATAATATAGTATTATATATAATTATATACTATATTATAATATTATAAGATAATATATTTAATGTACATACTATTCTAATATTATATATTATATAGTAGATATAATATGAATATTATAATATTATATAGACATTGATATGATATGATATGATATGATATGATATGATATGATATGATATGATATGATATGATATTATATTATATTATATTATATTATATTATATTATATTATATTATATTAAATAAAATATCTGGATATACAAAGTCAAAGCTTCAGCCAGACTGAGGTGAAGTGTTGGATGTTAACTGGGGGGACCTCAGGGGAGAAAAGGAGGCTGAGGAGAGAATTTTTTGCTCTCTACAACCACCTGACAGCAGGTTGTGGCCAGGTGGGGGCCAGGCTYTTYTCCCAGGTAACAGAACAAGGGGAAATAATCTCAAGCAGCACCAGGGGAGGTTTTGGTTGGACCTCAGGAAATATTCCTTCACCAAAGCACTGCTGAGCACCAGAGGAGGCTGCCAGGGGGAGAGGTGGAGTCCCCATGATTTAAAAACTGTGCAAAAATGGGACGTGGTTTATTGGTGTCCTTGGCAGAGGTTTGACTCATGCTCTTGAAGGTTTTTCCAAAAGACCTTTAAGAAATGATTCTGTGACCATGGAGTTAAAAGCACTCGGTTAYCACATGTGAACCTGGCCTGGCAGCACCAGCTCCTCGGGATGGCTGCTAATTAACCCAGAAGTGAGCCGGGATGTGCAAAGTGCCTTGCACAGAAGTGCCTTTCACACCTAGTCACTGTGCATTATAGATCTGTTCCAACAAAATTATCCCTTTAGCATCCGCTGTGTTGAACGTGATTTCACATTAGTCATCCCCGAAATAGAAGGCAGTGAATGGTCTTTATCCACTTAATGAGGGTGGTAATCACTTTATTCCAATGGGTACAGTCTGTAGCCCACATGCACAGTTTATAGTACTAAAAAGATCCTTCTCACACTTCCAATTTCCACGTTGGTTTCAGAAAATGCAAATAATTTTAAATAAAAATGGGGCTGTTTTGACCACAAATTTTTAATAAAAACAGGGCTGTTTTGACCACAATTGCTTTTCTTATAGTTTAYTGCGACTCTCTACAAGTTTAATAAAATTAAAATCTGCACTTCCTGTCCTTGGTACCTGCTGTTGGTTTATTGCGAAGTATTTTACTACAAAATGTCCTAAATCGTGACACCAGAGAGCAGACAGACCTCAGAAAAAGGCTGAGCTCCCCTTTGTGTCCCTCTAGCACCAGTTCCTTCATTAGTAAATGAAATCTATTCTGCAAGGTTTCAGTTTGGYTGTGACACAGCATCTGGACCCGTTTGAGGGCAGGATTTTTTATTTTGCTCACAAGACTCGTGATCTTTCAAGAGGAGGTGTGGAAAGGATGAGAGTACACACAGATTAACGACAGGGAATTTGCAAGGAGCTGTAACAGAGGAGGGGGGAAATAGGTCACATTTTTAGGCTTTAGTAACATTAAAGGTGCCCCTTGAAGGAGTTAGTGCTAATGAGGCAGCAAATTATTGCACTGGAGTCAAAACTGGCCTTGTGGTTCTGCACATCCAGGGAGCCAATCTGGAGGTGCCCAAGTGGAAAATGATGTGGTTTGTGGAGGTCACCACTTCAGGTCACTGTTTGCGAGGGCTGCCTGCAACCACCGGGGCTGCCCACAAATATATCACAGCTGAAGTCACTGCTGCGACCTTCGCAGAGATTAGGGAGCAGCTGCAATTGCGGGGAAATAGGCTGGGAAATGGGCTGGCAACGACTGCAGGGCTTGTGCAGGGCTCTGTCAGCACAGCAGGGTCCTGCCAGCAAACACTGCCCTGCCCAGGTTCCAGCTGGAGTGGAAACCACCCCCCCTGAAAGACTGGTGGCCCCACAGGTAAAGCAGCAAATGGACAGGGAGAGGGGAAAATGGGATTTCACACGGAGGGGTTGCTCCTCTCTGAGCATCTCTGAGGGCAGAGCTGGGGAAGGAGCCTCCTGCCAGAATAAAGGCACTGCAGGCAGCGTTGCTTTGCAAGCTCCAGTCTGATTTGCTTCTCATTAGAGCACATACATCTCAGTGTTTTTACTCATTAGTGTTTTACATCCCTCAGAAAATCCATATTTTGCACTAGCTGTCTCAGTGTTTAGTCTCTTACATTTCCCTGCCTGAGTTTTCTGCCTGTTCCCCATCTTGTTAATTCTCTTCTCTATTCTCCYATCTGCCCTGATTCATGGAGCACCTCTGAATGTAGCAAAACCTGCCAGGAGGGAGGCAAGGCAGCCCTTGGGAGCGAGGTAAATCCATGAACAAATTGGAGTCACAGAATCCTGGAGTRGTTTGGGTTGGAAGGGATTTTTAAATCGTTGTCCATCCCCCTCCCATGGAAGGAAAATGACCCTTCCACGAGGTCAGGCTGCTCAGAGCCCATCCCACCTGACCTTGAATATTCCCAGGGATGGGCTCAGGGCCCAGCCAACCTGACCTTGAATATTCCCAGGGATGGGGCAGCCCCAGCTTCTCTGGACAACCTTTTCCAGGGCTTCACTGTAAAACTTCCTTCCTGATATCTATGGCATATATGAAATTAAACAATCCATTTCATCTCTGCTGCTGGATCATGCCTGCAAGCCTATGCCTTCTGCAATGGGGACAAAGACAGGGACAGCTCTTCCAGGCCCTCCTGGAGCTCCCCAAACCCTTCAGAGAAACCTTAGAAAGAGAGGAGCAAGGAGAAGCCCCTCCCTCCCAAACACGGCAGGCCACTGAACATTTACATTATTTCTTATAACAAGGGACAGGGGGGAATTAGAATGGAAACTGAGATACAATTAATTACCTGTTAACTGGAATGAAGGACCTTCTGCTCCCAATATCCAACCCAGTTTAATTAGAGGTGTCTGGAGCTGGGGAGCCTGTGTGTGTTCACAGGTGGGGTGGGAGGTGGTAATAGGGACCCCCACACCTAATCCTGCCTCCAGCCTCTCACTCTACCTGTTCCTGATATGTGCAGTAAGCATGAAGAAGGGCTTTGGATTACAAAGAGAGACCTCCCCCTCACCTTGTAATTACCAAATTAACACATTCTAATGGGTGAAGTACTCCAGCAGCAGACTATGATTAATGCACAAGTCCAATTAGCCGCAGATTCTTTCCCTCTAATTTTAGCCCACTTAAATAGCATGAGACAATCTGTAATGTCTCTGGGGTGAGCCTCCCCTCCACACAAGCTCCCTCCTCTGCCATTTAATGAAATCTCTGGTGTTTAATGCGAGAGGCAGCTCAACTCTGCCACTCTGCTGGAAGCCTTGTTCTGGCACAGCCCCGGCAGGGCGGGGGAGGCTGTCTCCCTTCAAGACAAAAAGAATACCTCGCTTCAAAARCATCACCTGATGGCAGCTTATCTGCTGTCACACCAGGTGGAGAGGCGGGGACAGCTAAAGAGAGACTGGATTTAAGCTCCCTAAGAATGCTGCTGATGTCCCCAAACCCTACACCCACTAGGAGCCTTGCTGGCAGCAACCCAAATATTTCTGAAAATGACTACTCAGTCACATGGGCTTCCAATCTGGGCCCTATCTAAACACAAGTCCCTTACTCCAGCAGAACCATAGATACACCAATTGTTAAAGCTCTCATTTCTTTAAGAAAACACTTGGATTCTTTCCACCTCAAAGAAAAACAGCACAGATTCCTCAGAAATGGCCTTTGCTGAGCCCCAGCTTCAGTGTCAGAGGGGTTTCCAGCTGGCCCCCCAATAATTTCTCTGGTTTGATAGAGAAGGAATCCAAGGACAGAGGGAGAGAAGGAAAATCAACAAGAAGCTCAAATGATTGTGGGTGGCCTGACTGAGCCCAGGAAGGAAAGAGAAAATCAGCTCTTTGTGCCAAAGCTGGAGGAAACTCAACCCAACAGCGGATGGCAAAATAACCATTTTTAGTGAGAGCCTTTGCCCAGTGAGGAAGCCTTAGGAAGGTGGGACAGTGGCACCTCTGGCATCTGAATGCAGCCTTTGAGGAGCACCRCAGAGCCCTGGGCAGGAGGAGGCAGGGTCTGCTCCTGGGGGAACAACCCAGGGGATGCTTGGAGACGACCCTGTGTCCCCCTGGTCCACTCAGGGAAGCACAAATTTCAGCTGCTGCTAAGAACTGATCAAACTCATCAGGGGAATGGCTTCAAACTGACAGAGAGCAGGGTTAGATGGGATATTGGGAAGAAATTCTTGCTTGTGAGGGTGGTGGGTCCCTGGCACAGGGTGTCCAGAGAAGCTGCCCCATCCCTGGAGGTGTCCAGGCCAGGTTGGATGGGGTTTGGAGCAACCTGAGATCATGGAAGGGGTCCATGGCAGGGGGGGAATGAGATAATCCTAAAGGTCCTTTGCAACACAAGCCATTGTGGGATTCTCTGAACTCTGCTGCTCCTTGGCCATTACCTGAAAGCAGACCTGCAGTGCCTGGGAGAGAGCAGCACCTGTGAAAGGAGCAATGGCACAAATTCTCTGAGCTATTTGCAATATCCCCCTATATGAGAAATATTAAAATATGAGAAATACTAAAATATGAGAAATACTAAAATATGAGAAATACTAAAATATTAGAAATATTAAAATATGAGAAATACTAAAATATGATAAATACTCCGTGATTTTCACTCTCCCAAATGGCAAAAAGAACAGGTTTCAGCCAGACTGCTCATTGCTGGTGCTCCCCAGTTTGGTTKGGGTTTTTTTGCACAATATTTGCCAACAACAAAATTTGAGTGGGAACCAACAACAMAAACCTTCCCACCAGCCCTGAGGACACTCAGAAATGTGCAGAGCCTCCAGAATGGGGGGATCCATAACATTTGAAGCTGGTTTGTGGAGTTCAGCTCCTGTGACAGGGAGAGGAGCGCACAGAAGGAAAATGCAAGTGACACCTGGCAAGGTCACCAGCAGTGTCAGGGGGAATTGCTCCCCCAGCTGCTCTCCTGATGCTCCTCTCTCCACCCAATGTGGAACAAAACTTTCTTGCCACCATGAACAGACACATCAGTGTCTCCTGCATCAACCTTTTTAATTTTATTAAAACACAACTTCGTATTTTTATTAAGAAAAGAAGCAGCAGCAGGTTCTAAACTAAGCCACTCCCAGCACTGCCCTTTTTTGCCATCTTTTTCTAAGGCATAAAGGAATCTAGTAAAGCTTTCTAAGCAGATGATGTTGTGTACAAAATATTAATGCTGCTTATCCCTAAATTGATATTTCTTTGAAGACTTCTAATAAAGCCCAGTTCCTCCAGAGCCTTAACCATGACAAACGTCAATAAATGTTATGAGTCCCTGAGGCTGAATTTTAAAGGAGCATTAAAGATTAAAGAATGCACAGGTCAATTACTGAAACAAGCAAACGACTTTAGGAGTAATTACATATAATTTTGCCTTGTTTATTTTGCATTAGTTATAAGTGTCCATAATCCTGTGCCCCCCCCTCCAGGGTCTCTTATGATTTGGGTTGAAAAATTCCTTCATCTCTTGTTTGATTTTAAGCACAGTTGCTGGGGCCAAAAAAGTGGTTTTAAAATGATTTTTTGTTGCCATAGATATATGTATATGCACACACACACACACACACACATCCCCTCTGGTATCTCATCTATCCAGCACACATGTTCCTGCCTGTCCCAAGGCCCCTGGAGCCCTGTCCCCATGTCCCTGATGGCACAGCCCATTTGGCTCTAGTGGACCAAGCAGTTCTCCCTTCCAATACCTGCATAAATGGTGTTTTATAATCTGGATTATTCATCCATAAAGCACTGGCACCTCCATGGAAAATGAGTTTGATGAGAGAGGGCTCAGAGCYGGAGCTGCTGCCCCACCCCTGGGTGTCCCAGCTGCTCCCTCCCCTCCCTGTGCACACACACCACWCTGAGTATTAACATTAACTGAAGTTTTAATGCACTGAAACCCCGTGGATCCCACGGAAAACCTTCACCTGCCCATGCTCCAGGGGTTGCCATGATCTCCATTAAACCTTGCCCAGCTGTTGGCCATCCCAAGGCTCCCCCAAAGCCCAGAGCAGGGCAGGATGGACACCCAGGGGTGCTGGGAGGGGACYAGCAGGAGCTAAGAAGTGCTTGAGTAGGGCTTTCACCCATTTTCATTTCTTCTGTGCTCTCAGACGGCRCTGGATTAACCAAGTATTTACATAGCCCTTATGAAGTACATTTGATGYTCAGGGCAGAGTCAGCATCTCTCATGTGGCTGTTCTGCCTCTAATGCCATTTTATAGTGTGCCTGCCCATAACAAGGGCAATAAAATAAATTTGGGAGGGGAGGAGGAGGTCGAGGAACACATTATGGAGGAATCTGGCCCTCTCTGCAGCCAGCAGGAGGAGGAAGCTCAGTAATGGACACGCCATAATCTTTCTGTGCCAGTTAATACACGTCCACCCTTACACTGATGTTTTATTGCACTCCACACATTCAGCAGAAGCCCATTTCTTTTAAGTGATTTTGATAAGCTGATTGATGCAGCCCCTGTTTTTCTCATATGTGTGTGTTTGTAAGAACCAGCCTGCCTGATGCCATGGGCTTCTATCTAATAAAGGACCTATAATGTACTTATTTTCCTCCACCATGACTTTCCTCCTCTTTCCCCTGCAATTTACTACTTTAGAGAAATTTAATCTGCTGCTGAAATTTACTGTAATATTAATGGAGAGGCAGTGCACAGCCTCACAGTAATTAAACTACGCACCAAAAAAAAAAAGGAAAAAAACTAAAAAATCCCACCCAGTGTTCAAATAGCATTGAGYGTTTCACTGGAACTACATGCAGCCAAGAAATGCAAAGCCAGGCAGGATATCTTTGCTGGTTGTGGAGCTCTCTGCTGGTTTTTCGCAGGGCTGAGATGGGAGGCAGATTGCAGTAGAGGAAACTCCTCTTTGCAGGTGTCACCCATGAAAAATTCTGGGCTGAAAGAGGGACAGGCTCCTTCCTTTTGGGTAACAAAACACCAGAAGATCCCCAGAAGATCCCCAGGCCACTGTTTGAAGGTTTCTCACTTTAAAGCACCCAGAGAAAACAGTGTGCACCGATTTTTAAATTTTTTTTTTTTTCCTGGGTGTCTCTTTTCATTTGTCAAACCTCCAGAGCAGGATTAAGCCATAAAGAGAATATTTGGCAGGAGACATGCAGAGGCAAGAGAGGCAGGGGCAGCATTTCTTGGGAAGAATGGGAAGGGTGAGGAATGCAGAAGGAAAACAATGCAAAGTTATCTCTGCTCCTTTCTGCTCCRTTTGTTCTCTCCTGGTTTGTTCCCCTGGACACTGCACTGCAGCCCAGCACACCTGTGAAAACACCAGAGCTCAGATCTCAGCTGGGAAGGGCTGGCCAGGAGCAGAACAAAAGGAAGGAGAGGAAGGAATGCCGGTAATTGCTTTTTATGCAGGAGCTCCAAAGTGCTGACAAAGAACGCCAGTGTTGCAAAGCTGCAGAACACTCGAAATTCCCAGGGAAAAAAGCACCTCTGCTGCCTCATTTTATACAACTTGCCGAGCAATTCTCATGTGATGTAACCCAAAAGTTGGAAGGGTAAAAAACTAGACTCAACTCCTCAGCAAAATTGCCTCTGATGCATCAATTTTTGGGTATGCACATGCCAATGAATACTCAGAGCATCCCAAAAAACAAGACAAAGAGCTCAAGTATGTTTGGTCAAGACAAAATCACCACTGATTTCAGATGTTCAATGCTAATATTTCTCTGAGAAGATTGCAAAATGCATTATAAACTATAAAAAGCTGCAATTACAAGTGGTTTCCTCAGTGGAGGATCAGAGTTGCATGCTGAGCAGCAGGATCAGCCCTCCCTTGGCAAGGCTTGGGTTCTGCTGTGTGTTGAAGACAGACAGGAGATTTTCAGACATTGGACACCACAGTGTTCTGCCTTTTCTTGTTTTCTTTGTTTTCTATTTTTTTCCCCTGAATGTATAGAGCAAAGTTTTCCCCCCTCCTCAAGTAATTGAAGGTAATTGAAGTATTTTGTCCAAGCTAAAGAAAACCCATGCATCTGATAAGAGCTGAAGTGGAGCCTCTACAACTGCAGGCCAAGATTTTATACTCAAAATTGGGAACTGTTAGACAATCTTTATTTTATCTTGTTCTGACYAGCTCTGCCCACAAGCCACTGCTGCATGAACTGTGCAGGTACTAAGGAAAGGCATTTTGCAGGTACTTTTTTTAATCAGAAAACTCATCAGTGTGATGTCCTTGAAAACATGAAACTATGCAGTGGACACACAGAGAGGAAGAAGACAAGAAATATCCCAAAAGCTGAAAGAGCCTTTGCATCCCTTCCAGAAAGATTTTCAATTCCCTATCTGGAAGTAGGAGGAAGCTGAAAKGGAAAATTATATAAAATAATATAATTTATTATATAGAATAATAATACTTATTAAAATCCTCATTTGTCTCCCTTAGCGTTGAAGAGAGAAGGAAATCTGATGACTGAAAGCAGCCTCTTGACTTGGTAGTGCAGCTTCTTATTGGTATTTATTTGCCAGGCTGCAGTCCCCATGTTTCCCTCACTCATTTGGGAAGGTTTTGTACAGCGTATTTGTGAAGGATGATTGACTACAGGGAGTCTTTGTTGTACTATCTGCTGTAATTATTTTAATTCAAACACATTCCCTTATAGGACTGACATCATAAACGCTGTTTTCTATAACAAATAGCTGTCAAGGCTGTCAAGCAGATCTGCTTACTGTTTTATATCATTACGATATTTAATTTCAACTCTGCGTTCTTTGTCAAATGTTCTCAAGATTTCCTTTCCCCAGGAGCAGATCAGACAGACGCCTTCAGTTTCCAGCAGATCATTCTGTAGGGTGAGGTCAGGGAGAGAGGGAATTTGCAGGGATATGCCCACACCTCAGTGGGAACTCCTGGCCAATTTTAACTCCCCATTGTGGTCTTTGTGAGGGTCCCCAGGATGAGGGAAGRGATGAATCTCCATGTTCTCAGAAGGCTGATTGATTATTATATTATATTATATTATATTATATTATATTATATTATATTATATTATATTATATTATATTATATTATATTATATTATATTATATTATATTA